>VXBB01015097.1:19307-85299 GCA_013399915.1 Illadopsis cleaveri
TCCTGTTTTGGTTTTTGTTTTCCCTTTAAATAAACTTGAATACATTTACTAAAAGTGTGTTGTCATTACTGGCACTTTTAGATGCACAAAAAATATGAGTTTCACTGAGAAAAAAGTTAAATTTGTCTATACTGTAAGCTAATTTGTGTGGCCAGTTTGTGTTGCCAGCTCCAACTCTCAGTACTTGAGAGCACTCTATATTTGCTGAATATGATTCTCCCTGCCATCCGTTTCTGCTGTGAGGGTTTAGTATTTCTGCATATCAGATCAACAGCTCTAAAGATGGATATTCCTAAATCAAGAACCTACTGTTCTTCTCCAGCCATCTAGGTCCTTGTCTTCACCCGCCATTTTTCACCTTTTCACCGAGTGCATCGCACCAAAGCTGCCATTTTCCCCTCCTATCAGGTCAGTAAGATTTGGATTGCAGCAATGGTCATATCTTTACTCCTGTGTCTAGGATTGAGTTCCAGATAACTGCTGGCAGCACTAATTTCAAGAGAAATTTGCAATGAAAAGTCTCCTCCCATTTGTGTATGTACATGCGTGTGCAGCAGAGGTGACTGAAGTAGAAAATTATCATTTTCCCTTGTCTTTATCTAGTATCTTGTTTAAAAGCCTTTGCTCACATCTCTTTTTCTATCCTGCAGCTTGTTGCTGAAGATATAGAACACAGTTTGGGGTGCTCTACCCCTTTAACCTTTCCCACACTGCTTCCACAGAGGTTTGGGCTGGGGTTGCTTATCTAGGGCCAAGACCCATAACTGTCAGTGGTTTAAAAGGCATAGTGAGAATAACGTGAACGAAAACCAGACAAAAGAAGAATGCTCACTAAATAAAAAGGAAAAAAAAAAATCACACTCAGGAATTTACTTAAATCCAGACCAGGGTTCTAAGTGCAATGGTGGAAGACCCACATCTTAGAGCTGTGAAATCAAGTGGACAAAACCCATTTTATGTGTGTTTGTAGGGGATAATTAGAACATATCGAACCAGACCATCTCCAGCTAAGATTCCTAGAATTAAAGCTTACTCTCGTGATAATGCCAGCAGCCCATGTAAGCTTTGCCTAGCTAAAGTGGTCAAGAAAGGTACATTCACAGCTACATCAAGGCCTTTCCAGCTTACTTGCAATAGCAGTAATGAATATACAAAATAGTTTACTTCCATTTTCCTTGCCATATATAGCAATTATTCTGTCATTCATCAAATGTACACAAATTTCTTTTCATATGTAAATAGACCATTTGCTTCACAGCTCTAGCCAAACAGTTGTGCAGTTCTTTGTTAAGAAGATAATATATTTAATGACGGAGTGCCTTGTTTCCATTGTATAGAACAGGTGTTGTTTAATGGCACAGGCATTTTAACATTATATTCATTTATTAATGTGAGTGTAAAGAATATATTGTAGAGACATGAATGTGCTGGTCTCATGGTTAGGGTTAGTGGTTTCTTATGATGTGGTAAGTGTAGGAGAGGGGCTTAGATTCAGACTGCAGAGAAGCAGGAGTTCATTATAGCAAATCCAAGTGATGTGGCTGGTTTTGGCCCTTGTTCACTTTTGAAAAGCAGAGAATACATGAAAGACTTCATTAAAAATGTGCAAGTTATTCAGTGTGGTTAATGCTACATTGGCTTCGCTCCTACCTTCTTTCAAGACTGTGTATGTGAACATGCTTTCTGAAACAGCAAAACCAATCTGCAATGCATTTATGTTGCTTTTGGATACATGCACAATCCCTAGTATCCTATTTCATGAAGCAACCTGTCTTCAAATATGAGGGAAGAAGTCTGTAGGCGATCCACTAAAGCCATGAAACAATGCTTACTTGGATAGTGCAGCCATAGAAAGTCGGTCCTTTGCTCTTTTTCACACATGCTGCCACACTTGAGGAGTTTCTGCTCTGAGTGTTACTTACCTAGAATTGCTGTTCAGCCAATTGGCAAGGTAGCTACAGCTGCATATGCAAATCAGATGAATGAGTAAAGTAACTGAAGTATCTGAGTTTTCTTATTGTGTGAAATTACTCATTTAGTATCCATCAGAGGGCCAGAATTGACAAATGCAGGTAAACGCTGGCAGTGTCCATTTGCTTTATGGAACTCAAATGCCCGCTTCAGTTGGTTTGGACACATCTCATTTTTTTTTCTCAAGTGCCTCATGCTAACTTTGACGCCCTATATCACCATTATTCAGAGCCTTTTTTTTTTTTTTTTAATATTTTGGGGGTTTTACCCATCATTTTGGAAACATTGCCTCTAAAAAACAAAGTATGTAATGAAGTGATTCTGTTAGAGAAAAATTAATAAATGTGACTAAATCCTTACCTCTCTACCTTCTAATATATGACATATCTTCATTTTTGTTTCATCTGGCAATTTAATAGTCTTAATCATGTTAATCAGTATTTCACTTCCATCCGTAATGCTAATGGGTCCTTTCAGAGCACTTTGTATACGTCAGATACAACCACTTTCCTAGTAAGGCAACTGACAGCATCCCATTAATGATTTTCTTTGCTACTTTCTGAACTCCATCAGTTCCCAAAGTTTTACTTTTAGTGAAGGATCAACAAGAAAACAAGGTAGCTATGAAATAAAGTGCTAATGTTATTCAAATATTTTCTTCACTCTTCTCTTGAATCTTCTTTATATTTTTAAAAGCAACTGAGCAAATGCCCCCATGAAGTTGCCCAGCTTTTCTTATTGCTTAAACTGAAAAACATATTGGCCTTATTTTCTTCTCACCAACACAATTTTTGCAATATTCCATCTCGAGTTGCAGCTGAATTTCTTTTCATTTACAACTCAGTAAACAAGAGGACAAACAGAGTCATTATCTGCTTTCCAGTTTTCTCCCATGAGTCTTGGGATCAAGGCATGGAGTGCTCAATTCCAGCAAGAGAGGAAATCACTTTTGTGTTCATGGTCAGTCACAAACTGGGGAGAGTGAAAAGCCCCCATGCATGATAATCCCTAAGCCCTGGAAGCTCAGCCCAGATAACTGTGCTTGAGCTTGCCATGGGTGTGTACTACAGACAAAACATTTGGGACCTTTATTTGAGCCACTTCACAGATTTGCTGCCATATGTCAAGTCAGTTGCAAACATTGTACCTTTGCTCTCAAACCAGGCTCTGCCTCACATCCCACATCTCATCATACTTCATCCTCTTAACTTGGGCAACAGCATCAATCTTCTTGTCCATCTAATTTCACTGTCTCTTCCCTGAAGATCTGATTTCTTCTATGAAAACTGGTTTTACTGAGCCACCTCCCAAACCTGCTGCAGGTTATAGAGAGCAAGGGAGTCATCATCCAAGGGCACATTGGCTCATTTTGCACTCTAATAGTGACATGTGGTACAGATGCTCATATGCTATAGGGGTCCCTGTCTTGGCCATATCCTATCTAGACATTGTAGAAGCACACCCTGAAACAGAGCCTCTTCCCAAAGCAATTTGTCTGCCCAGCAAGCAGGACTGATAATGGTTTTGTTTTGAGTGGAGGCATGGGCTATTTGCCTACTGTTACAAAACACGACAGAAAAATGGGAGCAAATGCATCTTTTGGCTTCCTGACACAATACTGTATCTGACAAGTCATGTCAGGCTGTTTTACTTAAATAGTTTTTAACTGAATTTATTATTAACCAGAATGAATTCTATAACAAGATGGGAATAGTAGCCAGCAGCCAGCTGTGGCAGACCACACAACTTTCCTAGAAGCCTGGCTGCTGCTCATTCCTCTGAGGACACAGACCACAGCACAGGATTGATCACACTGCTGCATTATCAGCTCCTCTCTTTATTAATACCTGTTTTGTCACCTGCCGCCAGAGATGTCAGGACACGTTTTTTAAGTACGTCTGTCATGTCAATCAGATTTTAAAAAAATCACCCTCTCCAGGGTGAAACTGACAGCACAGCCAGGTTAACCTACCAAATCACTGCACTTGGAATTCAAAAGGAGAGGTAGCAGGGACATTTAAATCCATACATGGCCATGAGTGGACATTGCTGAGACATCTCTGCTACACAGACTTCAAGGCTACAATATATTCAGCTTCATATCTGAACTGGAACCAGAGTGGGCAAAGTAGTTTTCCTATCTCTCCCATGGTAAAGATAGTGTAAAACTTTCAACAGAATCCTCTGAGCTAGCTGTCCTCTGAAATACAAACATAATACATTACATGCCAGTTAAGAGACACATGAGGTATCACACTCAATATTAATTTTTCACAGAGTATGCTTCTACCACATCAGGAGATCATACTGTTATCTGCAGCGAGAGCTTAACTGATGGAAAAATAATCTGATGTTGGCCAAAAAAACCACTATTTCTCTACATAGGGAAATGAAAAGGATATATTCTTAAATGGACAAAAAGAAATCCCTGATTGATAAAAAAAGACAAACAAATTCTGTTCACAGTGATACTAGTCAACCTACCCTGAATTGTCAGCAATGTAGTTAAGAGCAAATTTTGACCAGTAACTATGTTGCATTTTTTCTTATTATAAAAAGAATTACTAGTATGCAAAGTGATACCAAATCACAGCAGCATAAAAAGAGCAAAGCAGGTAGGTAGGAAAGACAGGTGATACAAGGTTTTTCAGAAATAATTGTCCCTGAACAATAGAGGTTCTCTGTGCAAAAGCTTTCTAGTGGGAAGACCAGTATCTTTCAACTATTATTTTGAAAACACTACTCTTCCTTAATAGAATAAACCTATTAATATTGCCCTGGAGCACTTAAGTGACAATAAAGGCATTACAGTATTTTAAGAAGAAATCTTCTGCCTCCAAATTTCTGTTTTCCACCCTAAAAGGAATAATATTAGTAAAAATAATCAGTACAGACTTCCTTTTAGGAAACTTTTAATGCTTTTTCTTCAAAGGTTTATGAAGAGTAAAGAAGGCTCAAGCATTTGCATAGTGGATCTAGTGCCTATACAGCTGAGGGAGATGCAGTAATCAGTGACAGTATAATTTCCTCTTTCTAAAAGTTTGACTGTGCCTGAAGTGATGTGACATATATGGGTACAACACAGCTGTTGTATGGCAGAGTGCAAGGGAGAGTCAAGTCATATGGGTGCTAAAATGATGTCACTAAACATAGCTATCATTAAATTATTTTTGAAGTTTTAACACAGAAACATGATACTACTAGCCAACAGTTACTGGACAGACCAGCTGGGGGGATCTACTAGCAGCATAATTCAGGATGTAGACATTCAAGACATTGCACACAAGTATTAAAATAAGCAAAAAGAGGGGTAGTATTCTACAATTATTTTTAAAAACAATTTTATAACAAACCTGTTCACCATGCCAGCAACTCAATGCTTCAGGACAGTCCCTGGTAACTGCTGTGGTCTTGTTATCATGATCTCATCTTGAATTGTCATTACATAGTGAGCTAAAAAAATAGTATCTTGTTATCAGTGCAGAAAACCCCCTTATATTCTAAACAGAAAATGCACTCACAATTTATAGATATTACTTGCTGTATTTTCTTCCATCAACTTCCTAAAAAACCCTACTTGCTAGTGACCTCATATGATTTAAATTTCCTTCTATGCCTGTTGACAGCTGCTGGACAGCATACAGGCTAGAATGGGCCAGAATGGAGCAATTGGCCCAGCAAAAATTTCTACAGCAGCACCACACACAGCCCATTTAGCAAGGAAACTCAGAGCAGAGGTTGTGCTGCGCCAGCATGTAGGATGAGCATTAGTAGGTGACATGACTCCAGAGCAGAAGTGTTTCTTTGCAACATCTACCATTATCTGGAGCTACTATGATGTTGTATTGTGAGAACACTACTTAAGAAATACTTTTTTTTTTTTTTGTGATAATAATCATGTTTATACATTCTCACACTACAGACTTCTAGTTAATGAGCTAGTATGTTCCTCAAGTTATGCAACATCCCCATAAGATTTTTCAGATTACAAATGGATTTTTTTCTAGGCACCATATTGCCATGTAGCCCAAAATTATCAACTGACCTGCATTAATGCAGAACTTCTGAAAGTTATTTTGCAAAATAGCAACAGAGGTACAGGAGCAGAGGTTAGTCATTAACATGCCCCTAATTTAAGTGACAGCACTAAAACCACATTAGGGAAGAATTTCAAAAGGCTACACCTACAGTGTCTAAGTAAAGAACGTAAATGAAATGTTAATTGAAAGTCAGAGAAGTAGCAAGTTATGAAAATATGATAGTAAGAGTTACAGAGGAAAGAGGGACTCTGCTGATTGAAGAGAAATTATTTATAAGGCCAACTGCTATAATTTGGATAAAATCCCTCCAGGAGCAGAAAATTTGATATTACCTTACTTATGTTGAATTGAACACCATGAGAAATAATTCCTGGAGATGCTAAATCTGTACACTGGAGAACTCACCAGAGAAGACTGACCATGCCTGACATTTAGGATAAAATGCCATGAGGTTGCACTGTTCTTTTCGTTTGCCCTCTGTGCTCCTCCATTGCTGCCTGCTGGTGATATGCTCAGAAGGAAACCTGAGCTGCCCTCTACAATGATGAAGTGCCATTGTGTTATAATAGCATGCTTAACTTACATGTTTCAGTGTTATTTTTGACAGCCATGTGATAAAACCCAACATCTCTCTGTGTGTGCGTGCGCAAGTACATTAAATGCAATTCACATGAGCAGCAGGCATAGTTCTTTCCAAAAATGAGTGTAGTATCAAGGCTTAAGTTTTCTAAAAGTGTTTTTCCTATCTGATGCTTATTTGGGCAAAGAGAAATCTGCTTGTCCTACTGGGAGACATAGCAGCAATTTGCAGTAGTACATCTGCATTCCCTCCCACCCCAACCTTTAGCACTTTCCCAGTGCTGCTGCGCTCCTATATGTAAACCACAGTACTGGAAGCAAATCTCAGTCTTTGCCTTATGCCTCCTCTGCCCCAGGACCCAGAATAGTCTACAATGGATCACCAGGCTTCAACACAGAGCTTCAGTGGTGCAGCAGGACTGAAGCAGTGCTCTGTACATAAGGGTAATGCCATTTCTAATGCAAATACAAGGTCTTTGCAAACCCACTTGCACCAATGCTGTGAGAAACCCATGCTGCTGATAAGCTTTCATACAGGCAGGGTAGCACCTGAAGAGAAAACATGGAGCATCTCCAACAGTTACTCCTCCGCATGGTCTCTGAGTGCCCTTCACATGATGGATGGGTCAAAAAAGAAGAGCAGTATGAAAAGCATTAACTATCACCTGCCAGATCTAAGGCAGGTGAGCAGAGCAGGATACTATGGACAACCCCAAGTTAACTTCAAAGCAAGCCAACTCAGATATCAGGATGCTTTGGGTCCATACCACCTGGAGATCTCTGCAGGCCATTTTGCAATCCTTCTTCAGCAGCATGGCCTCATTTCTGGCAAAAACAAAACAACGAGTGGCATTTGGAAGATATTTTCCTTGTCATGGCAATACATACAACGGCCTTTGTGGATGACAAGAGATTGTTGGACTTGAACGGGCAAGGCTCTCTTCTTTCAATACTAACAGATGAAGATTTAAAGGACCCAAAGAGCAACATAAAAAGAGGAATGGGGAGCAGTAATGTGCTCCAGGGCCTTGAGGAAGGAGCATATTTGGCATGGCTAGGACATATGGTGGGTGAAGGTCTGGGTAAGCTGCTGGCCACGTTGGCCAGGACCAGGGCAGAGATTGTCCTCTTGTACTCAGCACTGATGAGGCCACACCTTGAATAATGTATTCAGTTTTGGACCACTTACTACAAGAAGGACATTGAGATACTGAAGATTGTCCAGAAGGGCAATGGAGCTAGTGAAGGGTCTGCAGCACAAGTCCCATGAGGAGTGGCTGAGACGGCTCGGTTGTTTAGCCTGGAGAAAAGGAGGCTCAGGGGAGAATTTATGCTGCCTACATCTGCCTAAAAGGAAGTTGTGGCAAGGTGGGAGTCAGCCTCTTTCACAGATTGTAAGTGGCAAGATGAGAGGAAATAGCTTCAAGTTGCACCTTAGTTTGGAGAGGGACTGGATATGGGAAAAAATGTCTCCAGCAAAAGGGCTATCAAAGTTGGAACTGGCTGTCCAGGAAGTCATTAACTCACCACCATCCCTGAAGGTATTTAAAAGATGTGTAGATGTGGTGCTTAGTGGCATGATCTACTGGTGGGCTTAGCAGTGTTAGGGGTATGTTTGGGTTTGATGATCTTAAGGGTCTTTTCCAACCTAAATGATTAAACAATTCTAAGCTATCTAAACGTCTTATACTGTACCTGGTTGCTGCTGATTTATTTGGTGCCTTTGTGCAAGCCAAAACTCTGTGAAGAAAGTGCCTCAGTTTCTTCCCTTTGAAAGTAGAGTGATGTTTACTTAGCGGAGTAAACCTCAGAAACACCAAAAGACTGCCCTGCACTTTGAAGCTTACAGATACCATTTCACAACACAGAGCCATTCCCTTTTCTCCTGCTGCTGTTGTCCATATGAAAATGAAATTATTCCATGAACACCAAAATTTAACTCGGTTAATGGAGGTCAAACCTTTGTCTCTTCAGATTTCCTTCCCCAGTCACCTGTGCCCAAGCCTTCCTCATCAGTCCACACTACATTCCTTTATGCACAAAACTGTGTGTATTGTTCCAAGGAGTCCCCTATTGCCTGCTAATAATTTTTTTATCTGCCTTCCCCTCTGCAGAGGTACTGTGTCTGCCTCTCTTCTTCTAGACAGAGAGCAGTTTCTACAAATCTAGTTAAAACGTAATTATTGCAAACATTCTTCAAATCCAGCTGAAAACTGAACAAGTTCAGCAGCTGCTTGTGAAGGCAAATAGCAGACAGACAGACTAATCATAAAGAAATGTTGCATAAGCATAATTTTCTTATGAAACCAAGCTACAGTAGAATTAGGAGATTCAACATGATGTTCCACAAGGACTGTAATTCATCCATCTTATACAATTTATTATACACCAACATTTTTCATTTCACAGAGCAACACAAAATATTACACAGGAAAAAGAAGAGCTGATCCCTCATTTTAGTTATTCTAGGGGTCATGAACCTCATTATGGGTTTTGCAAGCAAATATAAAAAATTAACTACTGCATTGAAGAATTGCACTTAGAGCTAATACCTACAGAAAGGTGAGTAAATAGAATTGGGATTTGGATTTATCATAAAATCACTATAAAGCCAAGCTACACTATTCTAACTAACTAAAATATCAATGAATCACAGACATCTACAGGAATACTGGTTACTCTTCTAAATCTCAGTAGATACAGCATAGTCTTCCTCACAGTCATGTCTATATACCTAAATGTTGTTCCCATAGCTGAGCTCCTTTCTGTAGCTGTTTTGCAGTGGTGTACGTGCTTTACATTTTGGTATTATGCACACTTCACTTTATAATGAGCTTTGTGTTTAATTTAGGTTCCTCATTCCATTTGTGGTTGCCATCAAAGTATTTAACCTTGTTTAAAACTCACAGAACTGAAGAGTTACCTCAACAATATTGAAACCTATGCCTTCCTGATGACCTGCATCCAGCCATTTTAAATCAACAAACATGTCTTTTCCCTGACCCTTTTGAGCTTTTGTTCAAAAGTTTGAAGGCTGCTTACTGACAAGTGATTTGTTTCCATTAGAACATGCCTGATTCCAGCCATCCGTGACCATTTTGTACTTAGGGCTTTATAACCAGCACGTCTCAACATTCCTAAAATCCCAGAGAGGATCTGAAAATAGAATAAGAAATGAGCATTTAAATTAAAAGCAACAGCACTTGCAAGAAGCTGCCAGGTTTTTATGGTAGATAGTGTCTTTTTGCCCACCCCCACTCTCTCTACTCCCCCTTTTTCTCAGGGTTGTAAGCCATGTTTTCCATAATATTTTGCAATGCCACCTAGGGTTACATTTACTCTATTTATAGGGGCCTGTTTCAAAGTGAAACAGGTGTCAGATTGAATGAGGCTGTTGTCAGCATACAAGTCCTCTTGGGGAGGGGATGGGAGGTTTACTACTTTCTGTACTTGGGGAATTTACAGTTTGATCGCTGATCTCTCTGCAGGGCTCAACAGGAGAAGGGGGAAAGGCAGAACTGTGGAAGGAAAGGTTAACTTTCTGCTGGAGCTATGCGCTGCTGCCTCTCTCCCAGATCCATGCAACCAGACCTTTGCTTTGTTCACGTGCTGAAACTGATCTAAGTGTTTGTAAAAGGGGCCAGACAGACAGCCTGTTCTGAGGAATGAAATCCTTCCAACAGACATAAAACAGACAGAACTCAGCCGTGAACAGGACAACTGAAGACCCTTGTCCCACCTGTATCCCACTCACCCCTTTCTGTTGACTACACTAGGGACCAGTCCCAGGGAAGAAAGATCAGCATAATGCTTCCATGCCTCTCCATCTCATGCCACCTTTGCAATTATTGTATCCTGAATAGCAATCCATTAACATCACAATCAGGAATGCTGCAAGGACACAAACTACAGAACACTGTGCTAATAGTGTGTAGCAGTAAATACCAGCATAGAGTCCCTGGCACATTGAGCTGAGAGTCAGCCCAAGAAGGCAATGAGTATGTGAATACATGAAGGGGGTGGCATGGGAAGATGAGGTAACACTTAAAAAATATTTTAGAGAAAAGAAGTCACAGCTCATTGCTCAGCTTCACTTGGTTTGCAGGATGACCATGCTTATTGCCTAGGTAGTGAATTCTAAGACTTAAATAGAGACAGCTGACACAGACCAGTAGTAGTTCATGAATTGTTGCAACTATTAATCACTACCTATATCAAAACTAAGACTCCAGAACATGCCAGACATGCTACAGTGGTAAGGACAAGAGTTGCTACTTATTCAGGAACACATCCAAACTGCAGAATTCAACCTGACACACAGAGGGAAGACAAAGGTAATGTCATGAAAGTCAGACAGCTGACATGAGGAAAGAGAATGGAACAAGAGAAAGCATGACTGGCTTTTCTTGCTGAGAACATTTAATGCAAAAATGAGTGCCTTTTTGGCACAGTATAGAAAGCAGGTCTTTGGAAAGTGCAGGAATGAGAATCTCACAAACGGCATCTCGGGAGAACCCGAGAGATGCGCAGCATCAATGCCAGAGGCATGGTGTGCATCATGAAGACTGGAAGCAGAGCTGTCAGGGTGAAAATTGTGTGGAAAGACAACAACAGAAACCATTTGAGAGGTAAGATGACACTGGTGACAACGATTTAGAGGTATCTTGGATTCATCTGGCATCACTAGCATACCAGTCTGGCCATATGATGTACATGTTTTTAAGTATTCACAGGTATTCATCAGGAATTGGAACAACTTCCGTAATACCTGAAACTGAGAGGGTCCTTAAATAATCCAATCTTCCAGATTTTTCTTGAATGTGGCTTAAGCCACCATACTGATTTCCATTGCAAGAAAGTCATCTGTAGTTCTTGGAAAGATATAAGTCACACAAAACTGCCATATTCATCCAAGGAACAAGGCGTTAAGGCAAATGGATTTGCATGTGCAAAAATCCCAGTTCAGCATATGTTTGTGGATTTACTGTGATTCATCATTCATTCATGTTAATTGGCTACACAAATAACAACTTACATTTTAAATTTAGTATTTGTACTTGGAGTTATCACTACCGTATAACTCATCATGGTATTTGTGGTTTCTTTTGTGTACTTATTTATGAACACTTGTGGTTTAAATATAATGAAAATCACAAAAATATGAACAAATAATCACAAAAATATGAAAATCCCATTGTGCAGAAATGCAGTGGGACTCTCGCAGAACTATTTAGTTTTGTTTATTAAGAAAGGAAACAAACTCTGAAAATAACAAGGAAAAAATGTCACATAACTTCATGGAAAATGCAACTGGGAGAAAATACACAAATATTTAAGTACAAAAGGTTACATTTTCAGAAGAGCTCACCAGCTTCCATTCCTGAAAATGAACACCAGACTCACTGGATGCTGAGTGCTGTCAAAAATCTAAACACTTCACTGAAGAGCCTAACTGAGAGCTGAACTGTCTTTGTAATCTGATCCCATCTGGGAGATGTGGCATAGCAAATTCTTTGGAAAGAACTAGATCTTATCACTGCCATTCCTGAATTAATAGAACAGTTGATAGAGCACTTTGTGCAATATAAATAATTTTAATAACAAATTTGCATACAGCAAAAACAAGCAAACAAATCTCTGAAGAATCTAAGGGGTTTTAGCAGGTTGTTCTTACATTTGCTAGGGAACTTTAAAACAGACAGCTGGATAAATCCCCATGTGCTCAGAGACCCCGGGCACAACTTCATGGGACTTTGCCCTTCCCTAACCTCCAGGGCTTCTGTTTCATCTTATGCAGAAGAGCAGAGGGAGAGTGCTGGAGACTATTAAAACCACCATGGCTCTCTTGCCTGCTGCTCTATTTTCCAAAGGATGGTGCAACCATTTGTTCCATTCCACCAGCCCTAAAGCTGTTGTGCCCAACCCTTCCCTCACAGCAGGATTCAGGTGTGCATATTCAGCATGTCCATATGCATCTATGTTTATTTATATATACATATAAAAATACAAAAACTGAGACACTGCAGACAGGTTATCCAGAGGGAATTACAAAGCCATTGCTTCCACTCCCTGAAAAGTGTTTGGGTCTTGAATTCCCCTATAACAATGGAAATGCTTTTTAGGCAAGGTGTGCTACCAGTCTCCTGCCTCCCTTCAGCTTTTGTCAGACCTCATACCTCTAAGGAAATGTTGATATCTTGAATTACAGGAAATAGAGATGACAATCACTGTAGTCTTTCTTGTCATTCTTAGGTCCTTATCCCTAATATTCTCCGTAACTGATCACTTCAAAATGATCACTATCTCTATCAATCTCAGTAAATCTGCTACCTGCTAGCTGTACCTCTTTGTTTCGCTCTACTTTGCTACAGATTCAGTTCATTTTGCATTTTTTTCTCAGATCATAGTTCTTTCAATTATTTCTGCAAAATGCCCTTCCTGTCTAGAGCATCACATAATTCTGCATAATATTTTTATTGTGTGACAGGCCTTCATTCTTGAGGGTTACCAAATCCGCATTTGAAAATTCTTTGATGGCTAGAGCAGAAGCCTGTACACACTCCTTGTGCTGTACAAGTAACAAAATAATAAAAGCATCACTGTGCAGCAGGAACATCACATTCACCTTTCAAAGGGTTTGCCACCCTTATGGAGTTAATTTACATTAACATAAATATTCCATTAGTAGAAATGTTTAAAACATACTTCTCTCTCAAGAGGCATTCTGCAACAAGATTCTTCAACCACTTATGTTTAACTAATGTGTATCACATTTGAATAATATAAAAAGACAACTGAGTTAAGTGATTGAATGCCTGGAGAAACTCAATGTTAATTTCCACTAAAAGCAAAGCACATTCCCTTCATTTTGCCACTTAATTACTGCAGTATTTGGCCCACAAATAAAAAAAATTGTTCAAGAAGTCTCCAATAATAGGTTGCTGAAGCTTATTTTTGCCCTCCCACATACCTCTAAAAAGGATTTTTCCATATGCATTATTTCAAGCCTATTCCTGTGACCCAGAGGAAGGCTGGTAAGGTTGAATACCTACTTCTCAATATGTTGATGTAATCTGATAACTCTGCAGGAGCTTGGCATGGAGTGGCTTCTGCATCCCAAGCTACATTAGTGCCAAAAAATCACCCAAAGAACATGGAAAGCAATGTTCCTTTCCTCAATTCTGATAGGATATTCTCCATGGTTCTCTGGAAGTTTTCCAAATAAGCTTTATAAGTAAACTTTAGCAATGAACTGATCCCCATGCTATTCTGCTACAACTTGTTGGCCATGTACTTTTAAAAACAGTAGCCATGACTTGCTCAAGGTAGTGAGTTAAGATGAAGGATACACACTGTTTCATATAAATTTTAATTCACTGATATCCAAAATAGGTTGAGTTAGTTTTCCAGCCATATAAAAGGCAATATTAAAAAAATTCCATTAAAACAAGAGAAGGCAAAAGCAAATCAGTAAGTACAGAATGTATTAAAAAGCTTAACCAGACTTCTAGTTTATGCACAGAAAACATATCACTGACAAAGTTCAGACAAGCTCAGAACAAACTCGGGGCCATGAGCAGGATCACTCCTTTGACTTTGGTAGGATGAGGGCAATTTACTTTATCTGGAATAAAGCAGTATACAGATGTTTTACATCTTTGCTCAGTGAAGTTGTAATCCAGATTTCTATTTCAGGCATCTGGAAACTTACCATAAGAGTCACTTACAGTGTAATTATTCCTATTTTATCATGGTTACAGAAAGTTAACTTGTTTTGTAAGAATTTCTGTGAAATTTCTAAAACCCAGTTGCTAAAACTTTAGTTCTAGAGACTGGTTTTCAAGCAGTCAAATGACCATGCAAGAGAAAAACTGAGAAAGATTAATTCAAGCCTTGTAAAGCTTTAATTCTTTCCTTCAATGCTCTGGCTGTTAATTATTTCTTTCTGTAAGTAATAAAATCTTTGATTCTTCACTAAAGTATGTGAAAAAAATCTGCAAAATGGCACTAGCAGGAAGCAAATGTTTAATTTCAACTCAAGCTTCAATGACTTTTAAGAAAGAGGGTATATTTCTCTGAATAGACCATATGATCTCCTGTGTGCTCAGCCCACCTCAATTCTCTAGTCTTATCTTTGTGTCTAGAGTGCACACAAGTGCACTCTGCTCAGAGTCTTATAGGACTACCCCTTAATGCAAGTGTACATTCACCTTCTGGCAAGAGGGAAGGGGAAGGGGAAAGGGAAGGGAAGGGGAAGGGAGCTCTGGGAAGACCTTACAGCAGCCTTCAAGTATCTAAAGGAAAGGCCTACAGGAAGGCTGGAAAGGGACTTTTCACAAAGGCATTTAGTAAAAGGACAAGGGGGAATTATGGTTTTAGGGTGAAGGAGGGTAGGCTGAGATTAGATATTAGGAAGAAATTCTTTACTGTGAAAGTGGTGAAGCACTGGAAAAGGTTACCCAGAGAAGTTCAGGGTTATCCATCCCTAGAAATATTCAAGATCCTGGATTGGGCTCTGAGCAATCTAGTCTAATGGAGGGGGTCCCTGCCCATGGAAGGGGGGAATTGGAACCAGATGATCTTAGCATCCCTTCCAACTCTAACCATTATATGATTCTAATTAAATTTTTATTCTCATGTATAATGTTCATGTTACACTACCATAGACAATTCAAAACACTGCACTCCTGTTTCACAGCACTTCTCTGGACCCCAGATACTTCTTATCTGCTAGCTAGGTAGTAGAAGAATTATTTTGCAACTGCAAACATCTCTGTATTGGACAGCAAACACAGTTTTTCTGTTTTAGTGATTACCGGAGCCATTAAAATGCTGCCATAAGAAAGAACAATGCTGCTTTCATCAAATGTAGGATAGCATTGATATCAAATAAAAACTGTGATGTGTGTTAATGGAAATAAAAATTGAGTTATAGAAAGAAAGAAGTCCTCAATCTGATTCGGTAAAACAGGCCAGTAGAGCAGAGTGGAGGCATTTCTAAGTGTGCATGGAGGTAATCAACATGAAGCTGCTGTGGAAAACTTCTGATGCCAGTGGGGATTTCTAGCATGGACAGAGAGGATGCACATCAGATCAAGAAACTTGAGGGTACAGCAGAGAGCTGAGGAGAAGTGTGGCAAGGCTCAGAAAAGCCATGGGGCAAAAAGACCTCTGCACCCACCTCTGCACCACGAACCTCATTCCTGCTTTCTGGGAAAACTAACGGTGAGTTCTATGCCACAGTCACATCATCATCCATCAGATGTCAAAGAAAAACACAACTGAAACATATAACCACAAAACAAAATAAAATAACAATTCTAGCACTTAAAGAGTACTGACAATTAATACTTGTAACTGCATTCCAAACAATAGACTCTCTGCAGCCAGATGTTCATGGTACACTTGATCATAAAGGGCAGAGAAGCAGTGTCAAAAAAGATGAAGCCTTTTAGCTTCTTTGTAAGCAAGCCTGTTGAAGGATGCCTGTCTGATAGCTATGTGAAGGATTTAAGCCCCAAATTTATTTCAGCAATACACAGAAGTATGCTGCTCTGGAAACTCCACTCTTCCCTAGATGGTAGGAAGCAGAAGCTACAGTTGCTGAAAGGACTACACACACTTGAAACTCACACCTATATATATATATGTGTGTGTGTGTGTATGTGTGTGTATATCTCTATCTCTCTCTCTATATATATATATCTATGTACACACATATACACACATACATGTAAAACCACCATTATCATGTGGAGTTACTCTTAGCTCTGCTTACAAAAAGGGAAGCATAGAGCTACCTAGTCTTCTCTTTACACATCATAAACTTTGCCACTGCAGAACCACAGCCTTAGGAAGAATCACCAAAGTGCCCTCCTGGAGAAAAGTATCTATGAGGAGACATAACCAAGATGCAGCTACCTTCCTAACAGGCATATTTCTTTTTTTATTTTATAGGAGAAAATATATTCTTAGCATTCACAGTAGTACTTTCTCAAAGACAGGTTATATAAAGCAATACAACACACACACAGAAGCATGCAAAAATAAAATATGAATGACTCACTGCACTTATGCAAACTAAGTTGCGTAAGCCTGTTTTTCTCAACTCTTAAAAAACCCCAAAACAGCACATACACAATCCTACAAAATGAGCTGAAATGCTCAGTTATGAAAGCTAAAATTGTTGAATAAAAGCAGACCTCCCTCAGCTTCTCAGGGTCCTTCACACCCACATCTGGTATAGTGTTTACTAACGGATAAAAATAGAAAGCTGAAACTTAACAGACCCTAACATTTATCACAGTATTTAAGAATCAAAACAGAAAACATCTGAGAAGTGGCATTCACTTCTCAGGCAAAAGAAACCTAAAGAGGGAAAGATCAACAGCTGGGTTTTGAAAGGAATCTAGTTAACTATCACTGAAATACTACCCTCCAGGTATTTAGCAAGGACAAACTAGAAAGGAAATAATCAACTATGCTTCTTCATTTCAAGAGGTAGGTAATTTTAATGTAACCTGAAAAGAATTTAATCTTTTTAAAAAATCTTGCAGAATTTCCTCTAAACCATTACATTCAAGCCATTGTTGGCAGATGACATCACAAGACTTGATTTCTTTAGACATGTACAAAATGCATTTTTCTCGCAAAAGAGCAGGTTATTTTCTTATCTGCCAGAACCAGCAGATGACAGCATGAATGGTAGAGGTGGGACATGAGCACATGGCTCACTGTTCAGAGGTTGACTAACCATTATCTGTCCCATGTGCAAGGTATCACTGATCAGCCCATAAAGTAATACCTGTTCAATTCCAGATGTGGAAAAGTTTGGCACACCAACTTTGAGAGCTGCCAAATCATGCTTTTGAACAGATAGGCCACAACATTTATATAAAAAAAGCCCTGAATTAAGGAAGGTGTAGCATGCAATAAACCTTCTAACATATTCTCAGAAGCGTGATCCAAAGTAATCTAAGAGAGTTTTGCAAATAATCCTTTTAATTGCAGTAGTAGCATTACTTGCGTGAATTATTCAAATCTAATGCTGCTGAGAACATGTTTTCTATTTTCAATAGAAAACTGTATGACTCAGCTAACTCACTCACAGGATTGTTCTCTGTCTCCCTTACACAGTACACAGATACATAACATAGCACACAGGTGGAGCATGCCATTGATTAGCCATTGGCTCCTATGAGCACCTGAATGTCATAGAATCACAGAATGGCTTGGGTTGGAAGGGACCTTAAAGAACATCTAGTTCCAACTTCTCTGACATGAGCAGGGATGTCTCTTTTTAGACCAGGTTCCTCAGAGTCTTGTCCAACCTGGCTGTGAACACTTACAGCGATGGGGCATCCACAGCTTCCTTCGACAGCCTCTTCTAGAGTCTCACCACACTCACAGTAAAGAATTTCTTCCTAATATCTAATCGAATCCTACCGTCTTTCAGTTAGAAGCCACTCCCCCTGTCCTGTCACTACAGTTCCTGAAGAAGGGTCTCTCTTTGGCTTCCCTGTAAGCCCCCTTCAGGTACTGGAATGTTGCTATGAGGTCTCCATGCAACCTTCTCTTCTCCAAGATCGCAACAGTCCCAGCCTGTCTTCATAAGGAAGGTGCCATTATCAACTTTGTGGCCTCCCCTAGACTTGCTACAGCAGTTCCATGTCTACTTATTTTGGTGGCACCAGAACTGCACAGTGTTACAGGTGAGGTGTCACCAGGGCAGAGTAGAGGGGAAGAATCACCTCCCTTGACCTGCTGGTCACACCTCTTTCGATACAGTCCAGGATGTAGCTGGTTTCATCAATCAACACTCTCATGTCCTTCTTTTCAGGCTGCTCTCAATCACTTCACTCAACTGTACCTGTGTCTGGGACTGCCATTACCCAGGCACAGGACCTTGCACTTTGTGTTGTTAAACTTCATGAGGTTCACGCAGGCCCAGCTCTGAAGCATGTCCAGGTCCCTCTGGATGACATCCCTTCTCTCCCATGTGACTGCATCACACAGCTTGGCATCCAACTAGCAAACCTGCTGAGGGAGCACTCAATGCCAAGTCTGTGTGACTGCTCAGAGGCTGAAGCACTGCTCAGAGAAAGGGGACGTGGCAGACCTGAACGTACCAGTGTCCGTGCAAACGCTGAGCAGAGATGTAACACCAGGACAGGCAGACCAGGAGGACCCTGGACATGATGGGAGAGAATGCTGCACTGGTAAAGGACAGCAAAGAAGGGAACAGAGAAGGGAGACTGCAGGATGACTCAGGAGGAACCTGAGTCAGGGCAACAAGAAATTTAAAAGGTGATACTGCTTTACAGAGGATACTGAGTAGGCACTACATAGTACATATTATATGTAGGAAGAACTCTTGGCAACATCTTGTGTTGGAAATTGCAGCTCTATCTCAGGTTCCAGCACCTCCATTCCAGCTCTGTGACTGCAGAAAAAGCCCCTGATAGCATCCTAGTCTCACAACTGAACGAGCTGCCTGTTTTGTTTCACGATACACGGGACACATGTCCTGGTTCTGTGCCCACTGCCTGTTACTTATTCAATATGACAGACATATAGAAAACAGAATAGAGTATATTTAGAGGAAACAAAAGCCTAGACTTTAAGGCCACAAGCCACAGCTCAATGGTTTTGTAAGATATCTTTAGAAAAATGCCATTTTCTGTGTTGTGGTAAATTAAGAGTTTCTATTTGAAGAAAATATTGATTTTTTGAACTTAGAGTCGGTAATAAAAAGAAAAATCTTGCTCTCTGTCACAAGAGAAAACAAAGCAACCCTGATTTTCAGAGAGCTTATGGATGACCAGGCTTCAATTTTAAACTGTTGCCAGTACATCAGCTTTGACATACAGGTTTCCAGCACACTGGTAACCCAAAAATCTGCCTGCACTACTGCCTCCACCACAGAGACAAACATCATTCAGGAACCAGTTCTGTCTGCTCTGGAAGACAGCCTAAGGCAGAACCAGCAGTTCCCCTGCCTTCAAGTTAATCTCACTTAACAGTAGAAAGGTGAAGAACAACTACATCCATGGACTCCATTATTTTCAAAATGCTTCTGGTGCAAGAGTAAAATTGTCTTTCAAAACTGAAAACCAGCCTAGGTTTGGTTTCAGAAAAGACTCCCAGGTATCACACAGTGTCAGCTGCTCCATGACTCTGCCTTCCACTTCAAGACACTTTGGGTCACTGCAGGGTCAGGTTGAGCCAGGGGCAGTATACCATGCTAGGCAGCAGCAACACCAAGACAGTGTCTTGCTAAAGACCTATCAATAAAACCCCGATTAACCATATTTCAATAACAAAACCACTGCAAATATTTCATTCTGGGGAACCAGATGAAGGCCATTATGTACTGCTGACTGCTTTAAGGTGCTTGAAGCAAGCTGTTATAGATATAGGAAACTTCTAGCACTGCAACACAAAGTTTTGCACAGGTCATTTTTGATACACTGTGCCACACAGACCAGGTCCAGAAATTATACAGTCTTGTCAACTACGACAAATAAACAAAAAATCTTTCTATTAATGGAACTTAAGTGCATAATCACAGATAAATCCAGCCTGACTGATATGAACAATACAATGGTTGAGAAAGACACAAGGAGGAGCTGAAAGAAATAATGTGACAAATCTAAGACCTATCCTCTAATCTTACCTCTACCCATTTTGTCCTGTCAGAAGAATATTAACCTTCAGATCTTAAAATGCTTTTTAATTCTGGGGAATAAAACAAAGCAGAAGAAAATTCCAGTCTTACCAAGTGGGTGGTTAACTTTATTTCCACAGTTTGTAAAGTCACATAAAGTCAAATCATTCATAAGTTTTTGCATAATGCAAATTTTTCAGTGTTAGCCTTTTCAGAGAAGGAAACATTTTGAATAACAAACACAAACCAGAATATTGTGCATGTACAATTAATACTATTTCAGTATATTTGGATTTCCTTTTGTCTTTCAATAGTGTCATAAAAAACAAAACCAGTTTATTTCCTGCCTTCTGTCTTTCAAACATGATAGAGGACAAAGACAAAATGCCCTGTCATACAGAGCAAAATTCAGTTTTACAAGAATCTATTTTACTGAAATCTGCTAAAAATATCCACTTGTCAGGGTTTCACAACTTCATCCTGACCAATGACAAGGAGTTCTGAATTCCACTGGAGATGGAGAAGATTACATGCTGGTACTACATAGTGCTTACACTGATAAATTAACTTTATTTTTAGGAAGTAAAGACTCTGCTTTCAGAAAGTACCACCACCACTACACCCAGGCTCTATTTTTAGGGACAGGTAAGAATCTACAAATTCAAACCAGATAGTTATGGCACTGATTCAAGTCAAAGGTAGAGATTTTTCCCTGTGTTCTTCACCAGTTCTTCCCAACTTCCTGATCATCCTTCCTTCTGATCAGGAGGATAAAGAACAGGAGTATCATTTTACTCATTGTGAGACTACACGAGTGCAAAGAAGCAATGATGACTGAAAAAGGAAACTGACAACAACTCAGAAATTTTGTATTCCGTATTTATCGTGGACAAATGGATGCTTTCTCTGAAAATGACAGTCCAGCTTCTAGATTATGCACTGGGGTTTTGCTGAGGCTGTAATTTGAGTAAAAATGAGCTGACATCACAATTACAAATTCTAAATGTTAAGTGATTGGCCCAAGTCAGAAGACAGACACCTTACCCCTGAGAAATGTCAGTCTAAGTGACGCCCAATAGCTGGAACTTAGTAACTCACACACACAAGATATCTGCTGTTCCAACCCAGCCAAATTAGGTAAATCAGTTCCTGACCAAAATGCATCACTGCTGGGCACCCTTCTCAAGCAGACAAGCCCAAAAGGATAATGATGGGAATTAAACTGTTCTTCCAGCCCAAGAGGCAGGGCTGTGCCACACTGGCAGAGCTGCTCTTCAAAGCTAGAATGACTCTGGTATTGCCAGCCTTGGTGTTGATGGAAGATGTTGGGCTCAGCAATTACACTAGACAGGTCACAAATTCACTTCCTGGTCCTAATGAGATAGCTGAAAAGTCTGACAAAGAGGCTGTCTTCATTTCATAAAAAACATTTAAAGTATGCTCTGTATATGGGTATGATAAGCACACAGGTATATATGTGACTACATTAACTACATATTAATGTCTATATGTAATAGAGAGACCTAAACATACATAAATGTAGTAGGTTTTGCACATGTATTTCACTACACCTCTCCTTTTTGTAATCATCACCTCAGTACACACTCAGCTAGTGCTCACCCAAAAAATGCTTGTGCCTATTATTTTGAAAATTTTGGTGCTAAATTTAAGGTATTTAAGGTACCTCATTTTTAATGGTAATTAAGCTATTCCAGATATTAAAGCTACTGATACCTGCTAAAAACTGTCGAACACTGTGTGCCACAGAGCATTTATACTGTTTAAACAGATCCTTTATCTAAGAAGAAGATATATAAATGAGACCCATGTACCCAAGTACCCAAGTGCACTGCACAGGATACTCTTCAGAGTACTGCTAGCAGCTTAAGCAATGCTACACAGCCTAGAGCTGCTTGTGGCATTGGTGAGTTGTGCAGAGAGGCTGTGACTGAGGAACAATGACAACAGAGAACCCACCTATAGTTTAATAAAAATTTTCTGTGAAACAGTGTTTGCTTAGCATGTAAGCACAGATGGGTCTATCTAAGGTAGCTGTGCTACCCTGACCCAGTAATAGAAGCCTAGTAACATACAGCTATAAACTGGCACAAGAACTATTTTCACCCTTTTTATAATCTGGGGAGTACACTTTAGCTGTGAGATCATCATAATTCCAATATAAAAAGACTTGGATAACAAAAGAACAGTAACAGTTTGTGCAAATTCTGACTTTACAGCTATTAAATAGACACAGGCATTGCCCCAGACAAGCGGTATATTATGGGACATTTTCTAATATACACACCTATTATATTTTATTTTCAAGGATGAAAACTCTGATAATAAAAACAATTGTATGAAAAGGTGTCATCTATTTGATTATTGAAACAGTTGACAATTGCAGCTCTGTAAGTCAGTTCAAAGAATACTGTAAGAGAAGCCTACTCGGGAATGATAATGAAGTGGGTACATGCTGGCACATCATATGTGCTATAGAAGCAAGACCCCTCTCAGCTGCTGCATCTCTCGCTCCTTTCAATCACTCACAAATTAAGTCCAGCTGACTACCAGCTGCAGTTGCAATTGCAAGTTCTTTATAAAGACTTCTCTGTTATTAGCGCTGGGTAACTTGACCAATCCTGAAGTTTCGTCTTCTTTCCTATCTGCAGAGATATGTTTGTGTTTAGGGTAAGGGAAGGAAGGAAGGAAGGAAAGAAGGAAGGAAGGAAGNCACATCTGGCTCGAAAGACAAACAGGTCAGACACGGTACATCAAGTTACAACTTTGATCCATCTCTATCAAGTGAAAATACTTCTGCACAGTCAGACAGATGGAAGCCCTCTGTCTTCTGAGTGGACTGTCAGTCAAATACTGTCTTGCAGGTAGCTGAGATGTGGGGGCACCTGGAAGGAGCTTTGGGACGAAGGGTATATGGGGACCCACAAGGTAGCAATAGTTGTAGGATATAGATCAGAGGTGGGGGAAATATTTGGATGGTGCTAGCTGCCACGAAATCATGCAGAACTTTTAGTCATGCACTTCTATAGTAACATCTTCTGATCTCTTTCACAAGAAGCCTGTGCTATGCAGAAACAGGTAAATGAGCACAAGCACAAACTATTTCCCAGCACAGCCCAGCTAAAGCCGTACTTACTACATTTCTTTGAATTAGAAAGCCTCAAGACGGCATACAGGAATTAAGTCTTGTCATCCTGAGGTGAAGTCTTAGTCTTTTTTGCATAAGCAATGCAACAGCAAACTCACAAACATCTTGTGTATCCTGATAGCTAGTGTCACTTGTTAAGCTCTAGGCCGAATCTACATACCATAAAAAGGCCCCTTTCTCAACAGACAATTTAGCTGGAGGAGAAAGATGGCAGCAGAGCACACATCTGCTCCAAAGTCGCCTTATGACACCTGACCAAGAAGGGACTT
This sequence comes from Illadopsis cleaveri, assembly GCA_013399915.1. Classification (NCBI taxonomy): domain Eukaryota; kingdom Metazoa; phylum Chordata; class Aves; order Passeriformes; family Timaliidae; genus Illadopsis; species Illadopsis cleaveri. The sequence continues at coordinate 42,999 of VXBB01015097.1, forward strand.
CCTGACCTGTGAGGGGAATTCCTCTGACTAACAGTCGAGTTTCCATTCCATCAAGCTAACTCCCTCGTTCTAGCTCAGCAGGTGCGAATTTAAGACAGTGGAACCATGAAAAGGAGATTGCGGACAGTGTCCTCTTGGCTGTCATCCAGAGCTTGGTTCACCCTCTGAGAACACTCCCTTGTGCTGGTATTCCATGAAAGGGACAGAAGGTCCCAAGAATGGCAGAGGATAAAGAGTCCCATGAAGGATAGAGGGATAGAAGATCCCAAGTATCACTTGTAGGAGTTTCTTTATCGGTTTGGTTTTTTGGGGTTTATTTTTTAGTTTCACTGTATTAATGCAGAATTCTGGAAAGAAGAATAAAAGGCCCTAAAAGGCACTTTGAAAAATTATTTTCCAGACCAGATGCATGTTTCAACTTAAAAATCTTGAGGGTCCATTGCCACAATGTGCTACATCTCCCACCGGAAGACCAGCCACCACTGTCATCTTTTAGGAGAGTTCCTTGCACTTTAAAGGTAGTCTTTTGTATCTCATATTTCATCCCATTAGGATCATAGAATCACAAAATATGCAAGGGACCCATCAGGATCATTGAGTCCAACTAGCCCTCTGTAGGACACTCCAAGAATAAATCACACCATGTGCCTGAAAACGTTGTCCAAAAACCTTTTGAACTCAGATAGGCTTGATGCTGTGACTACTTCTGTGGGGAGCCAGGATATGGAGAAATAAGCCTTATTCTATGAAAGAATTAGGCCTAAGTGTGTATAAAACCCAGTATTTTGCAAATTCTATTTGTACAAGCAAATTCTGACTCTCCAAGACAACAAAGGAACTATGTATCCATGTTACAATCGTCAGAACTAAAAAACTCAAAATGCTCATCCCTAGTCTGTCCATGAAAACACATGAACCCTTACAGGATTGTGCTGGATTCTGCACTCCAGAAGGACAATTAAAACTGTCTTGATCAAGCTGATTAAGACACCTCAGTCATGTCCAAGCCTTTATCTTAAAACATAGACGCCAGGTTTTCTTCCTATCAACCCCTGAAGAGATTGAGTCCAACACATGTCAGCGTACATCTACTCCATTCATTGGGTCAGGCTGATGTAAAAAAATAACAGTCACCACCTTCTTCACTTTCTTTTTCAGCACAGCTGCAAGTGATATGCCTGGATACGGCTGCTTGCCCTCCAAAAGAGCTGCTTTCCCCTCGACCTAAGTGGTCAACATAAGGCCAGTAAGCTCATTATAATCAACCAGCTATGCTGGTACTCGCAGCATAGCTTCTGACATTCTTGTCTGTTAAAACTCCTCTGACCTTGGGGCTGTATCCCATGGATCCTGCTCTAATTCACCCGTATGTTTTTCCATAATAAGGTTCATATACCCCCACAAACAAATACAAGCACATATACAGACAATGTTTTAAATAATCGGTAGTTTTCCCTTAAGGGTAAAAATGTTCTGTAATAGTATTTCTTTTTGTTATGAAATAATGTAAACAATCTTGGTGTGGTAATATTTTGTAATATGTCTGTGTTATGCAATTAAGGCTGTAGGATTCAGATCACTTACATGCACCTGGAGATACTGACAGATAGTGGAGGCTTGGAGCTGTTGAAAAGCACTTACATATCCTTGTGCTTATATAGATATACACAGGTAAACACACAAAACAATATACCCATCATCAGTCTACATCCTTTTACTAAAAATACGAGATACAATAAGGCCTGTGTAGTTTAATTTCTGCTCAGTTCCTGTTCACTTCAAATGACAACCCCTTTGTAAACCTTAAAACCCACAATTTGTGTCTCTTTTTTAGGGAGGTAGATCTCCTGCCTTCTTTTCTGCTAAGATACGGCAATCTTGTAGACTTCAGCTAGGCTAGGGCAACTCAATATCCTCAACTTTGATTTTGATTCTTTTCCTCAGCTTTCATATCAGCTTGAAGAGAAAAAGGTAGAAACTTGCCAAATATTCATGTCTGCAAAACAAACGGTATTACTAAGAACATAACTGTTTGTTTAGTGACTTCTTTCCTTCTTCTAAGATCATCACTGGGTTAAGGTGATCTGAGTGACAATATTCACATGAAAAGCAATTTCAACACTTCATCTTCCTCTTTTCTCTAATTCCAGCAAAGATGGTGGGTGACTGCACAACCAAAAGTTTATCTCAAAATCATCACAGACCATGTGGTTGTGCCTAGGGAAGTTAACCCTCAGTGCAGTTAAGCATCAGTCTGCATGTTGCCTCAGCACAAGCATCACAGTTAATCACGTGTCTGTCGTGGCAGCATCAGGCATTTTTTCACACTTTCCATCATCCCACGGATTCTCTCATCTCAGGATTGTGAGATAGCAAATCTATGTAGGAAAGGTAGGCTTTCAATACTCACGAAAGAGTTGGTGTGAGAAAGGAATTAATTTGTTACTGCAGGGAAAGACAACAGAAATATCAGTGTTTGGAGGATAAGGAAGACAATAAGAAGGTTCAGGATCAGTCTTAGAATAATACTGAGACAATGATAATTGTGGTCAAAAAGTGTCAAGCATGTGCAAGATTAAAAGGTAGAGAAGGGTTTTCTTAGAACAAAGTTTTACTAGTTCCCCACTCTAAAAAGAAATTAGTCTGTTTCCATGTGGTTTCTGGTTTCCCCCCTAACTCAGAGTCTGTCCCACCCAGTCCGAGGGTTCTGGTCGGGCCACAGTGTGATTCCACAACATAAGCAAACACACAGATGTGTGCAGCACTAACTACTACACAGTTACAGATCTGTAACGCAGAGCAACAAACTGATACCAGAGTTTCTGTATATATATCTTACCAGATATGACCATTCCTTGAAATGATCTGTAATCTACAGCACTTCCATGACCCTGGCACACTCTGCTGATGTCATGCATGTACAATCTACCTGTCCTTGTAGCAAGCAGCATCAGGCTCCTGTGGGTAGGATCTCATAATGCACTGTACACTCAGCGCTGGGCAGTGTGAGATGTATCTGAAAGCTGAAGCCATAGGTCAGGGCAGAGTTCAGGGTCTTTGGCATAGCACCTACACAGGAGGCAGGTGTACTTTTCAGTGCACTACAACAGAACGTGTATCAGAGGCTCTTCTCCCACCTTTCCTTTACATGACAGCCTGCATGCTCTAGAGCTTCTCTACAGGAGTACGTCCAACGGGGGTACTGCCAACATTTCTGATGATATACCTACAGAGAGAGCTTTTCCAACTGAACATTGCAAGTGAAGTTCAGGAGCCTTGAAGAAAGGAGCATATGCTGAACTCTGACAAGAAGTACCACACTGCACGGTAACCATACTGTAAGCATGTAACTTACTTGTGAATGAGGACCAAATGGGGCCTCCTTGGGAGTCAGTGGAAAGGAGTTGATGCCTTCAGCAGTGATAATACATGATTACATCTATCTGAGCACCTCCAGATAGGAAGTGAACACTCACAGCACTTAATTAGTAAGATAAAGTATTGATTTGGGGAATTATTGGTATTGCCAACCTCCAAAAGATAATAAGAACTCTTAATACTTCACCAGATTTGATTCTAAGGAGCTGTACCTCAGATACAAATGTTGCCAGTCAAAATATTTTGCACTGAGATCATTAAAATTAAGTACGTACCTTAGAGAGCTGGTTTTGGTTTTCTGCATCCATCCTTTTAGAATACATTCATGTGATAGAGGTAACACACACCACATTCTTTTACCTGAACCCTTATACCTCATCCTCACGGTAAGAGTTATGCCAAAATCATTTAATACTGAAAACACTTCTGAAAATACTGTACCCTCAGTCTCTTGTTATGTCAAACACCTGTAGGTGCACAGGAAATCTCAAAGTCTTATTCCGTTCCCATTCAGTAACTTTGTCAAACCATACTTTTAATGCAAGAGCTGTATTAAATTATAAGGCAAACATAAGAGATGTATTTGACTCAGATGCACTACCAGTGCTTTTTTTTTTCTGCATGAATAACTGTCACTCGCATTTTCATTTGGTAATTACAGAAAATGGGCTGATTTAAAATGTCTGTTCCAGCAGACCTGAAGATATTTATTTCAGACTGATTCAGACTTTAAAGTCTAATCCATGCAGTTGATCCAGAACATTAACTGGAGTGTAGGTTTCATCAGTTTGGTAGAGTGTCTTTTATAACAACAGATGGTAATTTTTTGATATGTAAAGCATTAAATGGACTCTGTCACAAAACCACTTTAAATGCCTTCTTTAAAAAAAACCCACCAACCAACCAAACCAAAACCCACCAAAAAACTACAAAAATTTCTCCCGCCACTGTTCATATACTTTAACCCAAAGAAATTGCTGACAGATTTGTTTTCAGCACAGCAGAGTAAAGAGCTGACAACGTATTTTTTTTGCTGGATATGATAACTTAGGTCTATTTTTAGGTCTTCTTTTCTTTTTTTAAAGTACACCAAAATAGCAGTGGGCTTAAAAATCACCATCTGCTTCTAGAAATTAAATAATTCTCTAAAGAATAGATAATAGGCATAAAAAGCCTACTCCCAACTCTCAGATCTTTCACAGCAAGATTGAAAGTCACATGTTACTTGGAAACATTTTTTATTTCATGAAACAATACTGCAGGATCGCAACACCCCTGTAAGTGTTCAATATACCTATTTATCAGTTATAACCAGCATAAACTGTTTACATTCTAGTCATCAGTGACTGACTAGTAAGTGCTATTGCTATTGCTTTTATGACTTAGAAAAAACTTGCTGATATTTACAGCACAATAAAGACTCTCCCTATTTATTTTTTTAACTTTAATTTAGTTTAAGTAGGAAAGTTTCTAATTTGTAGGGACTTTTTTTTTTTAAATGCCCATTAGAGCTATTCTGCAATTAGTATGTTAGCATTATTTGCAAATACATGTAAAGAAATCTGAGCTCGTTTGCATCCAGCTAGTTTTGATCCTGCTAACAATGAATCACTATGTCAATTCAACATGGCCCAGAACCCCGACACTTGCTCGCTGGCTGAAGCCTGTCAGCAGTTTCCCCATCCTCAGCATCTGTGCCTCAGACAGCTCAGACAACTGACTGCTCAACAAGACAAACCCTGGTCCCTATCTCCTATGCTCTACCCATTCATCAGTAGCCTCAGAAAATAACATGGCACCATTGCTATCAGTCAGTCCTCACCCTTGTATCTTCTGAACCTTACCCAATGTAAACTGAGTTTGAAAAAGGTGGAAAAGGAGGATTCATTAGTTTTCCATGAAAAGTGGTTTGATTAAAGAAAAAAGGTTCACGCTAAAGTCCCTGTTCCACTTCCTTTCTGAATTAAAACTCCTACAACTTGGACATCACACTTTCTGTGAGGGCTCCAGACACAAACTGCACATATCCGAGATTAGATGCACAAACAGCACATATCCCCTCTCCTCAGCAGGGAATACTGGGGAAGTGGGAGCAAGGATTGTATGAAAGAAGGGTCAGAAGGTGGCAAAGGCTGAAGAGGAGGAGAAAACTAGTTTCATTAGTATGTGTGCTGGTGGGATGGTGTTCCCTAGTTTTGTGATTTCAGTAAAGATGACAAATTGTCAATTGCAGTAATTTCAGTTTAAAACATTTCCATGTTTTGAACCACAGAAGAGCATTTATCTTTTTAGTATCATTTTCAAGAAAGGTAGTTTGGTTTTTTCCCCTATGATGTTCCATTAATAAAACAGTGTCTTTTTCAGAGAATAAGACTAAATCTTCTAAAATAGAAAATGAGATAAGACATTGCAAGATACTTTAAAAGATACATAGGATGAGTTATAAACAAACAAGTTTACAGAATGAAGACATTTTGGAAGTAGTCGTATTTAACAAGTGCCATTTTTAACAGGTTTGTCTTATTCTAATTATTTAAAATTGAAGTTCACAACAGCAACAGTTCAAAAAAGAGGGTGTCCATTATTCATATTTATACTTGGTGAATTAGAATTTTTGTGAAATGAGTTGTCTAACATTTAAAAGGCCTGCCAGTGACCACTGCAGCAATAGTGTTTAGGCTAACATTTTGACAAAAAGAGAGCAGAAAAATCACGGCACAACATATGCTTTGTTGGTATATCCTACTTTGTCAGGGACAGGAATTCTTCAAAGTAATGTGCAAGAATCATCTATTTCTAGCAAACAATTAAGAAATATTTTAATTGTGAGGGAAAATGGTTCTTATTTTTTCTGAGTCAGTAGTCAGTAACTAAAGAAAGGGACTTTTGCAAGAGAGGGAAGAAAAAATAATTAAGGCAAGCTGAGGGTTTGAAAACTTTAGTGTTCCTTGAACATTTTCAGAGGGGAGCCTCTATACTGAAGAACAGTTGCAGAAAAAAAAGAAGGAACAGATTATGAATAGCCAAGATTCCTAGTGATCTCACTGGGAATTACACACTTATTTGGAAAGCACTAAAGGAGTAAGATTACAGAAGCAAGACCTGATCCAAATTCCATCATGTAAATGGAAAAAGAAAATTTTGTTGTCTTAAAAGGAAATAGAATTTAGTCTGTAGTTCCAAGCTAATGAGATACTAGTAAATGTTGAGAATTGCAGGGGAAGTGATAAAAGAGAGATGCCATTTTGGGTTGGGTTAGTTTTTTTCATATTAAATACTTATTTAGGTTCCAATTTACTCAAAATTTATCATAATAAGACTCTTCCTCCTACTGACTACATCTATCTAAAGTGCATTCATACAATGGAAATGGGGCATATCACAGATTTAACCTGCATAGGATCCATTGCTTATTCCAGACAATTTATTCCTTTCTTCAACAGCATACAGTTATTGCTGGTTCTAATGGTATTACCCGGTTTGAAACAAACACTTCATAGATTCCTTTTTTCTTTTACAATTGGGAAATTTTGTGATTTGTTCGATGCCACTAGAGCTGCTTTTGTTAGTGCATGGAATCACCTAACTGCATGCCAAGGCTGCAAGACAATCTCACAAACAGGTTCTCCCACCACTGCTAGGTAACACTTAGGCCACCTGGGCTCCTACTCTGCACACATATCCTAAAATCTGAACCCACCTCCAGGATAAAGAATTAACCTTTTGTGCTGCAAGCTTCTCAAAACTCTTGGCTTTTGCTGGACCCAGAATAAGTTCAAGGCACTCAGCAACTGAGTCTGTACAGCAGGACTGTTCTAGCAGCATATCACAGACATGAGACATTTTGTTTCTTCTCTGAAATTACAGGTACACACAGGGGACTACAAATTATGTGAATTTCAAGAAAGAAACAGATCCATTTTGATCTATTTGTCTTTAAAATTAATAAATTCAGGCCATGTATAAACTATCCAGTCATATCCTGTAAAAGTTTAAACAGTGAAACCACAAGGGAAAATAAACTAACATCTCTTCCCTTTTTATCTTAAAAGTGTCTGAAATGAATTGGTTGCTAAAGAAACCCGATATAATTGTGACAGAGTGTTTTGAAACTCTTAGTGGAGTTCATCTGAAACCTCAGCATAACAAGTGGCCTCTTATCTGCGCACTATTCCAGGAAGAAATGCATGGCATTTCGTCATCACAGCTGAAAGAGTAGCTGGCTCTGCACGTAGGCTAGGCGAGAATAAGAGCCCTCAGCTATAATGAGGGCATGCTGGTAGCTAATGCTTAGTCAGAGGCCATTTCCTTTAGCCTTTGCTACTGCTTGCAGGAGTTGTAATGCAGGAAAAGGCAAAAACTAAAGTGAACATATTGAAGGTCAATGTTTACCTTCTGTACCTTTTCTTAATGAAGATTAATTCTGAAGACATATGCATTAATGTGGTGACACCTTAAACCATTCCCCCTATTACAAGGACTTTAAGTAGCTTTATTTAATGTGGCAGTTCATGAGCAGAATTACTTAAAAGGAGAGAGAATCATAAAAGAGCAGATGTCTCTCTTTTTTTTAGTCTGACATTTACAGGCAAATTACTAAGTAGGAGTTTAATATAGATATTTCCTTGTGAACACTGATCTTGAATTTCCAAGCAGGCAAACTGACTTTCTCCTTAATGAAGCTGTTGAAACACAGATAACTTGTAGTAATTACTTCAAAACCAGGGATGAATCTTCATATGTGAGGGAATATGGTAAGGAACATTTCTTTTTATAGGCTTTTCCTCGTCTGTACATCCTGAATATGATAATATGAATGATATACTGTCATGATGATTTTTAACATAGGAATCTGCATAATTTGAAAATGGAATGATTAATCAACAGAATATGAAAATGTAAAATATGAGTGTGAAGCAATGTTCAGGCTGTAAGTTTGCAAGACACTTCATTCGGGACTACATTTTGCTTTCTTACTGTGCCTGCAGAAACATTGGCAATTACTGCAAATTTAATGAGCTATCACTATGCTGATTTAAGTATACAACTGTATGTACTGTACTACTGAACACACTGAACTGAGTCATTTTACATACATGCAGTTGCTGGTCTAAATAAGGGCTAGATTCGACTTGTTCTGTCTACCTCACTGGCTGAACTGAAAATAGTTGGCACAGATTTTTCTCAGGAAATTCAAACTTACACAAGCAGAGGAAAAACATTGCAAATGAGATGCTGCTGTGTGCAAAAATTCATCTTGGGTAAAACTTTAAACCCTAGAAATAAATCTTGTTTTCAGTTCTCACAAATAGGCTTTTCTATTCAACTCTGAAGGTTTAAAGCAGTTGTTAATCAAATACTGTACACAGTACTAAGCAGGAAAGTGTTCGGTTATTTCTGAAACACGTTATTTTGATGCTATGTTTGAATCTTCCATATTTATGTGATGAGAGTTATGTCACAAAGTTAATCATTCCCAGAATGCTAGCATTCGGGGTAATGAAAAACTTCTTGTGCAAGCAGTCATTAATCAGTGAGTCTAACATTGCATAATGCTTTCTGAAGCATGTGTTATGTGATCAGAGTACAAGGCTGCATAATACAGCAAAGTGTTTATGCCATATGCTGACCTTTTCTAAAGCAGAAACGGAGCCATGTGATGTGCCTCTCCTGCCAGCATTTGCTTATTGCCAATAATTAAGTTTGATGATATGAAGAAACACAAACTTGTATTGCTTTAGAGTTCTAAAAGGAAGAAGCTTTGAAGTTTTTGGCACTGTAAAGCACAAAGATAGCCAACTTGGCTTGGATACACTACCGTTGTCCATTATAGACACCGCCCATCAAAACTGGAATCAAGTGCCCTGCTGAAGTGGTTACTGGCGTTTGTGTAAAGGAAAACATGTGCATCGTTACAGGACTGCTGTATTAACCAGAATAGCATAAAGGTCACAGGAGCAAAGCAGCCAAAAGCATGCTTGGTACCTCAAATCTCAGAACATCATTATTACATTTGATGTTCTTGTGCAATAGTGCTAGTAAGCAGCTATTACTTAATCTCCTACCAGTATTACACAAAACTATACTTGCGAAATACTTCAGATAAATACGCTGTAATTATACGAAATATAAAAACATGTATAGGGCAAAATGTTTTTGTAACTCTAAACACACATACCTGTGGGGATGTGGTTTGACTGAACTATTTTAAAAATTGAATCAATGCTTTAAAAGCTTCTATGAATAACCTTAAAACTATGTGCTGGAAGAGTGGACACATGGACATATATTTTATATACTATGCGTATGCACACATACACACACAGAGTGTGATCAAAAGCTCTGTCCTGTACACAGCTGCTTTGTGTCTGTTGGCAGAATCAGGCTACTGAGCTGTAATAACCAGCTTCATACAACTTCTTTAGAACAGCCAACTGTAGCTGTGCCACTGTTGCTCCAACCTCACTTCTCCTCGCACTAGCCAGTGTTTCCTTCTCTCACACTGATGACTGCCTTTTCTGCTTTGGAGAGCTGGTACAGACAGGGGTAGCCAGTATCTGTGAGTATTATCACCTGTTATCAGTAACTCAGTTCCATCATGTGATCTATGATATGGTAGCAATGTCTGAGAAGTGATTTCTGATATCTCTTGCTTACAGTGAGGAAGTATTTTTAAGCTTAACTAAGAATCCTAAAGAGTAAAGCAGACTAAAAGCACAATCACAAAACTAAGACATCTCTATACAGAGACATAGGTGTCCAAGCCCAAATTCAGATTCTCAAAACTCCTGCTGAGATTTTGAATCAGGAAGTGATGATATTAGGCAACTGCACTTAGTTGCCTAAGGTGTGTATAATGCTGTATCCAAGGCTTTTTGGGATTAACAAATTAAACCTTCCACATCTAAGGAGTCTGACTCACTAAGGATCTTCATGTTTAGCAGACAGGAGTCTGTACAAAGAAGATGCTGAGGACAAGAGGAAGGTGAGCAGGTCTCCCATCCTTGTTACAGCATCTATTATAAAACCAGTGTGATAGTTGCTGCATGAGGAAACTGCAAGACAGGCCTTACCTCTACAAACTATTAGGTGGATGTCATTATCTCTACATCCCAACAAATTAACTTGTAGAATAACTAATTAAAGTAGGGAAATTTCATCATGCATAACTTCAAAGAATCCAGTGAACAGGTCACTACTGTAGGAAAGTTTGGTTCAGGTCACTTAAGTGAAAGGAGAGAGCAGAAACTGAGTTGCTTTGGTGTTTCATGAGTCCTTCAACTACTGAGCAGTTATAGACATGGAAGGGCCATAGCATATCCTTTTTCAAAAAAGGACTGTCACATAAGATTTGTAAAATGGATTTGTAAAATCCAAAATGGAGACAGGAATTTCATGCCATGCAAAGTGGAAAAAAACTTATGTCCATGTGTTCATTTATAAACTAGTAACTTAGACAGAATCCTTCTTGTTAGGCCGTTTTTGTGGCTCCCGCCTCCTTTCACCTGTTATACAGACACTCAAGGAATCATGTTTGGAGGTTACAATCTCTGCTAGATTTTTGATTACAGAACTCAGATGCTGTAACCAACCAATACAGCTGCTCCTGAAGATACTAGAAACGACTGTGTTGAAATTAACTGTGACCTAAGAATGCAGCCTGAACCCACCCTACAAAACCTCTTTCATATACACTCTTCCAAGAACCACTGCTTCTTAAAAGCATGCTCCCTGGCTCTCTTCTCCTTTCACCTCTACTTGGATGAAGTGGCCAAAAGATGATAACTACAGGACAACACCAACCATTCACCCTGAGGGGCCACTAGCTGGGGATACTCACATGCATTACAAAAATACTGCGGCTTTGAAGACAACAGTTCCAGCAGTAAAGCCTTATTACACAAAAGATGGAGAGTAAAACTCTTTTCACACAAGCCTACAGATGTATATGTCATGAAAACACAACCTTCACAATTCTACCCTCACAATTATATTTTTTAACTTTGTCTTTCTAAGCTGCATGGAAGAGACACATTTAAAAAAAAATTTGTACAACTGGCATCAGAATTTTTAACATACTAAAAAGAATTGAGCCAAAGATGACATCACAAAGTCCCTTATGCTTAAGGGAAAATGTTAAATCAATTAGCAGTTGCCAGAATAAAGAAGCAACAATTTGATGTATAAGTTCCTTACAAAAATAACAAACTTTCCATGTTCTTCTGAAAGTGGTTATATTATGCAACAAGAAAACTTTACCAAATTCTCAGCTCTTTAATGTTACAAAAGCTTTATTAGTATATGCTTCAGAAATTATAATCAAAGGATAGTAATCACTAGCCAGAGCTTAGAAGAGTTTATAAACATACATGTACAGACTATGCCTTAGAGGGTTAATGTACTATTTTGAACTTGAGTATTGCAAATAGGAGTTAGCTTTGACATAGAATGTTCACACCCTCTGTAATAAATTCTTTTAACATACTTCATATTTCTTCCCATGTGAATGACTGTCCTTGGAAGAATTATCTACTAGATAAAAGCTGAAGATGAAATCTAAGTCTAGACTTATTTAAAGGGGATAGACACTGATCTTATAGTCTGTGACAGTGGCTGATTAATGAGCTGCTCATGATTGCTGCAGGCTCCTCCAAACTGCAGGAGCAAATGATATTACAGGACTGGGAGGAATGTGCTATCTGGATGCCACACCTTTGTTGAAACTTAAGAACTCACTTTGACTCCTACTACATTTATTCTAGCCTTGAACTACCATATATACACAACCAGATACATGGTAACACACATGCATACCTTCACTACTTGCCTGCTGCTTCTACAGCAGAATTTCTGTGCTACAGAACACATGGTAAGTATGCCCACTTGGAACAGTCATGGTATGTGCTGTGCAGAGTCCACTGTTTTGCTGGTTGTGGTCTTGCACAAACAAATTCAAAACTTCCTGAAGCAGAATAGTTGTATCACACTCTGAGGGGTTGATTTGGTCTTGCCTCACAGTCTGGATAATTTTATTTACATGTACACACATACATACACACATACACACACACATGCATGCATATGACATGCTAGTAAACGTAAACATGTATTATAAAGCATAATGAACACATTGTGTAAACACAGCACATTCTGCATAACTACAGAAACTTCTATTCAACTCTTCTTCTATTCAACTTTTTAACTCAAGGTTAAAAAAGAGCCTGATTTAAATCTATAACAAAAAAGGCATACTGCCTAACCTTTACTGATAACACAGTTATTTCTGATTACATCTTTCAAAAACCTTTCAGGAAAACCTTTTAAATTCTACTAACTTTGCTTATAAAATACCAATGTTCTTAAAGTGAAAACAATCCATACGAATTTTTAAAAGTGTTCCCTACACATTTTCATGTCTGAGACTTAAAGAAAAGCCAACAGGAAAAAAAGGCACAAATAGAAAAAAAAAGTTACCGTAATCCCACGAAGTAGAAAAGAGAAATTTTATTACCTTTAGCTGAAAATAATTCTTCTTTTGGTTTATCTGCCTGCCATTTTTCTTTTTCTCATTTTTGGAGATAGTTCTCTTTCTAAAAGTGTGCAGAAAAAGTCCATCTTAACCACATCATCATGAACTTTATCACACCCTAAGTACACAGACTGTATCAGCCTCCATAGACAATGCAGCCCTATACCTTTTCAGCACTGTCATTAGGTTGAAGAACAAGGCCAAAGTTCCACAAATGAGACATGAACACACATCTTGTTCAATGCACACCACTCAAATGAACAATGATTTTAAGTACAGTTTTATAAAATTGTAAATAAATCCCCTCTCTAATCTCAGCAGACATATTTTCAGGGATTGTCTTGCATGAAAAAGGTGTAAGTAAAGATTGTGCAGTGACAAATTACGATTTCAACTACTCTTTTCACTCTGCATCTGAGTTGGGTTTGGTATGTGAAGTGACACTAGTGTCAAAACCCGTTACTTTACTCCCTAAGTCTCCCAAAACCAGATTCCAAGTAGCATGATATTCTGCTCATTCCTGTGGTGATCTCTTCAACAACTGTGACTACGATTAAATGCATCAAAGAGCAATGACTGAGTAAAATATGAAGTTGAGAATGATCCTGATGTTTACTATTCTAAATGCAGTTGGTTAAAAGCAGCTCTAGAAAAGCAGTGACTTGAACCTTGATGTAGGATTAATTTCACATGGACTGATAGAATTTCAAAAATAACTGGGCACCAATGACTGCAAATGTCATGAAAAGGTTCCATAGAAAACATCTCCAACAGCACTTAACTGTATCATTACATAATCTCAGAATAAATAAAACACATCTTTTTTCATTACAGGTGATCTACCCAAAAGCATTGAACTGACTAGAGCCATACAGACAATCATGAAAACTTCATCCAGAAATTTAGTAAAACTAAGAATGTGATTTACTTCAGTAATGTTGAAAACATAAACAGCTTGCTACATTAAAGGCTAAAATTATATGTGTTATATAAAGTCACGCATTAATTTCTGCATGAACTGAGAATTTCTAGGCAATTCAGTAAGCTGAACTTAAAAATGTTGAGAAGTTATCAGCTGATAACTAATAATGGATAATGGACCTACCTGTGTTATAATTTTCAATATCCAACTCAGTGAAGTGCAGAAGAATTCACTATCCCCTTGAGCTCAGCAGAAGCAGGAGAAAAAGCTGCTTATGTCTAGGGACCATGAGATAAAACTTTCAGAAAACCAGCAGGGACCAGGGCTCACTCATCCTTGAGGTATTGTGGAGAAAAGCATGGCTTTACCAGGAACTAAAAGAGTTGAGCCTAAGTGCTTGAAGGAGGATTTGCCAGATCATACCTTTCATAAGGAAAATTCAGCCTTTATATGAGCATTTTTCTTACAAATAACCCTCTCATGGAAGCAGAGTTCTAGTACTACTATTAATTACGAGCACGGCAGCCACCAAAACGTGTCACTTAAAAAAATCACAGAGTAAGTGATCAACACATCTTTTGCTAAAATATTGTTTCTCTAGAACAACTTCAACGTCACTTCGAAGTACCTTTAAAAACTGTTCTACTGATACTCACTTTGTAATAATACTCAAACTTGTTGACTTCAAAGAAGGAACTCAAATTGCTATGATATTGCACTATCTTCTCCTGAGAAAAGGAATGCAGAGACCATTGTGACAACAAAATTATTTTCTGAGATCAAAACTACTAGTTGAAGGCATGAACCTACACAGTCATATGCCACAGTATTTAAAGTTATTAGATGTTTTTAAATAGACATTCACAGAAGCTACTTAATCAGTGCTTAGTAGAAACAGAGGCAGCTCAATAACCAGACTATGTCAAAGTTATGCAACAGAAACCCGTCAGCATGTGCTTAATTTTTTTTTCCCATTAACATAATTATTTTGTAGTAAGTAATAAGGAAAATGACATGTTAGCATTTCAAAAACATGCGAAAATGACCCTCTAGGCCTTATTTAACTATCAAAACAAGCACCAGTACTTTATTTGCAAATTATTGTGCAAGAAATTATTGACTCAGCAAGTTTACCAATCAACAAAGTGTGAGCTCTACCAGTTATATTCAATTTACATGTAATGATATGTCGAAATATGAATTTAAATGAGTTCTTGTCATTTCATGCTGATGAGCTGCTTTATCATCATAGATATGGATAGTGACCATAGCTAACGTTGCAGAAACAGCAAAGCATGCACAAGTTTCATGAGCAAATGGCAACCCAGCAAGAATAAATTTGTTTTCATATAAAAAGACAGCCTCGGACTGCTAAGCCATGTTTATTTTCCAGTCAAATTAACAAAAAATACTTTCTGCGAGGTTATTTCCAGACATTTGCTGTATATGCTGCATCCACTGCAAATACACAGTATGATCACAAGTTTTCTTACCTTGAGACCTACTGCATTTCTCTTGCAATGTATGAAAAGAACTCTGAGGCCACCACAAAATAAAGAACCTTTCAACATCATCCCTGTTGTATATAAATATACATTCATAAAACTTGCAAAAGGAATATTCTGGAGATTAGGATAATTCTAGGTTCTATTACAGCACATTGGTCATATCCCCACACAACCATCTTTAATAATATCATCAAAAATTTAAAATAACTGGGTGATTTGGTGAATATAAATACTGTTCCATTACAGTGCTGATCAGATAATATGTTGGAAAAACGCAAGACAAAACCAGATTTAACATATAAGGATGTATAATTAAAGGCTGGCCTCAAAAATGTCTTCATTTATTACAATTAAATGAATATAATGGCAACAACTTTATCAAAAGGACACCATTAAGTGCTAAAATGAATTTCATTTTGCTTAGGATAGAGTAAGTAAGATAAACAAAGCTTCACATTTTCTGAATGATCATTTTTTAGATTTCCCCTAGTTTGATTAATAATATAGATATTCTGATAGAATATTCAAATATAATTTTTACTGATACACAGAATCATTTAAATGCATATTTGGTACAATTTCTTATTTTGGGTATTCAGTAGTTGCTTTTGTTTTGATAAAATGATACAGCAGATTTATGCTTAACATCACAGATACATTTTGTCTATATAAAGAATTACAGAGCTTTTTCAATTGTGGTATGATATGTTTCATACATGTGCAATTTTAAAAATGCTGCATGAACCTGTGACTTTGTCAATACACAGATCAACCATCAGGAACTGTAATGAGCATGAGCTGACACACATTTCTACTTCAGCTTCATACAAGTATGGACACATTCAAAATATTGTAACATCTGTATGATTTGCTGTTACTTTGGTGACTGTGATATTCCAGGTGCAGATGCAAAGTACACCCTTAATGGTCCTCATAGAAGTACTTTTATCCCCCTGTATTTTGAAGGCATCAGATTCTTTTATTCTCCCTTGTAGCGAGGAGGTCTCTTCTCCTTAAATGCAAGAAGGCCTTCAATTCTATCTTTTGTTGGGATAGTCTGCAAGGAGTAGAGTAACAATTCATTATTGACACCAAAAACAATACCAAGAAAGATATTTTCATATAAATCCTAGTTCTTCAATGTATCCAAGATGGATCAGAAAAATTTTAATATAGCAGAAAAATTAAAACTATCTAGTCAGAAACAGGAATGTATCAGACACTTTAAGGGTACAACAAAAGGTTGATAAACAATTTAGGTGGGGAAGGAGTACCTTTTCTCAAAACAGATGAGTTTAAAAAATTCTCAAGGGTTTGAGGCTTGTTTGTTTGTTTTGTTTATTTGGCAGGGGAGGGGAAAGCAGGGTTTGGGTTTCTTGGGGTTTTTTTGGTCAGGTTCATTTTGGGGTTTTGGGACAGGGAAAGAAGGTTATTAATCTGATCATATTAATCTGATCACATCTTAAATAAGCATATAATGCTGATGTTTCTATTTCCATCATATAAACTTGTCTCAAAGTCCAAGTTTCACTGGAAAAGAGGTTTGTCTCAAATTTTTATTGATTAGCACATATGCCATTAGTTGCACACCACAACAATTAGTGGCACATGTTAGTGAAGTGTCCTTTGTATTATTTCATGTTAAATCAAAACAAAGCAAAAGCAAGGCAGTCTTTGGACTGGCATGGTAGTTTATGACTGGCTAGGTGTATGGCTGGTACTGCTTCACCAGCGTCACCCCAACAGTACTTGTATGGATGTGCTATTGTCCTGTACTACACCTCCTCCCTTAAATTCCTTACAAAATCAGACAAAGTAGATGGAAGTTTAAATAAAATGCCAAAAAGTTTGCAGAAAAAATCACAGAGCAACTTCTAGTTGAATTTCTGCATTTTTCATAACAGTCATCAACAAAGCCTGTTTTCTGTGGTTTTTTCATGTAATCATATTTACATACCTGAGCATAACAAGCTTCTTCAATCGCTAAACCTGTTACTAAGTCGACCTGAGGAAAAGAATACATTGGTTTTAAATTTTTTTTTTATTTATTATATATTATTTTCTCACAGCTAACATAAATATTGTGTTTTTATGTGCCACATACTAAAATACTTCTGCAAAGTTCTTCTACACTATTTTAACATGGAAATGCTATGCATTTGGTAAGAGTGGTTAGTATTTCTGTAACAGACTCCTGATTTGGCAATACCACTAGCATGCAATACACTCAAAAAATGTCTGCTCTTTACTACAAGTCATCCGGTTAGGTAAAAACCATTAGCTACCTGCACATTTATCATAATTTCATTTACTACAGGGGAAAAGATGCACTGCATGATTATTTAATTTTTTTTCTGAAACAATAAATCTTCAAAATGTCATGTAAAAACAGAAAGCATGCCACAAACAGAGACTGAAGTTCAAAAGGGTTTAAACCAGAAAAATAAAGAGGCCCATGTCTGTCCTGCATCATTATCATCTATATT
The DNA here is from genome assembly GCA_013399915.1 of Illadopsis cleaveri. Taxonomy (NCBI): domain Eukaryota; kingdom Metazoa; phylum Chordata; class Aves; order Passeriformes; family Timaliidae; genus Illadopsis; species Illadopsis cleaveri. The sequence continues at coordinate 60,822 of VXBB01015097.1, forward strand.
CAATACATTTAGTTTCTTTGTGAGCTGTCTTGAACAGTTGAAAAGGCTGAATTTTGGCCTCAATATTTCTGTATCTGTTTTAAGCACCAGATGCTGCAGAATCCACTAGCTCTCCACTAGACTACTGGAAGGACTATGGCTATACATCACAAACAGTTTTCAAGGGGAGATAAGTTATAGGATAAATTATCAAAGAAGCCATAAATAGGATACATTATCAAAGGAACACATGTCCAGACGGGATTTTAAATGAGCTTTAGGGGTCAATAGTGTGGCAATGGAGTGGCAATCAGAATCAAACATGAAATTGGGCTCCAAGTACAATTTTAACAGTAACTGCTATTAAACTATTAAAATTAATAATATGCCCTTCAGCTTTTAACTTTATTAGTTACTAAACACCAAGAGCTTGACAGAGTACGACTTCGGTAATTTTTCCCACCTGAAATTTGCAACACAGTTTGTTCACAGTAATTTATATTTACTTTCTACTATTAATAATTAGCAGAGTACACTACTCTAGAGATTATTAAGCCTTGTTACAGAAAACAGCATCTCAGGAGTCTGAGATATAAAAAAATACATCTCATTCTTTAGAAAGTTTTGGTCAAATAGACCTCAAAAGACTACACAATGAGAAAATAAACACAGTTCTAGAAAAAGAATTTCACCACAGTACAACTGTTGCCAACCTGACTTCCAGCCTACTCTCATGGAAAGTACAGATCCTTACCTCCATTCCCTGATTGATAGCCAGTTTTGCAACTCTCATTGCTACTGGTCCCTAAAATGAGAGAAAAAGTTCATTTACATGTCATCAAAACCTGCAAGATTTGTAACTGAAAAGTCTGCACATCAATATTCTTATATTAGGACCATCTAGACTTTGGACTTTTGTTAAATTTACAGTATATAAGTCATATATCCTAGATTTTATCATTATAGCAGACATTTGCCTCTAAACTGATAGTCTGAATATTGGAAAAAAGTAAATGCATACTATTTTCAAAAGAACCTAATTATTGTGTTTGGTTTATGTTTCAAAGGTGCTGAGTGTGTCCACATTTGTCAAACTTTATCAATTTCCTTCAAAACAAGGCTCAGAATGGCCACTTTAAGATACATCATTATAGGTTTTTGCAAGGTCAGTCCTATGCCCCTACTATTGCACAATGGAGACATGTGAAAATATGTAATCTTGAAATAAAATTAGTTGATGCAAGCTTCAAACCTACAGTATGCTACAGCAAAGCCTGCTCTGGTCAAGCAATGACACAATCCTGTGAGCAACTGAGATCCTCACTGAGCAAAGGGATTCCCACACTTGCCTCCAATGTGCTGCAGAACTGCAAGACATCTTTGGGAACCATCTCAGTCTTGTGCCTATCCATCAGCATAAGCTTCTGGATGTTCAGGCTTGATGACTTGGGAAAAACCAAATGCTTATGAGGAGTTCTAATAAGAAGTTGTAACCATCAACTTTCTATAACCACTGTATGTTAAAATTTTTACAGTACTTTTAATTTTTGCTTTTCTATCAAGGTATTCAAGACACACATAACCATCATTAAATGCCATACCTCAGCTATAACATTTTACATTTCCAATGAAAAAATTTAGCTGTTAGACTTGTGATCCAATAAAGTGGTTGACTAATTATTTTCTTTTTCTGCCTCCTATTGATGCCTTGGGAAGGCTGTTCTAGAACAGAGACAGAGCTACGACAATAAAGTAGGTATTTATTGAAAGGCCTTTAAGGATGCACCTACAAAAGCCTGGCCAGGGCTACACCCAAGGTGTAAAAAATGGTCACAAAATGGACAACCAGTCACAAGGTCTCACACTTATAAATTTTGGTCTATTTGCATATTGGGGTTTAATTGTCCAATTATGGCTTCAGATTATGAAGTCTCAAGCTTCTTGTTTCTCTTTTCAACCCACCGTTGTCTATGTTTTTGGGCCTGAAAACTTTTAACAGTTGTCCTTGGTCTCCATCTGGGAAAGGATTTGTTTTTTCTACCTACTCTGTGAAGAGATCTTACTGGCACTTAATATGAGGCTCAAAACTACACAACTAGGCAGCACAGAATCTGAAAAACATGAAAACTAAAACTTAAGGCATCATTATGAATTTCTACCTAGGACCTTTTGCCTCTCTTCTGAGAAGTTCAACAGCAACAAAGTAATTTATTAAAATAATTGCTATACTAAAAAATAAAACCTATATAACATTTTTTTCTTATTTTAAAGTTGAAAGCCAGAACACATAATGAAAACACAGACTAGATCATGGCAAGATGAGGATTGATGGAGGCTTTTTCTTCAATATGAAATAATTAGCAAAAAAGACAATTCAATACAAGAGAGGAAACTTCTGATTATTTGACACATAACTAGCATGGTTTTTTGATACATAATTTTGTGACAGTTCTCTTTAATAAAACTGTTTCTTTTTCAGTCTCATTATCTGGTAAAAACTAAAAAAACGAAATCAAAATAATTTGTTATACCTGAGGCAAAAATTCTCTCGCCAGAGCTAATGCTCTTCTGTATGCAGCATCCCCTGCTTCATTCTGTTCTACCACATGGCTAATCAATCCTATTGATTTTGCTTCCTCACCATCTACAATGCGTGCAGAGAAGATTAGTTCTTTTGCCAATGACACTCCAATTGTGCGAGGTAACCTCTGTGTTCCCCCTAGAGTTTGTAAAAAGAGAAAATGCAACTATTAGTTTCCCATGTATCTATACCAGAAATGTAGATGCCTTGTTAATTTTAAGTATTTTCATTTTAAATTCCATAAAAAATTACATAAGCATACAGAAATTCAAATAGTACAAAGGCATTATTAAGTACCTTCTTGAGTTTTTCAGACTACATCTAAATTGAAATCAATAGCCCTGTTTCTTCGAAAGACATGTAAATAACAGCAAAGAGGTACTATTAATAGAGATTCTGCTGTATTACAGACAAGTTACCTTACCCATCTCAGCCAACTACTGACAGCAATTAACATATCCAAACCTCTGTTTCTTTTTAACACTACATATTTTCATTATATAGATCACCACTTCCAAAGAACTATACTTAGAAAGAAAATATGCCTTAACAAGTCCATTCTAAAATTTGCACCTTAGGGACAATATTTACACGTAAACTAATCTAAAACCACTACTAGACAAGGTCTCTAAGAAGCCATGGTTTTGCCTCCTCTTACTCCTGTATTATTATTGCAACCTTAATGGGTGATTACCAAAACTAGGGAAGAACAATGACAGGTGCAGATCAGTGGAGAAAGGCATCTAACTTAAAAACAGTTAACTGGTTTTAGCATATTAAAAACTTCTTTGACTTATCAGCATTTTCAGAAGGTCAGTAAACGGTAACTACATTAACCAGACATGAAGATTGCTTAGCTGGACTAAAAATTAACTTTTGAGAACTAACGAAAAAGGCGAATGTGGGAATAATCGCTATCAAAATGAAAGATGTAGATTCAAATCAGTGAAGCACATGTTTATGAATTAAAACAGTGGAAATGGCCTTTATCCAGGAGAAAGGAGTTTGAAAATCACAAGGTCTAACATTTTGACATGGATCTGAAACAAATGCTACATTTATAGAAACAGTCTGTAACTGAAAATTTCTGTTCAAATAGTTATTTCTGCAAGAGCATGCTAATATATTCAAATGTAAATATATGTATATATGCAAGAAGAATATTTATAGGGGTTGTTCAAAGTGAGGTGGTATAACACTGTGCAAATATGTGTTCAACTAGCAAAACATATTAATTTCTACTACATAATGTGGACTAAGCCACTAGTATTTTATTCAAGCCGTTCAGTTCTCTTACTGATGTTTCCGGAAAATACTTGCAATACATTATGAGATAAATAAACTCACTGGAAACAAACTAAAAGTTTTTGTGATTTAATGATTCAACTTTCAACTACTATTTTTTCTGAACCAAAAGCCTCAGTACAATTGTATTTCTTTCCATAAAAACTGCCTTTGAACACCTTATATCATACAAAATTGTGGACAGTTTGGAGGATTTCTGCCTTATGTCTTTCTAGAATATTAGAAGATGACGGCCTATAACAAAAACTGAGATACATTTCTCAGGAAAAAAAAATGGAGTAATGAAAAAAATGATTACAATTATTAAAATAAAATGTGTAGAACAAAAGCAATAGTAAATACAAATATTGTGATATTCTCTATGATCCTGCAGTGCTTGAGAGTATTTTAGCAAATACTAATACTTGGTCCTAATGGCCAAGGGCAGCAGCAATTCAGTAAATTCTGCTATTCTGTTATTAATTTCTAAAGCTAAGCCAGCAATAGTGCTAGGTGTAAAATTTTTCTACCAGCACAATTTAGACACATCTTTAAGAAAGGGGCATGGGATGCACATACATTAAACTAACCCCACACTGGACCCCAACAAACACTACAAACCCTGAAGCATAAGCCTTGGCTTGCCTCACTGGTGACATTCATGGAGAATGACTAAAGCTGTATCTATCAAACTTATACCAGACCTAACATGCCAGAAAAATGTGAGTTGTGTTTTCAAGAAACTCACTGCTTCTGATACTGTACCACCACCACCACGCCATCAAACATTTATTGGGTTTTTCACTTAAATATTGAATATCTTTTAATTTCTCACCCAAATAAGCTGTCACACTTATCAACATGTATTCTCATGCACATTTTAAGCACGCATTGGAACATAGCAAATGTCTACCTTACTCTCCTCAAAAATATTTTAGTCACAAATTATTCCTTTCACTGCAGCCATGGAATCTAGAAAAGAATCAAGTCTGGCTTTTGATCAAGGAAAACTGTCCAAATCATAAGATCTGAAACCATATGAGGCTGAATTTACTGACTCTGCATCTTCTNAGTATTTCATAACTTTGACCAAACAATGGATATGTTGAAGCATGAAATAGTGTTTATAGATTAAAAAAAAAAACCTGTTCTTGCCAGTGTCTTACACAATAATGATTAAAGAGCAAAAAAAAGCAGACTATAGTTGTTTGGCTGCCTCCTACACTGAAAAGCCATTAAGCAAAAGAGCATACTCTTTGATTAATATTTACAGAACAGAAGCCAACAGTTCACTGCATCAATCATATATACTCAGTAGTAGGGGTAAGAAACTTGCACACACAAAATTAATGACAAATTAATCAAATGCAAACAACGCACTAAAATACATCCAACACACTGAAGTTACATCCATTTATGAAGAAAAGACAAGAGTACACCACAGATAGATGTTCTGTTTTGGTAATACACGAAGAACACATAATGTCTGCCAACTATAATCAGAGCTAAAGGAAGTAACACCCAGTCTTCAAAGATGTTACTTAACCAAGGCATTTCATCTAAATGAAGTGCAGAATTTGATGGGAGAATAGTTGTTTCATCTTCACAAATTTAATGACATGTTATTTCAAGGACTAGTGATCTGGTATTACTCACTGTGCTGATATAAGTATTTAACATACAGTTGCAATGTAAATGTGTTCTTACCTGAAATGGCATAGACTCAATGTTGCAACAATTGTAAATAGCATTTTTAGATACACTAATTCCTATTTAAAGTTTGTTTACTGTGAAAAGACACAGTAAACAAAAGACTGCTGATTTCTGGTACCAAAACGGTTGAACAGTATTTTTTAAAATTTAACAAATAGTTGATTTTGTATGAATAATTATTCACTGCGAGTAATTCATCAATTACAAAATATGTACACAACTGGTTTGAATTAAGGGAATTACGTGATAAATGCCCAAGAGTATATCTAACAAGATGAAGCAACTAGCTTACTGGAAATAGATTCATCATTCTGGCAGAGAATATCTACAGTCAGTAGTTTCTCATAGCTGACGGCACTGTCAAAACATATTGGAAAATATCATGTTCTGACAAAAAAAAAAAATCCAATATTTAATTCAGTCATAATCCAGTAATAATATTTATTAAACCAAGTAAAAACCAGTCTATCCTATCCTATCCTATCCTATCCTATCCTATCCTATCCTATCCTATCCTATCCTATCCTATCCTATCCTATCCTATCCTATCCATTGTTCGATTAATAGTAGATTAATTTAACTGATTTCTAGCTTTCTTCTTTTAAAGAGTACTGTGCACATCTTACATTTTATTAATAATCCATGGTGAAACCAAAGCCAGCCATCCACAAACCTTCCAATTACAAGTAAAATGTATCCTTGCAATTTTTTTGCAGAGAACTCTAAGTAGATTTTTCACTCTTCCATTGAAACTCAAAAAAATATGGAATGCACAAAGCTGCTGTTTATAATAATGAATCCTCAACAATGTAAGTCCGTAAAAAACCTAATATGGATAAAATTATTATTTTAGTATAACACTTTTCAGTCACGTTATGTCCTATTTTAAAAGTCTCTGTAACAAACATAGCTTCTGCTTATAAAGTACCTGCCATCTGTTGCTAAGTTAAGCAATTTTCAAAATACAAAGCATGCTAAAGGGCTAAACACTGTACCTAGGTAAAATTTAACACAAATTTTCCAACAGATTATTTCCAAGATTAGGTCTTGATCCTGAGATATTGTATACATTTTATTAAACTGAAATCCAGGCGTAAATCTTGATGGGCTCAGGCATCCCCAATTTTGTGTCAGAATAAAACATGAAGAGCCCTTCCCTGGCACAAACCAGAGTACCAACTAACAACCAAAACCAACTTAGACTAGGAAAGACACCCTTAACAATGCAAAAAGATGACAGGGCGAAAACGTGATGGAGAAGAAAAAACACTATTTCTGCAAGAGGAAAGAGAGCACTGAGATGACAATGAGCAGGCAGTAGATAAGGCAACTCTTATATACAGCCACATAAGTCACGGAGACCTGAGAAGAGACTGAGACAGTGGCCTGAGACTGGCTGAGAGGTTGCTCTGGGGCCTGTAATAACTGAGAAAATAAGTTTTTTGAGCAAAATTTCATAGTAGGTTGCCAAAACAGCTCACAAAAGTCTGGCTTGTCAGTCAAGCCAAAGAAAGTCCCAGAGGCACACCAGACACAATCTCCCTAGCTGAGGTCCAAGAGGCAGGACAACTTGCTATCTATGCCAGTCTGGCTGTGGCAAACCCCATCTCCAAAACAGCCCACCTAATTTGCAAATCAGTCCTTAACTTTCACAATGCGTTCTATTCATCTGCATCTGTGGATTGGTTTATTTAAAAACCTATCTGAAAAATGTCTACACCAAACCGCCATGCGTGGGTGGCTTGAAGATGACAGCTTGAATCAGAAGAATGCAGTACTCGGCTTGAAGATGTACGAATGCTTAAGATGCATAAGAGGAAGTGTAAATACACTTTAAGAATTCACTAGTAGTTAAATAATTGCAGCTTTTGTACTGGAACATGAAATGGTCATGAAATTTAGAAAAACTAATTTATTTTCAAAATATGTAATTGTCTTGTAGATCGAAAAAATAGAAGATGGTTTCCTAGCAGATGGCTGCATACGTGAAATGGATGAAACCAAAGACACGCATCTGGAACCCAAAGTTTATAAAATGGACCCCACTTCAAAACGGATTCTGCACCTGGCGTAAAGAGCTCACTCCACATTTCACTTGCAAACACGGTACAAACTCCACTGTCACACAAAACACTGATTGAGCAGCACCAATCTGCATTACTCCCCATGGACTCCCAGGACTTGCTAATGCACACACCAACAGTACACACTATTTGGTTTTAAAAAATCATTTGAAAAAAACCCAAAAAAACCAGAAATGCCACAGACTGTTCATCTACTTACTAAGTTTTACTTAAGTGTACACTAGTGCAACAAGCATGAGCACACAGAGACACTCAGTAAGACCACCTGCTGCCTTCCTGTTCCTCCATATAGGAGCTTGGTATTTTGTTTGACGATGCAATAAGTCACCTTAAACAAAATTCATAAGTAGATTCACATTAAAACGTAAGTTCTTGCTGCAGATAGGTATTAATGGCCCACAAGAAGGCATTTTATAGTTTCAAAATTACACCCACACATTTATGAAGTCATTACTCAGCTGTAACAGGTCAGGTAGGAGGTTTACACCAGTGCTGCACTGTATGATCATATTTCATAAATCATGTGGGATTAATGCATAATATTAAGTAAGAACTTTTATTTAACTTGTATTTTAAACAAATAATTTTACAAGTCCATATTCTTACACTTTTCAACTGACTATGACAGCTGAACTGTATTTAATGTGGAAATCAAGACAAGAAAAAAACAGGCATGAGAAAAACTTTTGTCACTACCTAGGTCAAATGAAACAGAAAAATTAATTACCATGGTAGTATCCTATTTTTACTTATATTTTTAATGAGATCACAGTTGAAATTGGGTCAACTGCTATAGTTTTCACTGGACAGGACTGAAATGAATAAACAAAAATCAAAGCAAAAAACAGACTAAAAAATCTGGTCTTCACTGCTTAAAAGCTAGTGACTTAAATGTTTTCCTCACTTCAGTGCTCTTCTTACAGAAATCTACCATTTCATTCTTCCACACAGCAAAAATCTGCTAATCCCCCCAAAACAATTCCTACTCCTTAACCCTATTCTTTCTTGCATCCTGACTACTATCAAATTAATCTGCTTTCAACTCTTCCAGAGTAATGGGTTTTTAAGAATTTATGTCTGAAATTATTCATCCCTGAAATTCTCACTTGAGCATCATTAAAGAAAGGAGAATTGGTGGCTAATACAATGGAAGGTCAGGGAAAACAGCAAAGTCAATGAGACAGCAGGAGGACACAATCTCACCTGGTTCAGCTACCAAACCCCAAGAAGGCAGTGCACTCTCTCTACTGATAAATATATGCAAAATGAGCCTGCACATATGAAGCACATTTTTCATCACAAGTAAAATGTCCCCCCAGCAGAGAAAGCATAAACTACAGCTAATTGCAGCTAACCTAGTACTTAGGCTGTAACATAATGTCTACAACAATTTGGGGGCGGCTTTGAAAACATAGATTCTACAAAAAAATTGGCCAAATCCTTCAATACTGGCATGCATTAATAAAGCAATATGCAATACAAAAAGGAAACCCTCACATAAATTGGAACTTGAGATACATTAATATCAACATTTCAGTTTAAAGCCAGTTCCTGAACACTGGGCCTACCACAATAAGCAAAAACTGCTATTTCAACACTTTATTCTCTACTATTAAAACAATTTTCCTTAACTACAGCTCTTCCATCACCTTCTTTACATTTTTTAATTCTTGAAAAAAAAAAAACAGAAATCAATATGCGAGAGGAGATCAACAATGAAGGAGACTAAATAAGTGATTATTCCCATTCTTCAGCTGTCAGATGGTTACAACACTACGGAAATTAAATGCATTAAGAAAACACGTTTTGTGTTCCTCTTGCCTGCTGCTGTGACATAACAATACAGGATAGAAGTCACTGTTTCTAGCATGTAATGCAACAAGGTTGAATGCAATGGCAAGTCTTTCTCCACAGATGAAGAAACTAGTGCTAATTATATGCTTCTGTCACCTAATAAAGCACAATGAGTTGGATTTCATGGACCCTTACAGTTTTAAAGATCAAAGAAATTAGACACTGGTTTTTTCCTTACGTCCTACATCCAAATTCCAGGAAGAAAGACATATAGGCATGAGATAATGAAGAAATGAACCCATATCAACAGCAAGAGCTAGAATAGCTGCCCTGCATCTATAGGGCCCTGCACCGCACTTATTAAAAACCTTAAAAATATATTTAATTAACACATGTCACTAAGAATAGTTTGTATAACAAACATATAGGTTCAACAAGATAGGGAACACCACTCACTACTGACTAGCTGCCTTCATCCTGCTTTTCAGGAAGGACTATTCTGAAGTGAGCAGGGCCCCACTGAACACTTAGTGCTTCTGCTTTTGGTTACAGCCCAGCTGCTGCTCCTGGTTTCTGGATCTCTCAGGGCACTCCTACAGATCCTTTGACCCTCCCCGGGCAGCAATCCATCTGCTTGACTTAAGATTCAGTCCTAGAGCTCTTGCAAATCCTCAGCAGGTTAGGAACATTTTACTGGAGCTTGGAGACACCAAAAGCTCTATTACTGCCTAAGTCCTTCAGAGAACACACGGCATTTGAGCAAGGAGATTAAAAAAAAAGAGATTCTTTAAATAAAGGACACTTTTCTCCTGAAATCTGAAGAAAATCATGGACTCTTTAAGGAAAAAAGGTTAAATGACAAGCTTTGTAAGAGTCCATTAGCCTGCAAGGCCAGAAATTTGATGAGCAAGCATGAACCCACATGAACCTTCTTGGCCTCAGTCTCATTTCTCTTTCTTTCTCAGATAAAATGGCATTTTTTAACAGACTTACTACTTCAAACTGTTTCATTTTTAACAGACTTACTACTTCATACTGTTTCATTTTAAGCCTGGGATGTGTTTCACCCTAGTTACTGCCAGCCTTCTTCCCTATCCAGGCTCAGTTGTAACATTTATTATTCTTGGAAGTAGACCACTGAAACAGCTCAGAAATTGAATGCATTTATCACACCTCCAGTTTTAATCCTAGTCAAACAGGGTTGTATCTTACCATGCACATGTAATTGAAGGTCACACGGAGTTGTAGATGTTCGTGGAGCTATCTGGTGGAATACCAAAAGCAAGATAAGCTTGCAATGTGTTAGCATGGCCCTTATGCCTCTTTATGTTACAAAATATAAATATGATTTGAGACTGTCTGCTTTGCTCTCTCAGTCTCTCTTATCTATTTCCTTGTCATACATCTCTATTTCTTTAAGTGTTTTTAAGACTTGAAAACAACATTTCTGGTGAAGCAAAAAAAAAATTAATCTGAAACAAAACATAACAGTTTTACAACTTGTTTTTGATCATTAAGTGCAGCCATTGAACTGAACCCTCAAAATTTTAAAAGTCCTACCTACACTTGAAAAAGATTTATTAAAGCAAATTTATACCTCCCTTCTAGCCTGTAGCTTGTACTCAAGCCACATACTAATTCATACCAGTGAGAACTTCTGTGAAAGAAAACCCTGGCTGTTTGAACAGGCAAAAAATAAAATATAATCAATAAAAATGAGACTATTAATGTGACAGTGATCTTACATGGTACTCACACTGAATGTGTAGAGTATGCTTGAACAGAAGGAATTTTAATTGTTTTGCATGAATAATTCCCAAGCCTTGGTAATAAGTACATCCTCTCCTTATTGGTTCATAACAGAACAGAGGGCTAGGTACAGTTGTGAGCTCAGGCTGCACGGAAAATCTCACCTTCCTTATTTGACCAAACACAGTCATGATCCCCCACAATACGCTGGCTAAAATATTCTCCCTAAATATGAGAGCAATGGTGTTTACTTGCAAACTTGCTGAATGGGAAAGAAACAACTATTCCCCTCTCAAAAATTAAGAAATATAAACTAATACAAAACTAATATAAACTACATACATATTCTGCTAATACAATCCACTACTACATATATAGCTACATATATGATGCTCAAGACACACAGAAAGGAAGGCAGGGTATGTGGAGAAAGATATTTAAAAAAAAAAAACACTAGGAAATTGAGGGTAGGAAGTAAGCCTGAAATTGCAGGGAGTTAGAACAGATGACTGTAATTGGAAGCAAAGTTTCCACTGACCTTGTGCAAAGCTTCTAAATGTCTACTTTTTGTGCAAGATCATCACTCTATTTCCTAGAAACTGAGCAAATAAGGGCTTCCTTTAGCTTGGTTGTTTTCTAGAAATGTCTAGAAAAAAATTCTTAGGACCATCTAAATTCTCTCTGGTCAATAAATATGTCTCATCATTCTACATAATCAAGGCAGCCAAGAAGTTATGAGGACCACATAGGGCCCAAGATAGGAGGAGAAATTCACTCTATTCATAATGAACCAAGAAACTCCTTCTGTCAGGTATTCTTCATTTTAGCATATCGAAATAAAAGGTCAAATTTAAACTAACTTTCTTCATCCTTTTAGTTTGGAGAAATCAAGATTCAACGTAGTTATTCATATTTCTTGATGTCCAGATGCAAAATAATGTTAAAATATGCATCAGGGTAGGCTTCTGAGAGACTGAATTCTTGAAACACTCATGTCTATGTCAAGTACATTGCACTCTGTTCCAGTTTTCTTTACAGTTTCACAAAACTGCCAGAGCAAGAATTAGCTTAGAATTACTCAAGAGAAAACTTAGATTAACTCAGTCATCCGATTAACACTGTCTTCCCAGAATTCAATTTCTTATTAAAATATAAAGAACATTAATACAGTGTTGTTAGCAAAAAGTAACAAAGCATTAACAGCTTTTGTTTTCATGATGAAAAATGGAGGTAAAGAAAGAAGGACAGGAATCTACTATTTCTGGAATTCAGAGATCTGCAATAGTTGGCTCAAACAAATCTCCAGAGTAAGAAAGGTTCTGTGAAATAATTAAGGAAACAGTACTCCATAAATCATTTTGTTCAGCTTGTTTTGTGGTGAACTAATTTGTGCAGCTGTTCTTCTGATGCAGACTACACAACTGCCATTTCATTTGTTGAATTTTCTGGATGCTGAAGAAAAATGCCAGACATTGAATTCATTAGGAATTCGGAAACTGTTTTTCTTTCTCATATAATACAGTCATAAATGAATATGAAATGGAAATAATTAGATTCTGTACTCTTATTCAGTAATGACAAAGCTCCAAATAAGTAAACTACTCAACTAAAACAGAGCTACACTATTCATACTGATATAAAAGATATATTTTTAATTTCCTTCAAATTTAACATTGACCATAAGTAGAACAAATTTAGTGTTTTGTCTTACGTTGGCCTGACGCATTGATGTGACTTACTTGACAGTCGTTAACCTCGTGGCAGCTGAAAATGGGGCCAAAACAAACTAGAAACCTGTGCTTCAGTATCAGAGATGTCAGATGTTTCATTATATCTTTGTATTACCATAGTTGAGATATCAGGAGATGGCTTAGTTGTTTTCCAAGTACCCTTTGGTGTTCTATGATGCCACGATGGCAACCACACAATATAATTCAAATATTTTTGAACAATTGCATTTTATCTGTTACAGGATAAATGATGCATTGTAGCAATGTATCTGTATAACAGGCCACTCTGATACACCAGCCAAACTGGCTGTAGATAAGAAGCCACCTGCAGTTTTGTTGTTAAGACCTCTCAGGAATTCATCAAGGTTACAGAGAAAACAACAGGATCAAAAATAACAAGAGAGCGTGAGAAATTGTCTGCAAAAAATGTAAACCCTTGAGAGGGAAAGCACAACGTGAGGATGGACGCTTGACCAATTGAATGTCCTGAAGGATGTGTGCCTGCCTCATGGAGAAGCAGCTCAGCCAACCCAGAGATGTGTGCCCACACGGACAGTAGGCCTAGAATCTATATCTGGGATGTAATGTAAACAATAAATGGCTTCTGTTGGAATCATATTGGTTCTGTACTCAGTTGCCCACTTCCCCCCTGCAATGCATAACTGTATTTTGTATGAGTATCCTAAATTCAGTTACTGTACCTATGAAACAAAAAAGCTTGATTATCTTTTAAGCTTAATCAGGAGGTTTTGTTTATTCTTGTTAGTAGAAATGAAAGACTATCCCTTTTAATCTTCTGTTCCTCAAAATTCTTAAGTACTTTATAATGCAGTAAAACCAAAACTTTAGCCTAATATTTTCTATCTTCTATGCCTCAAAACTCTTTAGTAGTAATGCACTACTTCATCAAAGCTTCATCAGTAATGCAGTAATGCTACTCTTTAGTAGTACAGCTCTTAAACACAGAATATGTCCACTTGTAATATTCATAAATGAGTAGTTGGGAGGGTTGCTATTTTAATGTGGTTTTTTGACACAAAAAAGTGCTAAAACTTTTATGCACAAACAAAAGCTTTCTACCTCTCCGTTTCCTCCCCCTTACTAACAGCTTATACTCTTACAGCTCTCTACATATAAAGACATGGATTTCTTTTGATTGAATGCTAAAATTCTCAAATTCAAACCAACTGCTCTAGCAGTATAAAACAGGTTTATTATTTTCAGTTTGCTGTAACACATTGTATACATATCTGTGAAAAAGGGAAGTGAGATACTTCAGAATCTGTTTTGCAGCCTCTGTGGTCATTACTAATCCAAGCCCGGTAACCACTGCATAACAGGCTAAATTGGCTTTTCTAAAAGCAGAGGGGTGGAACCTAGGATGATATGTTACAGCAGATGTAGAAGTTTCAAGTTTACAAATCTGATTACACCTGTTAAAATTTACAAACTACACAGGAAAATACCCCAGTGTCTCACACATGGACTAATGTGAGTTTATTTAGAAAAAGTAGAGATTAATGGTTTTTTTGAACACTTAACGCTTTTTCTAAAAAGTCAGGACAATTAGGAGATGAAGGAAGCTGTTGTTTACTTGATTTTCACTTTGTTAATAAAACAAAGCTATTTATACTCCTTCACTCCCCAGGAGTTTTGGAAAAAGCAAACTTCCTATCATCACCACAGTATCTAGTTTCCTCATAGATACTACTGAAATCTATGTCCTTAACACTCCTGAAAGACGAAGCATTATCACCTTCATGTACTTTTTACATGGAGAAAACAGTAATTGTGTTCCCAGAATTAGGCTAAAAAATGTAAAGGCAAGTGGGAATGATGTTAATTTTGCATCAGCAGGAAACAACATATACAAAACACTGAGTATCAGATGATCAAAGGAGAACCATCTATTTTATGAAGGAGGGGTCAGGGAAAAAATATATCATGTTTCATAATGCTTATGCGCAAAGCAGATAATTTCAGTCAAAAGGCATTATAGTGACAGTTGAACTTCTTACAGTTTCTCTAATACTCATCAAAAATGTGAATTCACTAGTAAGTGGAATATTCAGACATATTTTTCTTTGAGCAGAACACAGGCAGGTTTCCTGTCAAAGTAGCTCTGCTTCCTATTGGTTAATGTGTGTAACTCATTTAAGTTCATCAGATTCTTCACTCTGAGAAAGCTTCGCCAAGATGAGTGTCCAATCCCACACTGAATGACTGGCAAGATTATGGCTCTGCAGTGGACTGACCAAAATAAACATGTTAGGTTTAAGAAAAAAAAAAAAACTAAGCTACCTGGGCAGTTTGCTAAAGTACACCAAACTCTGGCCAAAGTGAATGCCCAAGGCCATTAGCCAAAGGAGAAAGCTGGCCAAGAAGCCTGGCAGCTCTTTAAGATTCTCCCAGCTGAGGCCCCAGGATCAATGGCTGCTACATCAGCAGCTCCAAGACCCCATTTGAGGTAATTCTCAGGCTTTAGATGTGGTGTGGAAAATCTATGTATGAGGCAGAAAGGTTGCATAAACTAGCCAAAAGTCTAGAAAGCCACAGACTTCATACGATTAATTTCTTACCCTTTTATTTCATTTGCATCTTACTAATTCCTGTCTTATCTTTATGTGTCAAAAAATTTCCTACTTCTTCATACCAGATATCATTCTTAGGCTCTTCAGTTGTCGTTATCTCTCACCACAAAACAAAATGGGTTCAGTGCATTATACACAGCTTTGTTTCTCTCCTGGAATTTTTGTCCATTTTGTCTCACCAATCTGATTTCATTATGAGATTAAGTGTCCTCTCTAAGTTTAGCAGGTTGAAGTTGAAGGTTAATAACTTTCCTGAGTTCTGCCGATTGGTAAGAAATGGGCTGAGGCAGCATTTCACACCCTACTGCTCAAACTCTGGAAGTGAATATGAAACCTGTATATGGGGATCAGGAAACTGTAAGAGAGTCTGCAAAAGAGTAGATGTTAATTATCTCTGGCAGGAGGAGAACTAGCTAAATGCTACTTGGTTCAATTTTCTAGTACCCCCTGCAGGTTAATATAAAGGAGTAGCATCTGGCTTCAAAGTGAATGGCATATATATCCTGCCTAATTAAAATGAAAATAAGACCAAAGGTCTTTTATGTTGTTATTAATATTTAATAAAATATTTCTAGGCTTCTGTGTGAAGAGAATACCAAAGGGAGTTCTGACTGTATTTCACCCATCTCCTTCATTTCAGGAAATGATAGTTATCTTTTGCACAATACCATAGTATTGTATTGTGCTGGTAGTATTACCTTTATTATTATCATATAAAATTTTCCAATATGTTATTTTTATTTGAGCATAATCTCTCAAGTTTTTTAAAATCTCTTCCCTTTGTAAGTATTATAAACAGCCCAGCATTCCGTTCATATTGCTAGACTAGTCACAGGTTATCTTTTCCTAATTCAGCTAAAAAGAGTTCAGCTGCACCTAAGAATGTAACTCATAGTAAAATGTAATTTGCTCAAAAAAGACAGGAGAGAAAAGAAAAGGAAAGGAAAAGAGAAGGGAGGAGAAGGGAGAGGAGGAAAAAGACTTGTTTTGAATCATTGTAACATTTTTACATTGGAATACAGAGTTAAATTTGGGTTGACTTTGGTAGCAGTTTCATTTGCAATTGACTCAACATATCTGGGGAATTTTCAGTCTTCAAAAAATTCTCATTATGAACCAGTATATACATCCATGAAATGAAAGAATATGTAGAATAAAGCATGAAGAGCTAGCTTAAAATTTTACAAGCTATATTGTACAGTTTTGTGCAAAATTGCATCTAAGTAGCTCATTTTTGTGTACTTCAATTTTCAATCAGTCTTTGCCAAAATACATTTTACATATGTCTCTATAATCTTCAAGGTGTTGCTCATTTCTGTTTTTTTCAGGATATGTATGAGGAACCACATAAGGCAGACTTTTTGAGGAACCTTATATGGCATATTATCTTCAGCTGCAAGGTCCTGGATTTCTCTGCTGCTAAAAGAGAACATTAATATTTTCCTACAGCATCACTGAATACCATGTAAAGCACAGTACATACTGCAGTTGGGTCTGCTGATGACCGAAGAATAATACACCTTGCAGGATGACTGTATGGGAGCATTCAAAAATATCAGACTGATTTATATTCAAGTAAGGAAATTCAAAGTTAATTAAATAAAGCCAGTTAAGTCCATTCTAACTGAGAACAATCTGTGTCCTCTCCACACAAAAACTTAAAGCTTAAGTAATACTTTGAACAAATAAATTTGNGGGGATCAGGAAACTGTAAGAGAGTCTGCAAAAGAGTAGATGTTAATTATCTCTGGCAGGAGGAGAACTAGCTAAATGCTACTTGGTTCAATTTTCTAGTACCCCCTGCAGGTTAATATAAAGGAGTAGCATCTGGCTTCAAAGTGAATGGCATATATATCCTGCCTAATTAAAATGAAAATAAGACCAAAGGTCTTTTATGTTGTTATTAATATTTAATAAAATATTTCTAGGCTTCTGTGTGAAGAGAATACCAAAGGGAGTTATGACTGTATTTCACCCATCTCCTTCATTTCAGGAAATGATAGTTATCTTTTGCACAATACCATAGTATTGTATTGTGCTGGTAGTATTACCTTTATTATTATCATATAAAATTTTCCAATATGTTATTTTTATTTGAGCATAATCTCTCAAGTTTTTTAAAATCTCTTCCCTTTGTAAGTATTATAAACAGCCCAGCATTCCGTTCATATTGCTAGACTAGTCACAGGTTATCTTTTCCTAATTCAGCTAAAAAGAGTTCAGCTGCACCTAAGAATGTAACTCATAGTAAAATGTAATTTGCTCAAAAAAGACAGGAGAGAAAAGAAAAGGAAAGGAAAAGAGAAGGGAGGAGAAGGGAGAGGAGGAAAAAGACTTGTTTTGAATCATTGTAACATTTTTACATTGGAATACAGAGTTAAATTTGGGTTGACTTTGGTAGCAGTTTCATTTGCAATTGACTCAACATATCTGGGGAATTTTCAGTCTTCAAAAAATTCTCATTATGAACCAGTATATACATCCATGAAATGA
This sequence comes from Illadopsis cleaveri, assembly GCA_013399915.1. Taxonomy (NCBI): domain Eukaryota; kingdom Metazoa; phylum Chordata; class Aves; order Passeriformes; family Timaliidae; genus Illadopsis; species Illadopsis cleaveri. The sequence goes on from VXBB01015097.1 coordinate 78,820, forward strand.
AAGAATATGTAGAATAAAGCATGAAGAGCTAGCTTAAAATTTTACAAGCTATATTGTACAGTTTTGTGCAAAATTGCATCTAAGTAGCTCATTTTTGTGTACTTCAATTTTCAATCAGTCTTTGCCAAAATACATTTTACATATGTCTCTATAATCTTCAAGGTGTTGCTCATTTCTGTTTTTTTCAGGATATGTATGAGGAACCACATAAGGCAGACTTTTTGAGGAACCTTATATGGCATATTATCTTCAGCTGCAAGGTCCTGGATTTCTCTGCTGCTAAAAGAGAACATTAATATTTTCCTACAGCATCACTGAATACCATGTAAAGCACAGTACATACTGCAGTTGGGTCTGCTGATGACCGAAGAATAATACACCTTGCAGGATGACTGTATGGGAGCATTCAAAAATATCAGACTGATTTATATTCAAGTAAGGAAATTCAAAGTTAATTAAATAAAGCCAGTTAAGTCCATTCTAACTGAGAACAATCTGTGTCCTCTCCACACAAAAACTTAAAGCTTAAGTAATACTTTGAACAAATAAATTTGGAAGTGAGTCTCCTCTTTCAGCATACATAAGTCTTTAAAAAAGCTACTTTAAAAGAGCTACTTTGACAGGAAACCTGTCAAACACCAGCTCCATTCCCAGCTCTGTTAGGGACTGAGTTTTAGCAGGCACAGTCTGCTGTGTTCTGTTATGTTTCCATCCAAATGTTTTTGATGTACCATCTGTCCATCTGGACACTCTGTGCTCTGTCCTTTTTCCCATTTGCTTGCTGAGTTATCAGCCCCAGTCCCCTCCTCAGTGTTACAGCTCTTTAACAGGCTTCTCTCTACCTCACCTACAGCTCCTTAAAACCTTGTCCTTTAAGTTCCAGGATCGCCTACCAATTTTCTCCACCTAGAAAAGCTAATGTAACTCCTCCCAAAACCCCATTTCTTCTCCAATCTTGCTTCCGGTTGAAGTAGTTTTCTGCTAAGAAAGTCCTGAGCTGCATCTTCCTTCCATACAGTCCCTATGAACTGTGAATATCCATTGGGGTACTCTGCATCCATCCATACATGTAATATGGTGGGCATTGCAAAGAGGCAACCAAGTGCATAGGAAAAAGCCTAAGATTTCTACCCTGGCATTGACTTCAGCCTCTCAATATAAGGAAAATAATGCTCAGACCTGGACAGAAGAAAATAAATGCCGTTGGAAAGTGGCAGACAAAAAAACAGTACGTGAAAACTCAATTTTTTTGCTTCAGTCTTCAGCGGTAGCCTCTGCTCCCACATCTCTGAAGTGGACAGACCACAAGAAAGGGACTGGGGGACCAAAGTTCCTCCACTGTAAGAGATCGGGTTCATGACCACCTGAAGAACCTGCACATGCATATAAGTCTGTGGGCCCTTATGAAATGCTTTACAGAGTCCTGAAGCAATTGGCTTATGAGACCCTGAGATGAGATCAGTTGGTCAGAGTCTGGTACTAGTAACATCAAGACTGTGGGTTCAATCCTCATATGGGCCATTCACTTAAGAGTTGGTCTTAATGATCCTAGTGGGCCCCTTTCAACTCAGAATATTCTGTAACTCTCTAATTTTGTAATTGCTAAACCACTCTCCATGATATTCGAAAAGTCATGTCATTCAGGTGAAGTCTCAGTCACATCCTGAGGACACTGGTTAACAGTTCAATGTCCAGACAGACATCAGTGACAAGTGATGACTCTCAGGGGTTCTGTATTGACACCAGTGCTGTTCACTATTTTCAGCAATGACACAGACATCAGGATTGGGTGCAACTTCAGCAAATACGCAGAAGACACCAAGCTGAGTGGTGCAGTTGACACACCTGAAGGTTGGGATGCCATCCAGAGGGACCTGGACAAGCTCAAGAACTGGACCCATGGGAATCTCATGAGGTTTACAAGACTAAGTACAAGGTGCTGCAACTGGGCTCTGGAAACTCCTGGTATCAGCACAGGCTGGAGAATGAACAGATGGAGAGCAGTCCTGTGTGAAGGACTTGGGGGTGCTGGTGGGTGAGAGGCTGGACATGACCCAGCCATGGGCACTCCCAGTCCAGAAAGCCAAACGTGTCCTGGGCTGCATCCAAAGCAGCGTGGGCAGCAGGGAGGGAGGGGATTCTGCCCCTCTGCTCTGGTGCGACCCCACTTGGAATCCTGCATCCAGCTCTGGGGTCCCAGCACAGGAGGGACATGGAACTGCTGAAGTGAGGAGGGACACAGGAATGATCCAAGGGCTGGAGTACCCCTCTTATGAGGAAAAGCTGAGATATTTGGGGTTCGAAAGCTCCAGGGTGATTTCATTGAGGCCTTTCAAACTTCAAGAGGGCTTGTGAAAAAGAGAGATTTAGTAGGGCCTGTTGCAATAGAACAAGAGTAAATAGCTTTAAACAAAATGATAATTGATTTATACTAGATATAAGGAAGTTTTTTTTTGTTTGTTTGGGGTNCAAGACTAAGTACAAGGTGCTGCAACTGGGCTCTGGAAACTCCTGGTATCAGCACAGGCTGGAGAATGAACAGATGGAGAGCAGTCCTGTGTGAAGGACTTGGGGGTGCTGGTGGGTGAGAGGCTGGACATGACCCAGCCATGGGCACTCCCAGTCCAGAAAGCCAAACGTGTCCTGGGCTGCATCCAAAGCAGCGTGGGCAGCAGGGAGGGAGGGGATTCTGCCCCTCTGCTCTGGTGCGACCCCACTTGGAATCCTGCATCCAGCTCTGGGGTCCCAGCACAGGAGGGACATGGAACTGCTGAAGTGAGGAGGGACACAGGAATGATCCAAGGGCTGGAGTACCCCTCTTATGAGGAAAAGCTGAGATATTTGGGGTTGGAAAGCTCCAGGGTGATTTCATTGAGGCCTTTCAAACTTCAAGAGGGCTTGTGAAAAAGAGAGATTTAGTAGGGCCTGTTGCAATAGAACAAGAGTAAATAGCTTTAAACAAAATGATAATTGATTTATACTAGATATAAGGAAGTTTTTTTTTGTTTGTTTGGGGGTTTTTTGTTTGTTTTTGTTTTTGTTTTNTTGTTTTTGGGGTATTTTTGTTTGTTTTTGTTTTTGTTTTTTTTTTACAGTGAGGGTGGTGAGGTACTGGAACAGGTTGGCCAGGGAAATTATCAATACTCGACACTGAAAGTGTCCAAAGCCAGGCTGGAGAAAGCTTTGAGCTCCCTGTTTTAGTGGAAGATGTCCTTGCAAGCTTTCTAAGGAATCTCATTTCCTCCTCTGAATATCTTAAAGCATTCAGGGAGAGTTAACATCCATGCAAGCTATTCTTTGTGTTTTTTCTTCCTTTTAGAGTAGTTCTCTATCACATATCCAGTGTTGTTTCTTGCAATAATCTGACTTCTTTAGAGAAAAAATTGAACCACAAAGCAATCTCTCTTCATTACACACAGTACTGCAACTGGAATCAGTGTCACAGACATTATTCTGTCAAACAGTTCAACTCCATCACACCATTTGAACAGTCTCAGACAGAAAAAGTTAAAACAGAGTGAACAATAACTATCTTTAATTTATTAAATTTAAAGAGATTAGTCAACTTGTAATTTTCAAAATCAGTTTTGAAACACCAGTGCCACTGAAACATTAGAAAATCTACTTTGTTTTCTAATTGCATGTGTCTGTCTTTCCAAATTTAGAAAATCACAACTGCAACCAATATATAATACATACACATTATGTATATACACATATTTGAGTCACTTTGAGAAAGCATTACCGATTAGGTTTATACAGTGCTCTTTCTGGCTTTCTGAAACTCTTTGTGCCAAGAAGAAATCATAATTTTTATTGACATTCATAAACAAACAATGGTTTATGTTTAAAGCAAATTAGTGAACACAACCCAGAGAAATGTAACGTCATATTGGCACTTGTTAAGAGCTATTACCCTTTGCATTTGCAAAGCACATCAGTGTTTGACATGAGATGTTGGAGATGCTTAGATCTACATCTCCAGGATATCAGTTGGTACCTTATACTCAAAACAATCACTTGCCTTAGCAATTTGTTGAATTGAAGATTCCCAACTTTTCACCCTCAACAGCACTGCAGTGAAACTGATGAACTGCTTCAAAATGTGAACTTTTTAGATGACAAAAAAGAAAATACAAGTTCTCAAATGCAAAATGAGGAAATTCCAAATGGAAAACTAAAAATATGGAAACAAATCCTGAATATACTAAGCCATTCCTTTTCTCTCCTGAGCAGTCCCTCAGAGAGTTTCCTCAAAAACCTTAATTAACAAAGGTTCACTCTTCACCATGTAGAGATCTATGTCCATCGAAGTGTTTCACTTTCACTTCTGAAGCTGAGATATAGCAATATGCTCCAAAGTTTTCCTCTCTCAGTCAAGACAAAAATAACACATGCTAACGTCATACTTAAATATATCATGTCCCTAGTACAATCTTGACATATATTTATGTAAAAAACCCATGTACCTACTGGTATGATAACCTTTCATGCATGCATTCTGTATGTGTCACAGAATTTGTCAGCACTGGGGGCTTTCCAGTTATTTTATTATTAAAGCGAATGGAAACGGAAACTTAAAAGGGCAAGCTCGACATAGTGGGCATAGTGATGCATACATTAACAGGAGATACTAAATATCTTTCAGAACAAGCTCTACAAAGTGCATTTTCCTATTCAGTACAATCTGCAGCAATACAGTTTGATGATAAAATGTCATCCATCTGCATGCTTCTGTAAATGCTCCAATACCCTCCTGCATGTCAAACACCTTCTCTTCAAACTTTTAGCTTCTGTTGCCACTTCATTAGGAAACATTTTGAAAATCCTCTTGATTTGAAATATATGCATTTTGAAACACAGAGTCTCAGGAAGACTTTTAGCAATTCTCTCTTGGTTTTGGATATGAAGTCTATCTTGCATCTTTTAACTCTAGTTTTTGTACAGTCAAATAACACAAAAGCCCTCAAACAGCAGTTCAACAATCACTCTAGAGCCTTCCTAGTCTCCTTGCAACTCATATATTGATGACAGGGCTGAACTAAGGACTTTAAGGCCTCCAAAATCCATTCTTCTGCAAAGCCTTGGCATACAATTTTTAGCAAACTCCCTGCTGCAGAGCTAAGAAATCTTACAGACCCTACTATGAATTTGAAAAGCATGTAGACTTTAGAAAGAAAATATCTTAGTCAAGCAGGTAGAACACCCAAACATATAATGGTGGGTATTAGCTCTTATCAGAAAAAGAAAAAAAATTTAAAAATAAATTTCAAAAATATATAAAAAAGAATATCTGTTAACCAGCATTTTTGATGGTCTGCTACATTTCAATCCAATTCTGATTAGGATTTCATTATTTTTACTTGCATCATCCTTGCATGTCATTACTCATCTCAGAGCTCAGTGAAGTTGCACAGGAGTACTCCCCTAGCAGCACAGTGTAGGTCAAGATGCTCATGCTACACAATGGTTTGCACTGATGTTCAGGCCAGGAATCATGAGAATCCAGAAGACAGAGTTGTGTTAAGAACATTTAAATCTAAAATTTTGATGCATCTGGTCCAGTACCAGTTTTCAATTCTCTGATAAATTGCTGCAGTTTTTTCTGATGTCACAGATAATTTCTGAAATTCTAATTTTAATTCTGACACATCATTACTTTCCCCACAATCATTTAAGATTTTTAACAGATATGACACATATTCATCTACAGCTTACATAAAAGTAGTTCCTGTAGAAAATCAATAACTGAAAGGATATTTTAGATACCTGTATATTATTTGCATTTTCCATCTGTCCATTTTTCTTCTGGTCATTACTATCCTTGTTGTAGTGTATTCTATATGTCTGAATACAATTTCTAAAATTATTCATACAACTCACAGATGAAACTGAAATGAAAAACAATAACTTTTCAAAAGTGACAGGACTAAAAGTTTACAAACATCAACTGGAATTCCATAGTGGTAGATGTCAGTATTTTATAATTCATTTACCTCCTAATTCAGAAGTTCCTGACCAGATGACTGAACAGTAATATTCTGGTCACCAGTTTCTTTCTTATTTCATCTCTAAAATTAACTTTCCAAAATGAGATTTTTGTGGTACTTAAAAAAAAAAATAGTAGAAGAGGCTTTTTTTTTGTTTGTTTGTTTGTTTGTTTTGTTTTTGTTTTTGTTTTACCTACCTACAAATTATTACATCTTGGGTTCAATCAGAAGCTGAAGAATGAAACAGCATAGTGAAATTCTTCCTTTGCTCTTGTGAAATGTCAAATGCAATTTTCTACAATAGTTACACTGCGACTGTATTTTGTTCCTTTATCACTGAAAGATCAAGAAGGGATTTCAATAATTAGTCTAACACACCTGTGCTTTAAGTAGATTACAGAAAGAATATGTAATTTAAAATCATTGAAATATGATATATCTGCTGCTTTATTAAAAAATATAATATTTTTCAATTTGGGCTGATTATGAG
>VXBB01015097.1:96799-109195 GCA_013399915.1 Illadopsis cleaveri
TACTAGTCTAACAATTATTTTATTTGGCCCACCAGAACAAGAAATGCAAAATATAGCTTTCATTGATTTTTTGTCCTTGTTTTTTAAATAAACACTTATTTTCCTGGAGGAATAAACCTCCAGGGGGGCTTTTTTTTCAGAGGTGTTGGAGCAGGTACCATAGGAAACAACAGAGAAATTTTGTCACTATCACTGGTTCCATTATATATAATCACCTCTTCTTTAGGGATAGAAAAGCATATGTTTTTGCAGACATTCAACCATACCAAACTAAATTCAGGTTTTAAAAATAATTTTTTAAAAAAAGGTACTGTAAAGATAAACTCTTAGTAAAGGCCAAAGTAGTGCAGACTTTTCTGACCTGGAAAAAAGGTCTTGTCTACAGACATTACATATGTTTTGCAGGGAATTCCAGTGTATCAGAAAATCTGTAGCTACAATACAATCTGCAGTTACATTCCATACTCTAATTTAGGACACCTCTTTTACAGAACATGGAAACAATTTACTTGGTGTTTAACCCATTTTAAAATGGAGAAGCATCAGAACTGACAACATATCAGCCTTTTTTGCTATTTGGACTTTTGACATTTCCACAGCTACCTTAAATCCTTCTTAATTCACAGAGGCTTATTTTTTCCATACGAACAATGAGTAAGGACAACAATAGCTGCTTCCTATGCTGCATGTACTACTATTTTTGTACTCCCTGTGTTTCTTTCTTCCTCTGTCTTTCTCACTTCAAGATTGAAGAAAAGAAAACTTTTTAATGGCAACAGTGTTATGCTCTGGGTGACCCATTCTGTTGAAGAGATAGACATACAGAAATCTGGCACTTCTAAAGTGTTCAGCATGAAGACTTTTGATCATCTGTAGCAGTTATAAAGCTGGCTAGGCATAACATCCTTTTGAGCAACTTAACTATCAAAATTCAGACACTCATTTCTGCCTCTAATTTTAGAGAAGCGGTAAGAAATCTGTCACTGCTATGGGTTCAGTCCTGTAAGAAGTGATAGTCCAATATAACTGGGTTAAAACTGTCTATTAATTTCCTCAGGTGAAAGAACTTTAAAGTACATGCTATATATTGCCTTGCTCAAACTCATGGCAATTAGTACACGAACACAGCATCAAACTTAGGAATTTCAATAAAAGATCAACAGCTACCAGTTAATTTTCAGGCAGAATTATTACAGCAGAGAGCATTTGGTCTTCAAATGTTCACATTTCTCTTTCACATCTCTCTTCTTCCATATAGCAAGCAGTAAATTCTGTATCAACTATTTTCTTTCTAACATTTTTAAAATTTTATGTAAAATGAAGACTGAAATAGAAAATAAAGTAATAAAAATATGAACATTTACTCTGTTTTTCTGACTCATTACTTATAAAAGAGTTGCTACAACTTTTTATGTGAGCTTTTATATATTAAAATTCAAAAGAAATTACTGGCTATGGCCATGCAACATGCACTTACTAAATATTTATTCTGAAACACACTTTTTCCTCTCGGATTTTATCTGGCATATTTACAATGGCTACATGCAGACGTATGGTATAATTCTGTACCTCCATGAGTTTGTTATCAGAGGAAATCATACACACATAATTGTATATTGTATGTCTCTTGTAAGTAATAGAAAGGAATTTAAAAAAAAAATTCAAACTCAGATACATCCATTTGAAAGAACATAAAACCAATTTGCTCTTATGTTCTGTATTTCACAAGAAACTCCCCTTAAAGCCTTCTGAGCTTGAAGCCTTGTACCACTGAGATTATTCATGAGATTCAACTTAATATACCTAAGTTTGAGAAGTGCTTTTGGATGTCACAGTATCTGTGCAGCTCCTGCACTGACAGCAAGGCCACAGAAGTAATCAGAGCCCCAATCAGACACTCCAAGGCATAAGGACACCATGTTTAGGGAACTGAGTTTCACAACCTCTCTTCTGCTGACAAGTACAGCCTTTTAGGAACTCCCTGAAGGGAAAGGTTGGTTTCTACTTCAAGGCATGAAAACTCAGAAACGCTTGGGTCCTTTTGCTACTGTGTGCCTTTGTCCTGACAATTCAGATTAACCTAGTTACTGGATGTCTGAATTGAGAATTGTCCAACCAGGCAGCAGGGTACACGGAGAGAAACTTTAACTTTGGCCTGCCTATGTTTGACTCCAGGTGCAGTAGCACTCTAAGATTAATCTAGAAAGAGAAAATTATACAGAAAATATTAGCTTTCTAATCAAAACAGCCATCCTTCTCTGATCTTTTCTATGAGGACGACTTCCCCATGTCTATTGCTACACTGAAACAGATTTCCACTACAAAAATATGGTGGGGAAATCTGTGATCTACAATGAATTTACCAGATTTTTTTTTTTCTAATTCCACTAATATCCACCTAGCATCTCACTCATTCATACAGACTGGAAGAAGTGAGTTTACAGATGTTTTAATTTTTCCTTATGTTCAGAATACATGTGAATTCACTGACATTATAGATGTAATTGGGATTAAGACACCTGAGAATGGCCTGATGATTTTGAAGATAGAGTTACAACAATGAAGTCTTATACTGTACAGTGAAAATTCAACTCATAAAATATTCAAACCTATGAAGGCTTCCAATATTTCAAATTGGTTCTAATTTATCTGCTTTCTGCAAGACCAACTTTTACTCCAGCTCTACTGGGAGAAGTATCACCTGCTGACTCTACAAGAAAACAGAGTTAAGAGAGATATTTTCCAAAGAACCTTCTCCAGTAAAAAACAGAATTAAAAAGTGATCTCATGACAGAAGAGGAAAACTGCACTTAGCTTCTCTTCTTGGTAAATGCAAACATTTGGCAAAAGTGTCATAGAAACACATTTGAAACAGTCAATAAAGGAGATGCCAAGCTCAGCAAAATGAAAAAAATTCTGTCACAGTAATGACAAAAAAAACCAGCTAAACATCAGCATACTGTTATTTTCAAGAACAACATTCATACGTATGTTTAGATGATTAAACTGCTCTGTTTTACCTATCTTACAATACAGGTGAACTAGTGATTCAGGCTGAGGGATTTTGCACACATGTTGGTTTCAACATGCCAAAATAACTGCAAGTTTAGAAAGCCATCAAATATTACTATATATCTCTATTTCTTGCTGAAACATAAAAATAAACAACTTCTCCCTGCAAAAAAACAATCATGTGAATCATGACCACACCATGTATTAATAATGTAATAGTGTAAGAACCAGAAGAAATAAACTACCCGAAGAATTTTCCTAAAAGTAATTTAAAAATTAATACAACCAAAAATATTACCATAGTATGTTTTTAAGAAAAACACAGGTCTTAAACACAGGAAGATGTATCAAAATCATTTTCTTTTGATCTACTTAGCATGAAAAACCAAGTAAGTATGTCCTTCATCTGTGTGATTTACTAGATCAGAATGTTCTTTCACATTGTTCATTTCCAGTTTTTGTTTTATGTTTTATCACATCAGAAAATGAATCACTAATAATTTACTTTGTTTTTACTCATTTTTATTACAAAGACTTTGGGGAGCAGTCAGCAGATGCAGAGAATAGAGAACAGCTTAATTTACTGTCACTTGAAAGAATCTGAAAACAAAGGAGACATCAAAAGATGCACTGGACCAAGTCATCAAAATTTGCTAGCATTCCATACACTAAATGACTGAATATTATGCAAAGCAGTCAGACCTTTCTTTGTTCCATGGAAGGAAATCATATAGTTAGCAGTCTGGTAAGAAAAATATCACAAAACAGAAGAGTACGCAGTAGCCCTTTATACAAATCTATTGAAAACACTGGTTTTAGCAAGAGTCAGTGAGAAAGCTGCTATTTTTTGCCCCATTTTGCCATTTCTTTAATAAAAAAATGCATTTCCTATTAAATTCCAGAAAACAACTAGCCATCAAATCGGATTTCACAAATTCTCTCCAGCACTACAGAGGTTAGGATAATACTTCAGTAGGTATAACAACAAGATGTTTGGCCCCGCTACAGAGTTCAGGTATACTGTATAAAGTTGGACTTTTCAAAGATACTCCATTTTAACATAAAAGTTACTGTTAAAAAAGATCTCTAGTGCTTTTCCATCCCCAAATGCCATTAAGACATTTAAGCAAGGCTCAGACAAAATAAGATTAGAAATAAAAATAGCTATTCACTTACACCACCTTTCCAAGGCACTATGAAGAAGGGACATGTTTGCAACTACCACTACTCAGGCATGGACATTCAGGCTACAAGTTTCATCTGAAAAATAAAACTCAAAAAAACCCACTGCTGATTATGAACCAAAAAATTGGCAACTCTTTCCATGCTTGCAATGGCAGTGATAGCAGATCAGCACTATGCCCCACTGTAAGTTCCATCACAAATTTAATATCTCAAGTATCACAAATTTAACACCTCAAAATCCCTCAAAACCACAACCCTCCCATTACAAAAACAAACCAAAGAAACAAAATATTAAAAAAAAACCCATAAAAGCTTTTATTATTAAGCTTTAATCTGTGCCCAAAGACAAGTTTTGTACAAGTTTAGAAAGGCTGTCCCCATATATACCCAGCTGTAAGGTTTACTACTTGCAGTGATGATGCCTGATATTTTAATCAGAGCCATCTTACTGCTATAGGCAAAATTTAATTTTTCAAGATGGTGGATTAAGGGCCAGGATGCTGTGCCGCTTGTACCATAGGGAATGGTAAATGAGGAACAGGAGAAATATTCAGATTTAAAGTAAGGTAAAAGGCTCGGAGTTGGGATGCACACAGAGAGGGGAGGGATCCCTGTAGAGCTAGGTTTGATGCTTCTCTGCAGCGGAAACAGAAAAATTTAAGATAGTAGCAGCATTGCTAGGAATTGTTAGCCAGCTGTGTCACTGTCAGTAAGAACTATTTTCTGACCATTGAACCTTTCTCCCCCAATGGCGGCATCAACCTTGTCTCTCCAGGGCTCTGGCTCATGCGAGGTAGAGAAGGGCTAATAGCTATTTGGCTCTGCAGTGCAACCCACTGCCACAAGTGACTGCCTGCTGTGCCTGTGGCAAAAGACAATCCTGATTTCAACAAAAACGCTGTAGAGCTGCGGATTAGAACAAACCTGAAACGCTAGCAAATTCAAATTACTAAGCTTCTTTTTATTTGACAACACTATAATAATGTGCTTTTTTAAAGAATTATATATCATCTACAGATGCTGAATTTCTGTACTTTTTCTAAGGTAACCGGAATAGTTCTCAGATCCACTGTCATTTAATGTGGAGCAAAACCACCACTTCAATCAGTTTTCTCTCCAGTATTTACTAATTACATGTATTTTCCTTTTGATTACGTTGCTGGTTTGTTTTCATTAACAGTCAGACTCTTCTGCATGATCAAAACTAAAAAATGTTACATTAAACAGCAGTCCTGTAACTGATCACCTGGTAGGGTGACCATGACTATATCCAGACACTTCCTCAGCCTCTGTTAAGCCAGTGACAGATTGCAGTTATTAACAGTTCAGTGAATAAATTAATTCCAGGGCACTGAAAATGATGCTCATGAAATGAAAAGTAGCCTTGCTGACATTGCATCACTATTTCTAGACAGTGTGCTTGAACACCAAATAAATCTCACAACTTGGATGAGTGCCAAAAACTAGTGACCTAGTTTCATTAGTGTGGGAAAAGACTAGCAACTGGTCCTAAGAGAGCAGATTACCAAAATAACTTCACACAATAACATTCCATGAAGAATTTTCTTTAAATCAGATGTATTCCAATCTAACAAGTCACTGAAAATCCTCTCTCCCTTGAAATGTCAGCCTGAGATCCATGAAATTCTAAAGTTAAAATGCATTTGTTACTAATGCTGACATTCCTATATAACATTTCGATTAAACAGAATAAATATTATCTCCTTTCCATCTCATTATCTCTTTCCATCTCATTCATAATAATTTAATACTGTTTTAAATCAAAGCAGCTTTTGCATTTTCAGTGAAAAATATAACACTTCAGGCTTAAACAAATAGTTTTACAAATAAAAGTAAGTCTATTTTTAAGCACACAGTAATCTGCTCAGTAATCTTTCTTGATTAAAAATTCCTTGGCTTCTCTTCAAAAAACACACTGAGTATAGATGAGCTCAACAGCTGTCAACATAATTTTTAGGAACTTACCAAGTATTGTTGCATCTATACTAGCCCCCATTTATACACTCCAGCTGGTCCACCAGAGCCCCGCTCCCAATCCTTTGCCTCCAGTAACATCTATATTGAGATGAAGACATTTTGAAGAGGGGAATCTTAACAACACCACAAAGTAAAAAGATACTTCATCTTCTTTTCATCTTTCCAAAGCCTGTTGCTTTCTCTAAATTGCTTTCCATTCACTAATCCAGCAAAGTGCAGAAAGTAAACAGAAATACTGTAAGAAAACTATTATAGCACTGGTAAAAATCCCTAAACATTCTTTCAGAAGTCAGACTTGAACATGACATAAGTGATGCAATGCAATTAATTTCACCCAGCAATCCCTGCTTACAAGCCCTTACTAACACATGCCAATGACAAAACCGCAACTGTTCTGTGTGTGCTATGCGCAGTGAGGGTCACTTGCGCAATGACTTACACAAGAGCTCTAGAATTCAAAAGGCTGAAAAAATCCCTGATCATTTAATCCCCTCAAAATGTTGGGTTTTCTTTTATCCCCTGGATTCCCTCTGGATTCATGGCTACTGAAGAAATCCTAGAGGATGATCATAGCTTTTGCAAGCTTTACTGCAACAAACACTCATGTCAATGGAAATTTTGAGCAAATAACGTAATGTATACTGATTACTAAGTTTTGGAAGGACATACCCATCACTTAAATTTCAAAAATGCTGTGGGAGTATCTGTAGAGAAAGTAAACAGAATGAAAGCCCACACTAATTACTTTATTCATAAAAAGTAAACCATTCATGTAAGAGTATCAATAGGAAAGTTTTTACATCTTATTTCTTTCTCTTCAGTTATTAAAAATTTTCAAAGTATTCATGTTTGTATCGCCAACCCATTTTGCTTATCTCTCAAGTAACCTCATGATTAGTGTACGTATTTTTTACTCCTTTTCTTCTCCTGTGTCTATGCACAATGTCTTTGTAGACTAGCATCCCAACTACGCATACAGGCTGTGGCAGTATCACAACTAGGTGCTGTCAACTTCAGACCGAAGAATAATAAAGAGCAAGCATGTAGAAAGAGGGATGCACCACAGAAGCTGAGTCACTTTAAACCACTTTAAAGTGGCTTATAAGCTGTTTGATTCCAATTTATGAAGGTTGCTTACCTCAGCCATGAAAATCATGCAAGTATTCTACACATACATTTTATCTCACAATTAAAATGCGCATTTGGTCACTGCTTTTACAGGACTAACGAAAATGACCAAGTGATATGTAGTATGATCAGCTACACGGGTTTGCATCCAATGTCCCATCTTGTGCTAAACTGTGCCTATTGTGGTGCANACTACAAGGAGTATTTTCATCACCCTTTTTACACATCTCATTTAGTGACAAACCAAGAACTAAAATAAGGAGTCTATGTTTCCAGGGCTATCAATGCAGAGAGACAGGACAGGCACTAAGTCTTCCAAAATTACCTAGATGAATAATCTTCTTTACTTCTTTTATTTTGCTGTATTCCACTGCCCTGGTATGTTTTTCATGCATATATTCTGGTAATTTGGTAATAATATATTTCTGCTTGATTCTATACTAAAAGGTAAAATTAGACTTTTCCCTCACAACCTCAAGGTTTTAGAAAATAAATTCTGAACCCAGACTGAACCCATTATGCATTTCATCTTCATTCTTTATTGATTCTTTCAGATTAATAATTTTCTGTACTTTACCTGCCCATTTCCTCTACCTCTCTTAAAACTCCTAAGGAGTTCTCTCTCCTTAGCACTTTTGCTACCGTAGAGATAGGAAAAATTGAGAAAAAGATGCTTTAGTTTGTCAAATAAAGCTAGTAAGTGAAGCTGCAGGAAGAAAGGACACTATTGAGACAATATTTAATCTCTAACAATGAGCTTAAGTAGCAGTGAGGCTCTTTATAACGGAACTTGGAAAGGTAGTCAGAAAAGGTAGTGAACCTTAAAATTCAGAAATGCTAACTATGGAAGAGGCTGAGCCTAGAAATCTAAGCTAAAGATTTTTGGTTTAGCCTCTAGTCTACCAGAAGGAGTCAAGTCCTTAATTTCCAATATTTATTCCAAAATGCAATTTTTTTAAAATCTAAAAAGTGACCAAAACAGCCAAACCACCAATTTTTAATAGAAAATATAGTGCAATTCTGTTTTCCATATGCAGCAAATTTTTATTTTTCTCATGCCCCATTTTTCCCCAGGAACACCAGCTGTTATTACTTGGTCTTCCTCTTGTTTTTGCGTAAGCTTAGAAATAAGATATTTAAAGAAAATAATAAAAAAACCTTCACATGGAAGTGTGCTATTGGAAGTTTTTATTATGATTTTCAGTGGACAAGATAGCTTGGGAAAGACACCAGGTTCTGGTCTTAGGACATGTTGGGGGAACAAAAGCATGGTCTTTTACAAAGTAAAAAAGGGTGGTCTTGTACAAAGGGTTTGTAGAACTTTTAAAATTAAGTCCAACCTTTCTGCAAGGGGAAAATTATTTCATCAAAGGCATTCATGAACTCTGATAGACCTATGAACTCGGATAGATCTGTATGAGTCAATATAAAACTCATTTCACTGATTATGTGCAAGCCTGTACACAGGTAATCTTTTTATTTTAACCAGCTTTGAAAAAATATAAAGTTCCTTACCTAGCAGCATCTTAGATCATTCTTTTCTCTATTTACTTTATTCTTTCTGTGTCCTCTTCACTTGAGTACCCCAAGTGAACATAACCTACTTTGCACCTATGTTATGAAACCTACTGTGAATTCCATTCATATTGTTACAGTTGGCCTAGACCATAATTTCTATTCAGTGTCATACTATTCTAAATATGTGGTGAGAAAAACAAAGCTGCAGAAGCAAAGTTCGGGTTTGCTTTCTTTTCAAAGCTTCACTGCGTAGTTCCCCACAGTACAGAGATGGTCTGAAAAAGATACAGATGTGATAGTACAATCCATGCTCCGTAAAAGAGTACATGAAGGGGGCTTAACACTACATTATTTAAGAAGGATGGAAGAAAGTAAGTAACTTGTTGCATTTTTTCATTTTTCTGGCTGTCATTCAAAAATGAGCATCCATGAATCTCACAAAACCATTTTCCAACCCATGAAAGCTTTCTTATATACCCATGATAATTAGGAAAGTAATTGGTAACATTGCTCAGGTTGTAACAACGAATTTTAGTAAAAACAGTACTCCAAAATTCAATCTTGATACAAAGAACAATTGTTTTATTCTCCCAAGACATGACAAAAATCTAAGGAACATTCAATCAATGTTTGCTGGTAAAGTTTTGTTTCTCCATTGGTATATCATACCAATCTCAGAACTTTTATGCTCTGCTTTCCAAGATCAAAAAAATTCCCCGTCTCTTTTCTGGCACTTCCTCTAGTGTTCAGCTTGGCTTCTGGGGCTTTCTTTTGTCCTTATTTTACTTCCTTCTCCCTCTGCAGCATCAGAGGAAAAACTTTAACTAAACACAGTATGTTGCACATGCAGTACTGCTACTTAAGATATTGAAATTTCTCAAATGCCTGACTGTTAATTTTGCTTTGTAAACAAGACATATCCAAATTTAGGTCAGGAAGAAATGCAATCTCTGCTAGCAAAATAAAGCAGAATGTCAGAAGTGGTCAATTTCTTACACTGAACTTGACATTTCAAATACTATTCTATGCAACTGCAGTCATCTGGGACACATATGACAGCCTTGGATACCTCCTCTTTCTGTAGGAAGTACTAGTTGAGTTTTTAATACAGATATGGAAAGTGTTCTATGCCTAGCAGGCAAGGGGAAAAGGTTGCTCTGAGGATCCCTCTGCAAAGTTAAGTATTAGAGATATCTGCTTCATGAAGGTACAGGGGATAGTCTGGATGACAGAGTTCTATCATCTCTTTTGCTGTATGTTGCTACTACTTGGGAAATATTATATTCATAAAAATGAAGAAAATTTGTATATATAATTTGCAAAACATTCATTTTATGTATGGAGCTTTTGCAGTGTTAGTATAGCAAGATATTTTGCAGTTCTGCCTCAACATCACCATTACAATTGATCAAAAAGCAAGGGAGAAAATGAGTCACAATGAGGTGACAATCAGCTTACTTTTATTAAGAAAAGGAAACTGTAAGAACCACAATTCTCTTTAACTTACACAGGCACAGCAAATTTACCCTCCATCCAGAAATATTCTATATATTGTGTTTAATTACTTTGAGGAAAACATGGATGTTAAGACACCTCTTTTCTATGCTATTGGCAGTTTCTTATTTCAGGCCATTTGTTAAATACAACTCATGAAACAAACACTAAAAATATTAAGATGTAACTAGAGGTATTGAGGTTTCAGACGACTGAAGAAAAATAGATAAATGTTGTTACAGTAATTAAATTTAGGATTTTTTACTCTATCAAATCATTATAGAATTGTTAAATGCTCAACAGTCACTATTAGTCCACTGTAAAATAAATGAAAATCTTTTCTTAATTGTAAGTCAAGACGAAGAAAATGCATTTTCTTGGTTGTTCCACAGTAAATAAAATTTTAAGCACAGTATTGATGAAATGCTGAAGATGTTGATTCAGGAGCATATTTTAAACTGTCTTCTACCACTATTTAATTTGTGTACTTTACAGTATTAAAACTCTGACACAGGATGAAGATAAAGAAACAGGAGAAGTAATAGAAGTTACAAAAGACATTATAGACTAACTGAACAAAAACCCCAGACTCACAGCTAACTCTACACTTTGGGTTTTCTTCCCCCATCAGTCAGTCAACTGTAACAGGACTAAGAGCTGAACTTCAAAAATTTAAAGACTCTTATACAGGTTTCCTTATGTAATGGAAAAAAAAAAAAAGTGTATGTAAAAACTTGGGACACTATACGAAAAAATTAAAGGAGAAGAAAAGAATATGCTAGTGAGTGTAGGAATGAAGATAAACAAGAAAGGTACAGTATTACCCAGGTAAGATGTATAAAGTTATACAAAATAAGTAGATTTTTCATTCTAAAATTTGTGATGATGTACCATCAAGAAGCACCTATATGCACAAAAATGACACTAAATGTGCAGAAGCTTTCAAGTCCTACCTCAGACATTACCACAAATGGCAACATTTCAATTTTTTCAGCATTTATCAAATGTTATTCCTATTACCGATGAAACTGAAATATAGAAATCTAAAGAACATCCTAGCAGTCCATTGTAATGTGCATTGGATTTCAACTTGAAATGTCTGACATTCAATTTAACCTTTACACTTGGCTGAATTGGACAACTACTGCTGTTAGCAAGAACACATTCTGTGTGAGTTTTTCACATGCGGAAATTCCCTTGACATTTTTCTCATCCAAAATAGAAAATGTTTTTCAGCTTTAAAGTAAGTACTGCAACAAAGACCATAAGGATGATTTTAAAGCAAAGAATTAATACTTTCATAGATAAAGAAACTATACTATGATTACCTAAATTTACTTTTCATTCTTACACTGGTTTTCTTCCTACGCAAAAAACCTTAATATTTCAGTGTTCCTATCTTTTATTTTATAGTCTTCAAATCTGCAAGCACTATAATTTCTCGAAATACAATTTAAAGTCTAGAAAAACAGTCAAAACAATACTGTTATCAGTGTAAGGGGAGAACACAAAATGCTGTAATTTGATCTCTCCCTTGGTTCTATATTTTAAAGACAAAACCAGTCCAGTCTCCTAAAGCTTGAAGCTTCAGTTTCACCTTTGGAAAACAGGGTTCAAAGCAACTTTGATGTAGAAAGAATATATAGATGTAGAAAGAATATATAGCTTATTTTACAAAAACTTTCTTAGAGAGTTAATAGAGTGTCTTTGTTTCCTTCCTTTTTTTAAAAAAAGTCTTCTTCATAAAATATGCGTTGCAACTGAATGCTCTCAAGGAAAGCCCAATCCCAGGGCTATGCACTTGGTTTTTATTTTAATATTAAACAGTGGAGGACACTAATAATGAAGTAGTGGGTTTTCTGGAAGGAGCATAGAAGAATAAAGGCAAAATTATGATGAAATGAACAAAGCCTTGCTAATTAATATGCCTCTATAAACACAGCAAACAAAAAAAAAAAGAGTGACAGCTGTAAGTATGTCGGCCAACAGCCAGTTTTTATCTAGCAAGGTCAAATTACCTGCTTACACAAGCATATTAATTTCAATGAAGGTCTTTTTTTT
>VXBB01015098.1:18078-32072 GCA_013399915.1 Illadopsis cleaveri
GGGGAGTGCGCCCGGCCAGGGCGGGGCGGGCACGGGAGGGGCTCTGAGCTCCCTTCCCACCCAACCAGCCCAGGACTGTGCCCTCACCTGTCCCTCGTGGCCGTGTCTGTGGCAGGTGTGACAGCAGTGACCCTCTGGTGCCCGTCCGTGTGCGTGGCCGCGCTGCTCCGGCCTCGGGGGGCACCGGCCGGGCCCGGCTCGGCCACGGGAGGCGTCTCCACGGCCGCTCTGTCAGAGTCACTGTGGGACAGGGACACATCAGTGGGGCTCAGCCCAACTGCAATGGGGCTCAGGTTCCAATGGGGAAAACAAAATTCCTCCTGCTCTCCTCACACAGGCCTCAAGACCCCATCAGGAATGAGAACTGGCAATAAACTGGGATTAAAAACATTGGCACATCCTGGAGGCTCCGGGTCCCAAACCCAACAGCACACAGCAGAGCAGCTCGTCGAGGGAGGCATCCCCAGCTCCTGGTCAAATCCAGTCTGAGCATTCTCAAACTGCCATTCTCATTGCCATTACTGGGATGGCACAGTTTGCTCTGCTCTGCTCCACAGGCTCAGCCCAAGGGGCCCCTCAGGCTTCTGGGGCACCCAGAAAATCCTGGATTTAGGGCAGATCCTGAAATTTCATGGAGGAAAAACTCCAGGGATTGGATGTCCAGAATCCAAACATGAAGGAGCTCCAGGAACCACAGGGATACCACCTGAGGGACAATGTCCCCAGTGAGGCACCAACAACCAAAGCTCAAATCCTGGCAAAGGAGGACTGCAGGAACAAACCCTCCCAATCTCGTTTGGAATAAACCCACCCAGATTTCCAGCTGGAGAAGGGATTTCTGTGCACATCCCATTTTTTGGCTTCCAAGGCAGAGGATGAGCTGCCCCAGGAATGATTTTCTTCCCAGTTTCCATCCAGAACAATTCCTTCTCCCAGAGCAAACCTCCACAAAAAGGAGGAAAGCTGGAGATGGCTGAGCTGGAATCCTGTCACCAGCTCTGGGGGAGTTTTCATGGAATAAAATAATCCCAGCTGGATAATTGGACATGTGATGGAGATTGGAGACTGAGGTTCTATTTCTGGAGCACTTCTCTTTAAAAAAACCACAAAAAAGAGGAATAATGAGATCCAAACATTGCCTTTCCTCCTGGGCTCACAAGATCCTCAGAAGTACTAAAATACACCTTGGAGAGACACAGGGATGGAGCTGCATTCCCAGGAATGTCACTGGAACACCACTTCCCACACAAAAAACTGGAGCTCGACATTTCCATGACTCTTAAGAGAAACTTCTGAAACCCAACCCCTGAAGTTTCCAGGGCAGGAGGATTCCAGAGTTATCTGAGCACTCACAGGGGCTGGGGAATTTCTCTGCCTTCCCTGGGCTCCTGGAAAATCCCAGCTGGACACACAGGGCCAGACCTAGGGCTAGATCCCAACAAGGAGTTTGTGTGAGATGTCTTGTTGTCCCTTAGATACTCCAGGGATGGGATCCTGCACAGTTGGACCCAAACTGGGAACTGAGAGCAATTCCTGAGCTGCATGTCCCAGCCTAAGGATCCCCCTGGGCAGCTGGGATGGGGCCCATGGAAGGTGCAACATCTGGAGGATTTGCTGGGCTGCAACATCTGGTTCTCCATGGAATCCACAGAGGCCTTGGGCAGCTCCAAGGATAAAAGACTCCCTGTGGATTCCAGGGACAAGGGGAAGGAAAACTCTGAGTCCCTGAGCAGCTCCAAGGAGAATCTGAGATCTCTGTGTGGATTTCAGTATTCCAGGGGCACAAGGGGAAGGAAACCTTGTTCCTGCAGCAACAGGAATGGGGTTTGGTGCAGGTTTAGGGGAAATGCTTGGAGAGAGTCACAACCCAGAGACTGACTCCAGAATGTTCCTGATTCCCCTGGAATCATTAAGGAATGTGGGAAGACATGGACATTCCCTCTGTGAGCAGAGTGGTCTGGGAGAGCTGAGGACACTGGGAAGGTTCTGGGTGGTGATTCCCCCCGGGAGCCCAGGCCTGGAGCAGCTCCAGTCCCCAGTGTGGCATCACTCCTGTCCTCCCACAGCTTCCCCTGGGATCTGTGGCCATGGACACAGCTGTGGAGAGCCACAGACACCTGTCAGGGGAGGCCGTGGGTGCTCCAGGATTTCCTTCTTTGCCACAATGGAATCAGCTCGGTAGAAGGGCAGGCAGGCAAAGGCAGGCAGGTTTGGGAAGCTTTATCCCTCTGGAATGTGGTACAGACATTTGTCTGGAGAGGAGAACATTCCCAGTGTGCCAAACCAGGAACAAACACTTCCCTCCTGCCAGGAATGCACAGGAAGAGGTGAGAATATCTCAAAGAGGATGGACACAGGAACAGCTGGAGCTGGGATATCAGGAAAGGTTCTTGCCCCAGAGTGTGCTGGGCACTGGAACAGCTCCCCAGGGCATGGGCACGGCCCCAGAGCCCCCAGAATGTCTGGACAATGCTGGGGCTGTCGGGGTGTCCTGAGCAGCTGGACCAGTGACCCTGTGGGTCCAGCTCAGGACATTCCCTGATCCTACTGGAACCCAGCCAGCCCCAGGCAGGGTCCTGCTCTGCCCACACCACCATCCAGGGCAGGAAAAGCACCTGGAGCACAGCTTGGATCAGATCCAATGGATCCAATCCCACACAATCCAAGAGAAGAGGCTGCTTTCAGCACAGCTGGAACTGCTGTGCCTTCCCTCACCTTCTGCTTCCCACCAAGCCACAGCCAGGCCATTCCCAGGCACAGAGTGCATTTATCAAAATTAATGCATTTATCATACTGAAATGTATCAAAATTAACTGTATTTATCAAAATTAATGTGTTTATCTAAATTAACTTCATTTATCAGAATTAATGCATTTATCAAAATCAACTGTATATATCAGAATTAATGCAATTATCAGAAGTAATGCATTTCTCAGAATGAGCTGCCTCCAACCAGACCCTGGGATAACTCCTGCCTTAATTCCAGGGAATTTTGCAATCCCAGTGGTTTCCCAGCCCCCGAGGAGCTGCTGCTGGCTGAGGTCACCCAGGGGTGACCCCAAACTGTCACCAACCATTGCTGAAGGGAAACTCCTGATCCTGAGCCAGGTGCACAAACCCAGAGACTCCAGTAAAAGACACAAGGAAATCCATGGAAGAGTATGAGGGAAAACCTCAGAATCTCAGAACTGGGTAAATCTCTGTGGATGCAGCAGATGCTGACTGGGCTGGGCAGCAGCTCCCCTGCCATGGCTGGAGCAGGATGGACTGAGGATGCAATTCCTACAAACCTGCCCAATCCCTGGATCTGCTCCAGCCATTCCTGGTGTTTTTATCATTGATTGGCTCCGACAGCGAGGGGAAAACGAGAACCTGAGTGGGCTAAACCTTCCCCCTGTGGCTGCACGAGGATCCCAGGGGAGCCTTTACTCTGTTTATCTGAGCAATCCATCCAGATCCTGCCCTGGGCTCGGATCCCAGATCCTGTGACACTGCAGTGGCCCAAAGGACGCAGACAGAGATGCTCCTGTGACACTGCAGTGGCCCAAAGGACATGGACAGAGATGCTCCTGTGACACTGCAGTGGCCCAAAGGACACAGAGATGCTCCTGTGACACTGGAATGGCCCAAAGGAGCCCCAACCCTTCCTTGGAATAACCCTGTGCTGAATATGTCCCTCAGCACCCCCTGTGCCACGCCAGGGGCAGGACGTGACACAGAGCCCACGGGAGAGAGGACACTGGAAGCACGTGGGGCCATCCCAGCCCACGGAGAGCCCTTCCCACCTGGAGGGAGCCGCCCTGTCCCTGCCGGGCTCCTGTGCCGTGGGTTCCGTGGCAGCCTTGGCCTTGTCGTCGTCGTCGTCGTCGCTGTCGGAGCTGCCCGAGGAGCTGCTGTCCAGCGCCCCCAGCGGCGCCTTCCGCGTCCCGCAGGCGTTCCACACGCTGGGAGAGGCAGCGCTGCCTGCGGGGGGNCAATGCTGGGGCTGTCGGGTTGTCCTGAGCAGCTGGACCAGTGACCCTGTGGGTCCAGCTCAGGACATTCCCTGATCCTACTGGAACCCAGCCAGCCCCAGGCAGGGTCCTGCTCTGCCCACACCACCATCCAGGGCAGGAAAAGCACCTGGAGCACAGCTTGGATCAGATCCAATGGATCCAATCCCACACAATCCAAGAGAAGAGGCTGCTTTCAGCACAGCTGGAACTGCTGTGCCTTCCCTCACCTTCTGCTTCCCACCAAGCCACAGCCAGGCCATTCCCAGGCACAGAGTGCATTTATCAAAATTAATGCATTTATCATACTGAAATGTATCAAAATTAACTGTATTTATCAAAATTAATGTGTTTATCTAAATTAACTTCATTTATCAGAATTAATGCATTTATCAAAATCAACTGTATATATCAGAATTAATGCAATTATCAGAAGTAATGCATTTCTCAGAATGAGCTGCCTCCAACCAGACCCTGGGATAACTCCTGCCTTAATTCCAGGGAATTTTGCAATCCCAGTGGTTTCCCAGCCCCCTAGGAGCTGCTGCTGGCTGAGGTCACCCAGGGGTGACCCCAAACTGTCACCAACCATTGCTGAAGGGAAACTCCTGATCCTGAGCCAGGTGCACAAACCCAGAGACTCCAGTAAAAGACACAAGGAAATCCATGGAAGAGTATGAGGGAAAACCTCAGAATCTCAGAACTGGGTAAATCTCTGTGGATGCAGCAGATGCTGACTGGGCTGGGCAGCAGCTCCCCTGCCATGGCTGGAGCAGGATGGACTGAGGATGCAATTCCTACAAACCTGCCCAATCCCTGGATCTGCTCCAGCCATTCCTGGTGTTTTTATCATTGATTGGCTCCGACAGCGAGGGGAAAACGAGAACCTGAGTGGGCTAAACCTTCCCCCTGTGGCTGCACGAGGATCCCAGGGGAGCCTTTACTCTGTTTATCTGAGCAATCCATCCAGATCCTGCCCTGGGCTCGGATCCCAGATCCTGTGACACTGCAGTGGCCCAGACCTGGAGGGAGCCGCCCTGTCCCTGCCGGGCTCCTGTGCCGTGGGTTCCGTGGCAGCCTTGGCCTTGTCGTCGTCGTCGTCGTCGCTGTCGGAGCTGCCCGAGGAGCTGCTGTCCAGCGCCCCCAGCGGCGCCTTCCGCGTCCCGCAGGCGTTCCACACGCTGGGAGAGGCAGCGCTGCCTGCGGGGGGAACGGCCCAGCTGCAGCCGCGGGACAGCTCCTGCAACTGCCCCAGGGCTCGCACAGGGACTGCAGCCACTGCAGACTGGGAATCATGGCATGGGCCGGGTGGGGAGGATCTCAAAGCCCACCCAAGTGCCGCCATGGGCAGGGACACCCTCCACTGTCCCAGAGTGCTTCAAGCCCCATCCAGCCTGGCCCGAGACACTTCCAGGGATAAATGAAGCGTCCCTGTGATATCAGCTCCAACTCACTGCAGCTCCATCCCTTCCCTGCTGACAT
This sequence comes from Illadopsis cleaveri, assembly GCA_013399915.1. Lineage (NCBI taxonomy): Eukaryota > Metazoa > Chordata > Aves > Passeriformes > Timaliidae > Illadopsis > Illadopsis cleaveri. The sequence goes on from VXBB01015098.1 coordinate 23,553, forward strand.
TGTCCCAACAAACCCCCGGGATTTCTGCCTTTGTTTCATTCAGTGACCCCGCAGGGAACCCTCAGGTTTGCCCTGCCCCAGGAGCTCCATGCAGAGCTCCCAGAGCTGAGAGCCCCCCTGTGTGGCCCTGTGTCACTCACAGTTCTTGTCCTGGCCCTGGGCCGGGGTCCTGTCGGCGCTGCCGCTCTCAGTGTCCACGGGGGAGCTGCAGCGAGGGCTGGACTCGGAGCTGGGGAGGGAAGAGCCCTGAGCACAGAGCCAGGACCACCCCAGAGCCTCCCAACAGCCCCAGGAGCAGCCACTAGCCCTGCTCCTCCTTCCCATCACTATTCTGAGCTTCTCTACACCTTATTTACCAGTTTTCTACCCCAGTGAGGACACACAAAGCAGGGCTGTGTCCCAGCCCCAGCCAGGAGCACTGGGAAGCAGCTGGAAGCACAAAGGAGCTCTGATCCACTCCACGATCATCAGACAATTTTAAGCAATACAAGGGAAGCGATGGGAAGGGGAAGAAGAAAGGATTACAGCCAGGCACTCCATCAAAACGTACCCCAAATATTCCCCCTTCCCAAGCCCCAAGAGAGCAGGAATTGCGTGGCTCTTACCAGCAGAAAGGCTGGAAGTCAGTGAACTTGGCCCAGCCCTTCTCCTCCGGGGCGCTGCTCTGCGGGGCGGCCGAGTCCCACACGCTGGAGCCCACGTCCATGGCCACGGGCGGCGCGGGGCCCGCGGGCTCGAACACGGCCGTCCAGCCTGCCCCTGCAGACACCACAGCTGGGGTGCCAGCCCAGCCACAGCCAGCCACAGCCAGCCACAGCAGCCCAGGGACCCAGGGACACCCCAGGGACACGGCAATGCAGCCCAGGGACAGCCCAGGGATCCAGGGACACCGCAGGGACATGGCAACCCAGACTAGGAACAGCCCAGGGATCCAGGGACACCTGAGGGACATGGCAAAACAGCCCAGGAACAGCCCAGGGATCCAGGGACACCTCAGGGACATGGCAACCCCACCCAGAGATCCCAGGGACACAGGAACCCATCCCAGGGACACCCCTGGGATATCCCAGGGATACAGCAACCCAGCCTGGGAACACCCCTGGGATATCCTAGGGATACAGCTACCCAGCCTGGGAACATCCCAGGGATCCCAGGGACATCTCAGGGATCTCATGGACACAGCAACCCATGCCAGGGCTCCCCTTGCACACCCGCCTGTGTCCCACAGAAATCCCCCTGTGGATGTTTATCCCCAAGAGAGGGATCCATGGAGACAAATGACACCGTGGGTGGTTTCATTTCCCAAGCCACTGATTCCCAGCTCCAAGTCCCTCAGGTCCCTGCCAAAAGCTCCCATCTCCATCTCCAATGGTTGGGGTTTGGCAGTTCCAGGTAAGGAACTGATCAGTGGATTCTAATATTTAAGATTCTAAAAATCACCTATTGCTTTTTTTACAGTCCTGGACAATTCCTCCTCCAGAACCTACTTCCACTTCTAGTCCCTCTTCCTACCTCAGTCCTACAAATCCCACCTTTGGATTAGCATTTTTCCTTAGCTTTTCCCAGGGAAGAGGGAGGATTGCAGAGCTCTGCAGGAACAGAACTAGGCAGGAGAGCCCTCCTGAGGCTGCACCCCCCAAAACTGATCCCAAATTCCAGCTGAGTCTCCAGAGGGTGACTGGGCTGCCACACACAGCCTACTGGGACTGGGAGGTGTATACTGGTTCTTCCCAATGAACTGGAATTATTGACACTTCAAAGGGGTGCAGAGAGCAGGATCCTGGGGTAACCCTGCCTGGTGCTCACAGTGACAACACAAAGGCAGCCCTCGGAGAAAAAAAATGGTTTAGAACTCAAAAAGCTTGGAAAAATGGATGGTTGGGAAAATGTTTTTGTCCCTTGAACTGTTCTGCTGCCAGCACTGTGTATATCCAGCATTCCAATGGTGTCATTTATATGGAGAGTTGGGAGGATCCCAGAAGGGAGCACACAAAATGGAAAGAGAGAATTCAATTTACAGGGGCCTGGAGGGACAGAACACAGGAAATGGATTCCAGCTTCAGGTTTAGGTGGGATCTTGGCAAGGAATTCCTGGCTGGGCTGGAATTGCCAGAGCAGCTGTGGCTGCCCCTGGATCCCTGGCAGTGGCCAAGGGCAGGCTGGACATTGGGGCTGGGAGCAGCCTGGGCCAGTGGGAGGTGTCCCTGCCATGGCAGGGGTGGCACTGGAGGGGCTTTGGGATCCCTTCCCACCTAAACTCATTCCAGGGATTCCAGGAAAAGCCTGTCCCTCTGCCCTCCTCCTCCAGTCACTGGTGGAAAAGCAGGAGAATGGGTAGGGATGGGGGTGTGGAGACACCTGGCAAAGGTGGGCACACAACTCCTGTCCTGGGATGGGATGGGAGGAGTTCAGGTCACACCCCTGCACTGCTGCTTTGACTGGGATTTGCACTGAAGGATTCAGGGAACCACAGAACCACGGAATGGCTTGGGTGCATGGGGACCTTAAAGCTCCTCTCATTCCAAGCCCTGCCACGGGCAGGGACCTTTTCCCTGGGACTCTCCCTGTGGGGCTGCCTGACACTGGGCTGCTCTGGGGCAGGGCTGCAGCTCTCAGAGACTCCAGAGGCACAGAACGCTGACATTCCCGTTTGCCTCTGGCCAGGAGGGCCCGGGCACTGTGCAGGGGAGCTGGCAGTGTGAGTGCTGCTGTGCACAGACCCTGCAGACCCCAGGGCTGTGCTCCCCCAGGCCGGTACCTTGCGAGGGCTCCGTGTCCTTCCTCTCCGGGGTGCCGCCCTTGTGTGGGGAGGGGGGCGGCGGCTGCTCCTCCTCCTCCTCCGAGTCCACGCTGCCGTCGTGGTCCCCGTTCTCCAGGTCACTCTTGGAGCTCTCTGACGTCTGCGAGGCTCCAAACCTGAACGGGAACGGGAGTGAGCCACGCCCGCATCCCTCAGCTCCTCCTCCCTGTCCCTGAAACAGCCCAGAGCCTTTTCCAGGGTTCTTTCCCCAAGAGGGTCTCCCCTAATTCCACGGGCAGGACCTGAGGCTGTTGATGCTTGGCAAGAACACAGTGAGGTCTTGGATGTTTTCCCTGTTTCCTTTGATCACATTTCAGATTGGGAACTATGGAAATAACCTCATTTAATAAGTGGCTCTGTCAAAGGGATGAAAAATTATTTCAAAGCCTGAGATGCCCCTGGGAGACCTCTTGTTCTCACTTTTCTGATTTGAATGTTCTGAGAAAGAACATTCTGCCCACTCCCCTCAGTCTCACCTCCTCCTCCTCCTCCTCTCCAAGGATGAGGGAAGGAACAAATCCCAAGTGTTTCACACTAAGGGTGGGGGTTTTTAATGTGTTTGATGGAAGACTCATTAATTAGGTGTTCCCATTGTTAATGAATTCCCTCGAACTGGATCTGTCTCCAACTCAGGAGAACCCCCAGCACAAGAGGCAGGGAAAGTGCTCGGGGTTGTGTCAGATAAATCCTCACAGCCCCCAAATGACACAAAACCCAAGGATTCCTCCTGGCCTGGACTGAAATGCACAGATTCCCAGCACTAGGGGGAAAATCAGGGTTCTGCTTCCACCTTACCGTGTCCTGGACTTGACCTGGGTTGCGTAGGAGATCTCCTTCTCCTCCCAGATATCCTCCTCCTCCTCATTGTCGTCGAACTGCTGGATGCGCTCGTTGCAGCAGGCCTCGAACAGGGAGGCGTTGGGCTGCAGGACCAAAGGGAAATCACATTCCAGAGCAGCTCTGCAGACACTGCCTTAACCCCAAGTCTCAGGGCTGACCAAATGCAGCTTTGCTCAGGAGCTGGGATCACCTGCCATCACCACAGTCCAGCTGCTGCTTTGCTTTGGGGCAATAAACCAGGAAAGGCCACAAAGAGCCCGACAATGTTTAGATCCATGAAAAATCCATCTCTGCCTATGCTTCCCTAACCTGTGACTGGAAAGATGATCTAAAGCTGGGAGAGCTGGGGGTGTTCACCTGGGCAAGAGAGGAATCCAGGGAGAGCTTAGAGCCCCTGCCAGGGTCTAAAGGGGCTCCAGGAGAGCTGCAGAGGGACTGGGGACAAGGCCTGCAGGGCCAGGACACAGGCAATGGCTTCCCACTGCCACAAGGCAGGGCTGGATGGGAGATTGGGAATCGGGAATTCCTGGCTGGGCTGGAATTGCCAGAGCAGCTGTGGCTGCCCCTGGATCCCTGGCAGTGGCCAAGGCCAGGCTGGACGTTGGGGCTGGGGGCAGCCTGGGACAGTGGGAGGTGTCCCTGCCATGGCAGGGGTGGCACTGGAGGGGCTCTGAGCTCCCTTCCCACCCAACCCATTCCAGGATTCCATGACTCTAAGAACAGACTGGCGCTGCAGGGAGAGAGGAAGATTCCCCCCATGCCAGGGGTGCTGCCTCAGAGGGAACATTTCCTGGGACGAGCCCCTGAGGGGCTGAGCAGTGCCCCAGCTCTCTCAGGCCCCCCTGCACTGCTCAAAGCCCCCCAGAGCTCAGTTCTGTCAGGACCTTTGCAGAAGCACATTTACTCCAGCACGACCCCAGAGCCCCACTCACGCTGTCGTCGTCAGCGTCGATGTTGAAGTTGATCTCAGCGATGCGGTCGAAGGGAGCGCTGGAGGGAGGAGGGAGGGAGGGAAGAGCCTCAGGGACGGCTCCCACAGCCCAGGGACAGCAGCAGGGCCAGAGCCACTCCTGGGCTGGGATCACAGCCACCGTGTCCCCTCACTGAGGGAAGGGTGGAACATTCCCTGCCCATGGCAAGGGGGCACTGCAGGGGCTGCCTGGGGGACAGCCGGGGGGGTCGGGCTGTGCTCCCAGGGAACAGGGACAGGAGGAGAGGGAACGGCCTCAGGCTGGGCCAGGGGAGGCTCAGGGTGGACAGCAGCAGGAATTTCCCCATGGGGAGGGTGCTCAGGCCTTGGCAGGGGCTGCCCAGGGAAGTCTGGAGTGCCCATCCCTGGAGGTGCCCAAGGAATTCTTGGACGTGGCATTCAGGGGGACAAGACGGGGATCGGGCACAGCTGGGACTGGGAGGGCTGGGAGGGCTGGGAGGGCTTTTCCAGCCTCAGGGATCCCAGGATTCTCTGAATCTCAGTGCAGGAGTGGCTCAAAGCCCGAGGTGTGGCTGTGCTGCAACATGAACATCCCAGGATGGGAATATCCCAGGATGACCCAATTCCAAGTCCAAGCCAGAGGAGCCCCTGGTGGGAACAGCAGAGGGTGCTGCAGGCCCAGAAATTCCCAATTCCCAGAGTTTGCCTCCAGGAAGTCACTCCCCCGACTCATGGATCTGTAGCTTTTCCAGTGTTATTTGCTTTAAAGACTCTCCAGTTCAAAACTCCTGCAATCCCAGGGACACTGATACATGACCTGGAATATTCCAATTCACTTCCAGCCCAGTGTCCAACAGCTGGAAACAGCTGACAGGGAGCACCACTCCCAGAATATTCCATGTTTTGCAGGACATTCTCCTTTTCCAATCACAGCCGTAACATCCCAGGCACAGACTTTTTCCAGCTTCATGTTCATTTTACACCAGGCACGAGGCTCCTGGGGCAGCTCCTCAGGGATTTAACTCCTCCCTGTCCCTCATTCACATGGGGCCATATTTGCCAGCAGTGAAATGTCTTCTTTTTTTTTTTTTTTTTAATTTATGTGTAGAACTGAATAATTTCTGCTCAATTCAACTCTGATTCTATTCTGGAACTTTTTGGCCTTATCAAGTTCCTGACATCTCCGAGGCTCAGGAAAAACCCTGGATGGGAAAGGCAGAGGTGCTGCCTTGGATCCCAAGGAATTCCTTGAACAAACTCAGGAACACTGGGATCCCCTGGAGCACGGCTCTGTCCGTAACTGGTCCCAAATCAGGACTGTTATGGACACTGGGATAATCCCAGTGCCAGGTACATTTCTAAGAAGAGAGAGAGAGCTGCAGCTTAAATGGAATGAAAAGGAATTCAGTAAAAGCAGAGAATTCCAAGCTCTGGATTCAGCAAGTTGTGTAACACTGAATCCCCGTCCCCATCTCCCTGAACTGCCCCTGCTCCTGATCATTCCTGTTCCCTTCCTCAGGAAGAGGAAAATGGCTGCATTTTCCATGGATTCCATCAGAGCACTGTCCCTTCACTCCTCATTCCAATAAGGATTTAATTCATTGGAAAAGGTCTGTTTAACTGCCCAGAGTTTGCCCTCATGCTTTGCATTTAAACTCATTCCAGACCAGGGCCGGACAACAGTTGCCTGCTTTATTTCAAATATCCCTCTTAAAAATGAAGGAATACTTTTCCTTGCTTCTCCACCTGGCTCTGGAGATTGGGCTGGGCTCCTGGAAACCAAGGAGCTGTTTCCAATCTGAGGAGGGATAACGAGGCTCAATTGTAAACCTGAAGCAGAGGGAGGATGGGATGTAAAGAGGCTGAAATGCCAAACACCCCCAGACTCACTTGGTGCTGTCACCAAACACCCCAGACTCACTTGATGTTGTCATCCTGGTCTGCAAACTCCTCGTCGTTGAAGCCGAACTGATCGGCGAAATTGGCCGTCATCTGCTGGATCTGGTACTCGGAGAAGGCCTGGGAAGGGATCCCAAAAAATCCATCCTCAGGGTGTCCAGAGACATCCCAGAAACACTCAGTGGAGCTGCATGGAAACAGCTCCTCCAGGAAAGCATTAAAACCCCAGAGAGGTGTGTGAAATCCTCATTCTGACCCCTTCCACAGCAGGCTCACACAGAGCCCTGGGATTCCCCCCCCGATGCCTCCAGTGCTGCTCCCAGGGGGATCCCAGGCCGTGGAACTGCTCTGGGAAAGCCCAAAGGAGCTGAACACACAACTGGGAGCAGGGCTCAGGAAGCTGCTCCACGCCAGGATGGACCAAAGGCAACGGGAGCGGCGAGTTTCCTGGAATAGTGAAGATGTTCCCAACTCACCTGTTGGAGAGTGAGCTCGTTGGGAAAAGCACTTTCGATGTCCTCATCCTCACTGGAGGAGTGCAGGTGGTGGGGGTTCACCTGGGAAAGCACAAACCAGTCAGGGAACCAAGGAAAGCTGGAAAAGCTCCAACGTTTCAGTTCCCCCAAAGCCCAAACTCCTGCCCAGGCAGGAGCTGCCCCAAGGAATCCCAGGGACCAGCTCGGCACCATGGATCAGCTCTGCTGAAGGACTGCTATGGAATATGTTTATGGAAATGCTTTCTACTGTGCCTTGAAGCACTCTTCAGCAAAACAAGGAAAATTAGAAAACCCAGGACTATCCCTTTTTTCTGTGAGGGGAAGGCCAGCAGGCTCTGGAGTGACCGACTCACCAAATCCACCGTGTTTCTCCGGTTTGTCTCCGTCAGCGTCTCCCCCACAAAACTCTCCCACCTGCCCCTGCAGTCCTCAGGCAGCCCTGGAACCAGAGGGACACAGAAACCATGGGCTTTGGGGGTTCTGAACTCCCTGGAGACTCACCTGGGCTAAGGACTCACAGCTTCTCTCACCGTGCTGGGGACAACCCCGAGCAGGGCTCCAGCTGTGCCTGGGTCTTCCCTTTTCTCCTGGGGACTGTGGGGGCCCTTCCCTCCCATCCCTCCCAGCTCCACAACTGGGACCCCAAAGGTGAGCAGAACTTGAGGGTTGGGAAAAGGGAATGGAGAAATAACAAAAGGAGAAAAGAGCAGAAGGTTGTGGCCCCAGATTGTCACTGCCCAGTTGTGTCCCCTCTCCTCCCAGCCTGGCAGGGGCTGAGCAGCGGGGATGGAAAATGTGGAAAATGGAAAATCTTCCTTCCTGCCACCCAAACCCATGGGAAAAACCAGTTCTCCAAGTAGATCCAGTGAAGGCAGGATGGACACAGCCTGGCAATGGGAATATCCCCAATGAGCACATCTGGGGCCTCTGGGGACATTTAACCTCGTGTCTCTTTCCTCACAGAGTCATAGGATCATGGAATGGGTTGGGTGGGAAGGGACCTGAAAGCCCCTCCAGTGCCACCCCTGCCATGGCAGGGACACCTCCCACTGTCCAATCTTAACCTCACTGTGTGAAAACCAAGAGCAGCCAAATGGGGTCTCACCATACTTTAAATTATGGGATACTGTGGGCTTTCCCTGGGAATCCTTTCCAGTGGGAAAGGATCTCGAGGAAATACCTGCAGTGAGTCCTTCCAGGAGCTCCCAAGGGTTATTTTTCCCTGGAGAGCAGTGAGGGGGAGCTGAAGGAGGAGGAGGAAGAGGAGAAGAAGGAGAAGGCTGAGGAGGAGGAGCAGGCAGTACCTTTCATGAAGTCACTGATCTGGGCCTGCATGGGCCCCTTCTCCATGTTGTGCACCACGGCGTTGGCGATGCGGGTCAGGTGCCCCATGTTCCCTCTCCTCCTGCCGCCCTCTGCCCTGGAACAGAGAGCAGCCGCTACCCACGGAGCCAGGACACCCACAGAGCTGGGACACCCATGGAGCTGGGACACCCATGGAGCTGGGATGGGACACCCATGGAGCTGGGACACCCGTGCAGCTGAGATACGCA
>VXBB01015098.1:34877-50524 GCA_013399915.1 Illadopsis cleaveri
GGGACGCCTGGTGACCCCAGCCCCATCCCAGGGATTCCCTGGTGACCCCAGCCCTATCCCTGGTGACCCCAGCCCCATCCCAGGGATTCCCTGGTGATCCCAGCCCCATCCCAGGGACCCCTGGTGAGCCCAGCCCCACCCCTGGTGACCCCAGGCCATCTCTCACGTGGGTGACCATGACGTTCTCGGTGGCCGGGGGCTCCGAGGGCTCCGTGGGCTCCGCGGGCTCCGGGGCCGCGTTCCCGCTCGGCGCCTCCTCTTTGCTGCCCGGCTCCCCCGGGCTGGGCTTCCCCTCGTGCACAGAGTGGGACAGGATGGCTGCTATGGACAGCTCCACTTGGAAATGCAAAAAGTTATTCCACGTGTATTTAAAAAATAAATCCTGCAGGAGAAAGGAGAGATGGAAGAGTTTACTTGGGATAAATTTTCCTGGGTTTAACTATCAGTGGTATCAGGGATAGTTAAAGATCTTCCCAACTCAACCCATCCTAGGATTCTGGGACTCTGAGATATTAAATTGTTGCCCAAGTGGTTGTTTGATCAGCAATTCCACTCAGTTTTCCTGCTACACACCAGCACCCACTGCTGCCTGGGCTCTGCATTCCCAGGGTGCTCAGTCTGTCGGGAAATCAGTGAATATTCCCAATAAATGGAGCACTTGGGAATCCTCTCACACACAGACAGCACTCACAGCACAGACACACTGAATAAAACAACTTAACTCTGCTGGGGCTGAATGAATCCTAGGAAAAACAGGAACAAAATCATCGCTAAGGATGGAATTAAGTCTCTTAAGGCTGTCCAGGTTCTGGGAGGCTTTTTCCAGCCTCAGAGACCTTGGGAGAAAATTAATTTCTCAGCATTCCAGGAGCTCATACACAGAGCACAGACTGTTTCACACCTTCTCCACTGAACTGACACGAAACTGGAAGTGTGAGGCTCAGTCCAAAGCCCCGAACAGTCGGATCTGTGTCGCAAAAGCTCCTCGCTGGAGCAGATAAGGGAAGTAACAGGACTTTGGCCCCTGGCACAAACCCTGCCCAGAAGGGATCCCAGGTGCAATTCCCCCCTGCCCCCGGGTACTCACAAGTAACAAGTCCATGGTGCCCAGCCTGCAGAGCTCCTGGTTGATGCTGGGGGTGTTGGTGTGCAGCAGCGCCGCGATCAGCCGCGAGCCGTGCAGCCGTGCGTTCCCCAGCGGCTCCTCCAGCACCCCCAGCGTGGTCAGGATGGCCGGTTTCTGAGGAGCAGGGATGGCAGTCAGGGAGGGACAGCACTCCCACACTGCACGGGCACCGGGCTCCTCCCTTCCATGGTGCCCAGTGAAGGGACACAGAGCCTTGGCTGGAAATTCAGCCATGGGAATTCCTCCTCAGCAGGGGGAAGAGCTTTCCATGGAGGGGGCAGAGCCCTGGAACTGCTGCCCAGGGAGGGGCTGAGTCTCCACTCTGCAGACATCCCAAACCCAGCTGGACATGTCCCTGTGTCACCTGCTCCAGATGACCCTGCCCTGCAGGGGGTAGCACTGGATGACCCCTGACAACCCCAGCTGTTGTGGGATTCTTGGATTTAACAGAACCCACTAATTTCAGGAATGTTCTCAGCAGGGAAACCTAAACCACTTTCTCAAGAGGATGGGGCCACTGGGAGATTTGACTTCCAAATCAAAAGATTAAAATCCAACTATCCAGTGAAAGTTTCCTCCTTTCCATCCCTTCCCATCTCCATCCCCTAGTCCCAAAGACTTCCCCGAACATGACCCTCAGACTCCTGCAGCAGATTCCTGCAGCAGATCCTGCAGCAGATCCTGCAGCAGATTCCTGCAGCCTCATCCCTGCAGGCCTGAGCTGCAGAATTTCCCCGGCCATGTGTCCCTGCTGGAGCTGTCTGGGCTGTACCTTGGGCGGGCGCAGCAGCAGCTGGTGGAAGTCCTTGAGCCGGGGCTCGATGCCGTGTAGGATGCTGCTGTTGACAGCGTAAGACCTCTCGAATCCCTGAGTGTACGAGTCCATCAGGCCTTCCACTCTGAGGGAACACTGGGATTCACTCGGGGTTCACTCACAATTCCCTCCTCCCATTCTGAACAACCGAGTGATACTCCCAACCCAGTCCATCCTGGGATTCTGGGACTTTATGACATTAAACCATTCCCCAGCTCAGTGTTTAATCAGCAATTCCACTAAAACCATTTTCCTTCCACACTTCCCACATTCCATCTTCCTTGTCCAGGAGCCCAGAGCTGCCCTCAGTATCCAGAGGTGGAGATTTTGTTAAAGAGCCTCCAGTGACACTGCTCATGTCAGTGGTTTTCTCTTCAAAAATGAGGATGAAAAATAGTAATGTTCATCTTCTGAACACATTCCCATACCTGCATGATATTGAGTCTATTCTATTAATTATTTCTATTATTTATTATACTGTATTAGTTAATATTGGTATCATTTCCCAGGTGCTGCTCACACAACCAAAGCTGTGCTGAGCTCAGGGGGGGCTGACCAGCAATCCCAGCAGAGCTGCCAAACCACATTCTCAAAGTGCTTCCTGGGCCTCCAAACTCCCCAACACTTCCAAAGGAAACGGCTCAGCAAGAGTTACCTAACAAATGTGTGTTCCTCCCACTGTCCCAGGCTGCTTCCAGTACCATGGATCTTGGGCACTGCCAGGGATCCAGGGGCAGCCACAGCTGTTCTGGGCACCCTGTGCCAGGGCCTGCCCACCCTCCCAGGCAGGAATTCCTTCCCAAGATCCCAGCTGGAACTCCTCTCTTCCAGCTTGAAGCCATTCCCTGTGCCCTGGCACTGCCTGTCCCTTTGCGCCCCCAGCCCAGGCTGGAGCCCCCGGGCGGTCCCGGTGATCCTGGTAATCCTGGCAATCCCGGTGATCGCAGTGACCCGGTAATCGCGGCAATCCTGGTAATCCCAGGTGGGCCTGGTGATCCCAGTGACCCAGTAATCCTGGCAATCCCAGTAATCCCAGGTGACCCCAGTGATCCCAGCAATCCCGGTGATCCCAGTGAACCCAGTGATCTCAGTGACCCCGGTGACCCCAGTGATCCCAGCAGTCCCAGTGACCCCGGTGATCCCGGCAATCCCGGTGCCCCAGGCGGCCCCGGCGGTCCCGGCTCACCCGGCGCGCCGCGTTTCCAGCAGTGTCAGGAGCACCTGGGTTCCATTCACGATGCAGGTCTCGCTCTGCTCGCCGTCGAACATGTTCCTGAGGAGCTGCTCCACGCACTCCTGCCTGGGGACACAGGGGACGCTCACACGGGGCCGGGGACCCGCTGCAGTCCCTGCTGGGAACCAGCCAGGGCAGGGGGAAGATCCCGCTCCTCCCACAGCTCTGTGCCAGGACCGAGGAGTGATGGCTGGGAGGAACAGGAGGCTGAGGCCAGCCCTGCTCCCCAGCTCCAGTTCCCCACCACATCCCTGCTCTGTCCCTCAGCGACAGCTCCCCAAAATTCAGCCCTCAGGAAGTCCCTTCCCTGCCTTCCCCAGTCCCCTGTCCAGCCACACCCAGCACCCCTGGAGTTCACAGCCCAGTCCTGACTGTTTTCTAACATCGCAAAAAGTCTCCTTTCCATGGGTATAAATAAAATATGAGACAAAAATGTAAAAAACAGATGAATAATTCAAGAGGGAGGATTATGTGAATAAGGAGCATCTAAATACCCTCTGTCAGGAGTACAGGGGAGGCAGAGGCAGGAAAAGCAGTCAATTTTCTATAATGAATCAAATTCCCTTCACTGCACCCAGCCAGCAGCTCCTGAACCTGGATTTGGATCATTCCCTGACCCACCTTCTTCACACTGATCATTCATTCCTGACTCAGGGATGATAAAAGTTAACCAAAACCCAAAAGGTCACTGTAATGCTGAGAGAATTGGCCAGGAAGGGTAATGAGCTTTGTAACCTTCAGCACAAACAGAAGAGGAGCAAAAGAATCCCTTTGCCCAAAATGTTCCTTTATTTTGAGCAGGAATTCTGGAGATGGTTCCTGGAAGAGCAGGGTCCCACAGTCCTCTCCAAAACCACCAAGAAAGCCTAAAATTACCAAAAAAGTCTGGAAGTGCCACATCTTCCATGGCCATCCCCTAGCACAGGATCCTGTCAGGCCATGGCACAAAGGCTGGATCTACCTCATTCCTGCAGGAGCAGGGAGGGAAATGGAGAATTTAGGGAAGAGCAGCAGGTCCTGGCAGGGGCAGAGCTCCATGGCAAGCCCAGGATGGTCCCAACGGCTTCCCAGGGCTGGGATGATCCACATCCCATTCCCACCTGCACACACCAGCTCCTGTACCAGCAATTATCCCAGTCATGGAGGAACTGACAGCCCTGGATCAGGAGAAAAGACTCCCAAGGCCACCTATTCAGAGCTCTGGGTGGACAGAAATATCTCAGGGGAATTGGGAGCCTCAGTCCCTTCCATGGCTCCTTCCAGCCCTTTCCTGATGAAATGTTGCCTCCAGGCCTAAAAGAGCCTTTTTTAGTTTCAGTCTCCTGGAGAATCTCTCAGAGTTCTTAGGTTTGAAGCAATGATAAGAAGTAGAAAACACAGGATATAAATAATTGAATGTTCATTGCAAAGAGCAAAGGAACAACAGCAGGAATGGAGCAAAACTGGGAAAATCAACATTTCTGGTACACACTGAACGTTATCTGGGAAATCAGGGAGTCAGGGAATGGTTTGGGTGGGAAGGGACCCCAGAGCCCCCCCAGTGCCCCCCCTGCCATGGCAGGGACACCTCCCACTGGCCCAGGCTGCTCCCAGCCCCAATGTCCAGCCTGCCCTTGGCCACTGCCAGGGATCCAGGGGCAGCCACAGCTGCTCTGGCAATTCCAGCCCAGACAGGAATTCCCAATTCCCAAGATCCCATCTCTTCAGGCCCTGTCAGCTTCCCGTCATTCCCCTTGTCCTGGCACTCCAGTTCTGGATTAACAATCCCCCTCTGGCTTCCTCTGAGATCCCTTCAGACCATGAAGGTGCTGTGAGGTCCCCACGTAACTCTCCCTTCTCAAGGCTGAAATTCTTTGGGTTTTGCCTCACCCTGGATCAGGCTGGGACCTTTGGGCTCTCTGACCCGCTCTCCTGCCTCTGGACAGAGCCCCAAAGCCCAAATCCCTGAAGAGGTCGTTCAGTGCTGCTCCAGCTCCAAAGGAACACCCCTGCCCTGTCTGCTCCCTGTGGAGCAATCCAGAAGCCATCCCCAGTGCCCCCAGTACTCACGATTCCAGTGCTGTGAGAAGTGGATCTGGCTCTGGGACATCCTGGAGCTGAGTGCTCTGGTCTCTGCTCAGCCTGATGATGTCACACAGGGTCTGGGAAGCGTTGGATTGCCTCTGGAACAGGGACAGGAGCAGCGTCAGTGCCAAGCCCAGCCAGGCTGGGAATGCTGGGCTGGGATCAATCCCATTCCTGCTCCCCTGCAGTTCCTCAGGGCTGGACACTCCTGGAGCAGCAGCACCCACAGGCTTTGCACTCAAAGGAGACTGGCCCACACGTGACCATCAAGAGCAGTTCAGGAGCTCAGGGAGGAGAATTCCTTTTTCTTCCCTCAATCCTGCCAACCTGCACATTTACAACACAAACATTCTATCCTTCCTCCCACTGCTCAGCTCTCCTGCTGGAGAAAACCCTTCACCATTTAATTCCTGAGATTTAAAAGGCTTTTCAGGGGTGTTTGAGGAATTCATCCTCTGGTTCTGGCCATCAGTCTATGCCTCTCTGGAGTTGCTGTACCTCAGCATCTGCTCCAACACAAATCCATGTTCCCAGTTTTCCTCTCACAGAGGGAAGTTTGCCTGGGATGAGCTGAAGGAATTGGGCTCAGAGAACTGCATTTTCTGGGTTTTACAACTGAATTCCTACCCAGGGCTAAAAAGATTTGAAAATGGCATAAAGTGGCTGATTTGAAAAGAACCTTCCAGGAACAGCAGGTTCCCTTCTAATCCCAGGAAGTCCCCACTGTCTGTAGGTTTGAGATGAACTGAGGCAGCAGAACCAAGAAATTGGGAGAAAAATAAGTCAAAAGGAGATGAAACCACTCCAAACCCCCATATTTGGTGCTGAGTACAGGATGGGACATCCCAAGGCCATCCCCAGTGGCTCCTCCACAGGTCACTGGGACAAGGAAAATGGAAATCTCCAGGACCCTGCAGGACCCAGCAGCACAAATCCCCAGCCCTGGTGCCACTCACATCCTCGTCCTGGCTCGAATGGATCAGCTCCACGAGTCTCTGGATAATCCTGGCTTCATTCAGCCACTGCAGGGAAAAGAGCAGGACAGAAAATCCTCGTTGGATGTCTGGGGACTCAGAACAAGAGAAGCTCTGGGAAGCTCTGCAGGAATGGGAAGCTCTTCCTTCCCTCTCCTAATCCCATCTCTGAGGCAGGGATGGATTTGGATTTGCATCAGCATGGATGGGGATGGATTTGGATTTGCATCCTGCCGTGGAACTAACAGGCAGAGCCCTCTGGATAACATGGAATGCTCCAGGGACAAACAGCCCCATCTGAGCAGTGGTGGCAGAACTCCCACCACGTTGTCCCAGCAGCTCCTGCTCTTCCTGTCGCTCACACTCAACAATTCTTTCTCCTGATAGATGTTGGAGCAGCTATCACTGTACCTTCACCTTGCTCCACAACTTCCTGCTCTCCATGCAAACCATTCCCTATCTCCCCTTCCAGCCTAGGCAAACCAGGCATGTCCTCTCCAAAGGTTCCCTTCCACTCCTCCCTCCCAGACCCACCTGCAGGCTCAGCCTCTCATCACCCATTTCCATCCACATCCCACTCCTGTTCCAGGAAAACTGCTGGATGTGTGACATCCTGCAAATTCATCCCAACAATGCCCAAACTCAGCTGCCTGAGAAATGAGCAAACTTCCATTACAAGGAAAAACATTTCCAGGGATGGGTCTGGAGCCCCTCTGCTCCTGATCCAGGCTGGGAGAGCTGGGAGNCATTGGGAAGAACACAGATTCCCCTTCTCCAAGCTCTCCAGCTGGACTAAAGTGAGGCTGCTCCATGGAAAAATGAGTGGGAACCCCTTTGCTGCCAGGAGTGACCCAGGCTGCTGCCCTGGAACCACAACGGGGCTGAGGGACCCCAGGGAGCGACTGCAGCCCTGAGGGTGGATCTGCTCCTGGGATAACACACCCACAGACCCCATCTGTCCCGAGGCAGGCAGGGACAGGGGCTGGCAGGGGGAGGCCCTCACGTTGAGCACGTCCTGGCGCAGCGCCGTGGGCTCCACGCAGCTGATGAGGCGCAGCAGCAGGTCCATCATGGCAGAGGTGTCGATGTGCTTTAGCACCAAGCTCAGGAACTTGTCCTTTTTCCTCAAAAATGAGATCACCTGTGGAAACAGGAGCCTGCATCAGCTGCCAGCGGGACACACAACTCCTTCATGGCTCCCCCATAACTCCCTCACAGCTCCCTCACAACTCCCTCACAGCTCCACCATAACTCCCTCACAGTTCCCTCACCACTCCCCCACAACTCCCTCACAGCTCCCTCACAGCCCCCTCACAGCTCCCTNCAGCTCCCTCACAGCTCCCTCACAGCTCCCTCACAACTCCTGGAGCTTCTTTGTGTCTCAACCACCGACCGTGGGTTGGGAACTCTCCAAGGAACAAGGGAATAATTTTTATTCCAAGGCAACACCAAATCACATCTTTTCAGCCAACTTTTCTCCCCTCTGTGCCACAGAGAAACCCAAAGCCATGGAGATAAGTGAAGCTGGAGAATTTTCCTTTCCTCTCAAGCTCCCTACCAGGCAGCATTTAAAACCCCAGCATTTACTGGGATGTGAGTATTCCTGAATCCCTGTTCAGCCCTTCCATAAGAATGAGCCTGAGGCCTTGTTTATGGATTGGGAGGACTCTGACGATCCTCAAAATACCTTGCTATGGAAAGTGAAGCTTTAGCTGTGCCATGGGGATATCCCAGCTGTGACAGATCCCAACCCAAAACTCTGGGAAGAGTCTCTCCACACCATTTGTCTGCACTGAAGAATTCCGAGAACTTTCCAGAGACTCCATTTGACCTCCACTCTTAAACCCAAGCCCAGGAATACCACAAGCTCCCATCAAGGACAACAGCAGTGCCAGGGAATTCCCTGGGTGGGCACAGACGCCATCCCTACCTGTTCTGTTTTCCGTGCAATGAGGTTCCCGATGGTCTTGCTGAAGAAGCTGGCGAGGAGGGGGTTCAGGGGGGGCTCGTGGTCCAGGAAGTCGTAGAGGATGTTGAGCAGGGTCTCGTCCCCGCCCAGTTTGTCGTTGATCTGCGGCACGTCCGAGGTCAGCAGCTCGCAGGCCGTGTTGGGGTACCTGCAGTGACACACCCACACAGGCCACACGTGAGATGGAAGCTCTGGGATCTGCCCTCTGCAAAGGGCTCGGGAGGGGAAGGAATTCCTGCTGGGGAAGGTGGGCAGGCCCTGGCACAGGGTGCCCAGAGCAGCTGTGACTGCCCCTGGATCCCTGGCAGTGCCCAAGGCCAGGCTGGACACCGGGGCTGGGAGCAGCCTGGGACAGTGGGAGGTGTCCCTGCCATGGCAGAGGTGGCACTGGAGGGGCTCTGGGGTCCCTTCCACCAAGCCCATCCCATGACTGATTCCCTCTGGTAAGGACACTTTTCCCACAGTGGGTTATTACTGATTTGTGACCAGACCAGGTTTCTACACCAGGACCTCTCCCAAGCTCTGCAATCCAAGCTCTGCACTCCACACAAACCACTAAAACACATCCAGGCCAGCTGGGAGCTTTGACCCCTTCCCTGCACCATTCCCTTCCCCAGCAGCTTCCTCCTGTTCCTGTAGTTCCAGCCCTGAAGGTTCCAAAAGCCCCTCAGGACCCGCTGCTGCTGTTCCAGGCTTGGTGCTGTCCAGGGAGCTGAGGCTGAGGATGTCACTACCACCACCCCAGAGGCACCTTCCAGCCCTTCCATCCCTTACAGCCCCAAAGGGACACCAAAGGGACTCATTTCTCCTTTTCCTGGCTCATTCCATGCAAAAAGCATTCACAATTCCTAAAGATCTGGGTGGGGAGCCTCCCTGGGATACACATCCCATGGCCAGGAGACAAATGGGAGCTCTCCCTGTCCCAGCAGGTTCTGCTCCTGCAGCTCCCACAGCCCCAGGTCTGATGCAACCCCTCACCATTCCCATTCTGGCACCACATCCCAGGCCTGGAGGTTTCCAGGTTGCAGGGAACTCAGCTCACCCAAAGCCCCTCTCTGTCCCCACAGCCCCTGCGAGCTGAGCTTCCCTCACCCCTGGGCTCAGCAGCTCCTTGGCAGATCCAAGATTCACACTCTCCTTTCCTGCTCCAGCCTCCTTTCAGGTGTTTAATTCCACAAGTTCTGCTTGGATGGGGATTTACTGGGGACTTTTCCTCTTTGCACTTTCCCCTGTGAACTTTATGAACTTCCATCCCACTGTTCCAGGATTTCTGTGATCCCCTCTCCACACACCCCAAGCACCAGATCCTTCCAAAGCTGTTGAGTTTCTCCCTGTTCCACTTCACAAACTTTCATAACCTTTCCTGAAGAGCCAAAAGTGAGATTCCAACTGGATTTACACAGAGTCCATTCTTCCTGCTCAGCCTGTATTTATCCCCAAAATTCCCCTGGTTTCTAATGATCTCAAACCCTCCTTTCCCTCTCCAGGCTTTGGAGACACTTCTGGGCCTGCTCTGCCTGGGAGTCCCCAGTACTGCCAAGAAAATGTTCCATGAACACCAGCCTCGGTGGCCCAGCAGGAATTTCCTTCTTGAAACCTCTGTCCTTGTCCCCCATTCCCTCAGTCTTCACCTGTTTGGTTACAATCAGGGAATCCTGGAATGGGTTTGGGTTTGAAGGGACCCCAGAGCCCCTCCAGGGCCACCCCTGCCATGGCAGGGACACCTCCCACTGGCCCAGGCTGCTCCCAGCCCCAATGTCCAGCCTGGCCTTGGCAACTGTCAGGGATCCAGGGGCAGCCACAGCTGCTCTGGCAATTCCAGCCCAGGCAGGAATTCACAATTCCCAATCTCCCATCCAGCCCTGCCCTGTGGCAGTGGGAAGCCATTCCCTGTGTCCTGTCCCTGCAGGCCTTGTCCCCAGTCCCTCTGCAGCTCTCCTGGAGCCCCTTTAGGCCCTGGACTGTGCTGGAAGCTCTCCCTGGAGCCTTCTCCTCTCCAGGTGAGCAGCCCCAGCTCTCCCAGCCTGGCTCCAGAGCAGCTCCTGCCCTGGGAGCAGCTTCTCTGGACTTGCTCCAGGTCCTTCTGCTGCTGTGTCCCCAGGGCTGGGGCAGCTCTGCAGGTGGGTCCCAAATTCACCTTTCAGAGAAGGATCTTGTACAGCAGACCCAGGATATTCCAAGTAATTACCCCACGTATTCCTAGGCATTCACTCAGCTGGGAACAGCCACCTCACATCATTGTCAACTCTTACCCAATACCAGACCTGAACGTGGCATTTCTGTGCCTTTCCACCAACACCAACCCCAGCCCTGATCCATTCCCACCAGAAAAAACTTGCCTGGTTTTATTTATTTATAGTCAGAGCAGCCTTTTATCTTTATATAAACTTCACAAAGGCAAACAAACTCCCCAAACCCAAATGTCAATATTTTTGATTATACATTGGGTTAAAAATGCATAAACACAACTTTGGTGAGAAGCAAACCCCTGTGAGGAGCTCAGCGTGGTCTGAGCAGAGGCAGGGAGCTGTGATCCCTGAAATCAGCAGGATCTGGACATGCAGCACACTGAAAATATCCCAGATTTTATTCATTTTCCAGTTCACTTTGTTCTGTGGGATTGAAAACCCATTGAATTCAGAGATTTCTACCTCTTGTGCTTTCCTTTCCTATAAAAACCTGCTCAAGGGGCTTTGGATTTTGATGGAATGGCAGGATAAGAGTTTTTGGAGACATTTGAGATAGGATTTTTTTTTGGACATTATTTGAGATCTGATTATTTGAGACATTACTTGAGCTATGTCTTTTTGGAGACATTATTTGAAATAGAATTTTTTTTTTTTTTTGTGGAGACCAACTCCATGTTAAACCATCAAAAACAAAGCACCAAACCCTGACAATTCCCTCCAAAACACCCAGATGCTGAAATATCCCCAGTGCCCAAAGCCTCCCTCCTCCCCAGGAGGTGCCACCCCTGGCAGCAGGGACAGAAGCAGGTGGAATCTCTGTTTGCAGCCCCTGGCTGGGGTGTCCTGGGGAGCAGGGATCCAATACCTACTTGAATCGGACCTTCTCGTCCATGTCCACGGGGGGCTCGTGGGTGATGAGGGTGACCAGCTGCTCCATGCAGTGCTGCTGGCACAGGAAGTCCAGCAGCCGCCGGTTCTGGGCCTTGCATTCCTGCAGGACGTCATCCTCGTCCATCAGCTCCTCCAGGGTCACATCCTCCTTGTCCAGCAGCTTGTCCACGTGTGACGTTGTGTTCAAATCAAACTTCCAGAACATGGTGATGGGACACGACTGGCTGGGGGTGGGAAAGCACCGGTTACTGCTCCACACCCACCATGGATTCTAGAATCACTGAGGGCAGAGAGGACCTCTGACATCACCCAGTCCATTAACCCCAACCACCACCACCCCGTGTCCTGAGTGCCACTTCCACACAGTGTTTGAACACTTCCAGGGATGGGCACTCCACCCCTGCCCTGAGCAGCCCTTTCCACTGCTTTCCAACCCTCCTGGGGAAGGAATTCCCCAAAATCCACCCTGAGCCTCCCCTGGCCCAGCCTGAGGCCGTTCCCTCTCCTCCTGTCCCTGTTCCCTGCCAGCACAGCCCGACCCCCCCGGCTGTCCCCTCCTGGCAGGGACTTGTGCAGAGCCACAAGGTCCCCCCTGAGCCTCCTTTTCTCCAGGCTCAGCCCCTTTCCAGCTCCCTCAGCCTCTCCTGGGCCCTCAGATCTTTCCCAGCTCCATTCCCTGGACACGCTGCAGCCCCTCAGGGTCTTTCCTGAGGCACTGCGCTTTGAATCTCCCATTTCCACCCACTCCTATCCCAACCCTTGTTTGCCTTTTGGTTATCCTGATTATNTCTTTCCCAGCCCCTTCCCTGGACACGCTGCAGCCCCTCAGGGTCTTTCCTGAGGCACTGCGCTTTGAATCTCCCATTTCCACCCACTCCTATCCCAACCCTTGTTTGCCTTTTGGTTATCCTGATTATCTCTGTTGAGTTCTATTAATGATGTTTTTCTGCTCTGCTTTCCTAATACCTGGAATTTTGGAAAAGCTGTGAGTTACACCAAACAAGGCACTGTTCACCCCTAGGAGACTGTTCCAGGGCTCTTCCTTTTGCTTAATATTTCCTTTTCCAATTCCACCCTTCACCATCTCACCCCAGCTCCTCAACAACCCTTCACAGTCCTGTTCTGGCAACAGTACCAGGTACAGAATTCACGGAATCCTGGAATGGTTTGGGTGGGAAGGGCCCTCAGAGCCCCCCCAGTGCCACCCCTGCCATGGCAGGGACACCTCCTACTGTCCCAGGCTGCTCCCAGCCCCAATGTCCAGCCTGCCCTTGGCCACTGCCAGGGATCCAGGGGCAGCCACAGCTGCTCTGGGCACCCTGTGCCAGGGCCTGCCCACCCTGCCAGGGAACAATTCCTGCCCCAGATCCCATCCAGCCCTGCCCTGTGGCAGTGGGAAGCCATTCCCTGTGTCCTGTCCCTGCAGGCCTTGTCCCCAGCTGTGGCTGCCCCATTAACACCAACATCAGGCTTGGCTGTCATTGCCCAGGGACACAGGTGACACATCCTGGGCAGTGCCACCCTGGCTCCCACACTGTGCACACAGAGGCCCTGAGCTGAGCCGTGTCCCTGTGCCTCATTCCCAGATGATCCAGCAGCACCATGTGATTCCACAGCCAGGATCACAAAGCTGTTTTTAACCTAACCTACATCCCCATTTCTGCACACAGAACTCTCTCCATCCATTCCTTTGGCTTTTTCCAGCATCCAAAAATGTTCCCGTGCCTGATTCTCCACCAGTCCTATTCTGTATAACCTCAGCTGCAGGACAGTCTGGACACTGTCCTCTTAAAAACCCATTTTCCCTGCAGGAATGACACTGAGGGGGCTCTGCCTTCCAGTCACCAGAGCGGGGCCCTCCAAAAGGCTGAAGAGCCAAATTTTCTCCTAAGATTTTAGATCTCTTGGACCTTCCTGGTGTAACTTCCACAGTGAAGCTCCGAGTGAAGCATTCACAGAACCAGGACATGGAGCAGGGGAAAAACTGAGTTTCTTTTACATGCCAGGATTTTCCCACCTGGAATCCTGGGGGCAGCTCTGGAGAGCCCTGGAGGGGCTGGAGCGTGTGCAGGGAATGGAGCTGGGAAGGGTCTGGAGCCCCAGGAGAGGCTGANCTGAGATTTCAGCACTAAATTTCAGAGTTGGGAGCAGCCATCTGAATGTTCAACCTACGTGACACTGCAGCAACAGCACTGCTGGGCTTGGTGTGTTCCTCACAAACTGTTCTTTGGGTATTTTTAACCATCTCTGCTTGGTTATAAATTCACCAAGGGAAAATCTGGCACCAAAGGCCTTCAGTGAAGGAGGTTTGGGGGCTCAGTCAACCCAAATGTAGAAATATTCCCTCCATTGGTGTGGAATCCACATGGAATTCTCACCTTCCAAACTGACAACCATTGTAATCCTGGCAATTCCACAGCTTTCCTGAACTTTTTATCCATCTCTAAGAAAAGCTGCCTGACCTTCCCTGGGAGACTGGGGAGTTCCTGTCTGGGCTGCAATTGCCAGAGCAGCTGTGGCTGCCCCTGGATCCCTGGCAGTGCCCAAGGGCAGGCTGGACATTGGGGCTGGGAGCAGCCTGGGACAGTGGGAGGTGTCCCTGCCATGGCAGGGGTGGCACTGGAGGGGCTCTGGGGTCCCTTCCCACCCAAACCATTCCAGGACTCCCTGATTCCATGGGATCTGTCACTTCTCCCATCTCAGTACTTTAATTTAGGTCACTTTTGCCACCAGTAAAGCAGAGCTGTGCTCCCTTTTTCAGGTGGACACTCAAAGCCCTTCCCAGCTGCTGATTTTATTTCTGCAATATCCAATGAGAGCAAAACCCACGAGGGTTCCAGGAGAGCAGCTCTGTGTCAGTACCTGCTGTGGGGTGGCTGTGATGCTTTCCAGGGAGAATTTCCAAACTCGACCCAGGGATATCCCAGCACCACCCCAAGCCCTGTGTTTGCCACCAAGGCTCTGCAGGAGCTGCAGGGCTGAGAAGGAGGGGAGAGGCTGCAGCCAAGGAGAGCCCCACAGCAACCCCTGTGGGCACCAGGCTCTGGGACAGCTCATTAACAACAGCAATTAGAGATCCTCTGGGTGGGCACCAAAAGCTCAGGGAATCCTGGAATGGGTTGGGATAAAAGGGACCCCAGAGCCCCTCCAGTGCCACCCCTGCCATGGCAGGGACACCTCCCACTGTCCCAGGCTGCTCCCAGCCCCAATGTCCAGCCTGCCCTTGGCCACTGCCAGGGATCCAGGGGCAGCCACAGCTGCTCTGGCAATTCCAATCACCATTAAGGTGATTTCTGTAGATGTGTCTTTGGGCCCCATCTGGATTAAAGCCCCCCTGTCCCAGCACAGCAGCTCCAGTTTCCAACCCATAAGTGAAATCCTATTAATGATAAAAAGCAGTGTTGGGGTGTTTGAATTGTTTGGGACAATGTAGGAGACATTTAACCTCCTTGTTCCAGGACTAACAAACCCTGCCTTGTCAGGGCTGCGAATATTCAACTCCCTGCCAACAAAATTCCAGCTGAGCTTATGAAAAGTTCCAACAAGTAATGCACTTGCTGCTAAAGACCCCAAAGGACCCCTTTGGCCACCTCAGCTCTGTTCAGTTCTTTGACTCCTTCTCCATCTGCTCAGGAGCTGGGAGGAGGGGGCTTATTTAATTTAATTTTATTTGTTATTTTATATGGTATTTTGTATGGTATTTCAATTGTTATTTTATATGGTATTTTGTATGGTATTTTTTTTAATTTCATTTCATTTCCCACCCTTCCCAGAGCCGTGTCCTGGACAGTACCTGCCCCAGAGCTGTTCATTTGCATAAAGCACAAAATCAATGTTTTACACAAAATGTTCTGAGCCCGAGGAGTTCCTGGCTGGGAATTCCAGTGGGGAATTTGTCCTTTAATTATTTATTTTTCATGGATGATCTCCCAGCCTCCTCCTGCCGGCAGCCCCAGGGAACAGCTCCTCCAGCACATCCCAAGGCTCCCTTTGGGAACTGCAGTGGGAACAGCAGGGGGCGTGGTGCTGGTGACAGGGTCACCCTCAGGTGACCCCAAAGGGATCCGGGGATGGTGCTGGTGACAGGGTCAGTTCCAGGTGACTCCCAAGGCACCCGGGGATGGTGCTGGTGACAGGGTCAGTCCCAGGTGACTCCCAAGGGACCCGGGGATGGTGTTGGTGACAGGGTCGGTCCCAGTGTGCTGGTTTAGCACAGATGGTGAGGTGTAATAGGTGAATTCCTTTAAACTGACAACCAAAATAGCCAATTGCACGTAGGGATCCACCTCTGGGAAACACACAGCCTTAGAAGTTGGAAGGGAAGCCTGGGGTCGCCCTCTTCCTTCTGGCTTCACAGGAGGTAAGGCAGTCCTGGCTCTCTCTCCT
>VXBB01015101.1:0-38666 GCA_013399915.1 Illadopsis cleaveri
CCCGCGGCACGACCGTCGGCGAGGCCCATCGGCATTCGGACTCCCCTGCGCACCGCCGTTCGCGGCGGCGGCTCTTGGCTGCGCCGGCATCCCGGCTCTGATCCCCTGCCCGCGCTCCCCCCTCCGCGCCGCCCGGATGAGCCCGTCCAGCCCGGCGGCCGCGGTCCGCTGAGCGTGATTCAGCTCTCATTAGCATAGGGGGCGTGTCCCGTCACGGCCCCGCCCACGCGGCGGTGGCTCTGCCCCGGGTCGGGGATGTTGGTGTGGTGTCTGTGTGTCTCGTGCGCGTGTCCTGTCTGTGTGTCATGTCCGTGTGTCCTATCCCTGTGCCGTGTCCCTCTGTCGTGTCCATGTATCCTGTCCCTCTGTCGTGTCCCTGCAGCACCGCCCGGCCGTGTTCCCGTTTCCTGGCCCCAGGACGCGGCTTCTGCCGCGTATCCCCGTGTCCGTGTGCCGTGTTCCGGTGCCGCATCCCCCACGATGCATCCCATGTGCCATGTGGCGTGTTCCCCGTGCCATGCCCTGTGTCCCATGTGCCATGACCCCAGTGCCGTGTCCTCCACAGCACATCCGTGTGCCATGTACCACCTGCCCTGTGCCTTGCCTGCATGCTGTACCCTGTTCCCTGTCAGGGCTCTGTTGCCTGAGCTGTGGTGACCTGTCATGGGCTTCCCAGGAAGCATGAACTGCACCCATGGGGGCTTTCAGGCTTGGGGTCCCCTCTAGAGGCTTCCAGCCCCTGCAGTCCACATCCTCCCAGGGCCCAGTACCAGTGGCATCTCTTGGGAGTTCTACTCCCATCTATTGATCCTGCTCCCTTGGATTTGACAACCAGCCTCTCCAGGCTGGAGTATGGGCTGGATCTGAACTATGGTATCATCCCTCCATAGGCTCTGCCACCTGCTCTCTCCTGCAGGCACTCCCTTGAGCCAACCCCATCCCAAAACACCCCAGCAGGATGCTCCTACAGCCTGTCCTGAAAGGGTGACTGATGCCATTCTGTTACCCAGGATTTGGAGGTTCATTAAGAGTTCCTGCTGCCACAAATCCGGCTGAGCTTTCCATGTCCCGAAACACCAGATCTCTTAATTACTCAAGGGCCACCTGCCTTTTCTCCTGTATTGCCACTTTTTTTGACAACTCAGCCTTGTTAGAGCCCACAGGGAAGCTAAGGACAGGATTTACTTTGGCAAATTCCTTGCTGCTGCTGCTTGAGCACAAAGGGCCCTGGCACTGCAGCAGGCAGAGGTGGCTGGCATATGCTGGGGACTGGCATCAGGGCATGCTGGTTCTGAGAGGGACACTGTTTTGTGGCACACTGTCACCAGGTCTTCATGGGGGCATGCAGCACATGGTCCATGGCAGGGGTTGGCTGGAAGCACAGAGAGGAGGAGTGGGCTGGGGATCAGAGCCACAGAGGGGGACCCTGTCCTGAGCCCTGGCAGAGGTGGGTGCAGGGGCTGTGCATCCCACGTATGGAGCACACTGCCATGTCACCACCACCACTGCCACCAGCACTGTCACCATCAGTGCCACCACTGCCATCACTGTCACTACCAGCATCAATGCCATCCCTGACACCAGCATCCCCACTGCCACCATCATAACTGCCATCAGCACCACAAACATCACCACTGCCACCACCATCACCACTCCCCCCACTGCTGCTTTTCCACCCTGGGACGTGTTCTTTGTCAGTGTCATCATCGTTGCCATTGCTCTGTGGTGGTGGCTGTCACGGTTTTTCCAGCAGCTCAAATGAACCTTTCACTATGACAGGGACAATCCCTGCCCCTAGGGTCCAGAGCAATTGGTCACTGTGTGAATTTCTCACCCCTCAGGCCACTGGCAGCATCAGCAGTTTGTTTACCAGATTTGGGCTGGTGAGAGGAGATGGGGCCGGGCCTGTGGTGCCTCATCCCACCCTGGTGCTCAGGTCTCTGCCCTCCTGGTGCTCACATGGGTTGGCTCTGGCCATGCTGCCACCAGCCCTCAGCTGGAGTGGGCATGTCTCCCAACACTGTGCCTGGCCTGGCTGCAGTGAGGGGGACCCTGCAGGGTGCAGAGCCCAGACAGAGTGGTATGAGCATCCTGCCTGGCAGGGATAAGCCCAGATATCTGGCCCATGGAATTTATCCATGGGTGACGGGTGCTGTTGTTTTGTTGGGCAAGAGCTTCAAAGCCCCAAGGACACCAACAGACTGGAGCAACACCAGAACCAATATTTGGAGCAGGGACCTAGAGCCCAGGGTGGATTTTAAGGGCCCCTAAAGGATGCTGCCGTCTCCTCCTCCTGTGCCAGCTCTGCGCCAGCCACAGCCCCGGCCCCGCTGCCCCTCGCTGGCTGGCGGCTCCCCACAGATCATCTGGCCCCATCCCTGCTAGTCGCTCCATCTGCCGGCGAGTGGCCCTCCCGGTGAACAAAGAGCTTCCTTGTAGCTGTGAGCTCACGAGTTGTGGCGGTGGTAAGCTTTGGGGATGCCGTGTCTCCGGAGAGGCTGAGCAGTGGGGCCCTGAGTGCCGAGCTTCCCTCCCTCCATCCTTTGGAACTGCGGGACACTGGGAGTCTCCTTGTCCACACACTGTGGTCAAACACCTTGAGCCAAGCCCTCTTCTCCTTCTCCTCCTCCCATGCTCTTCATTTGGGATTCACTCTATGTCTCTGGGTCTCAGTTCCCCAGCAGGTCCAATGAATTGTTTGGGTTCCACCTGAAATTGCTGATTCACAGCAAGGATATTTTTTTAAGCTCTTGGCAACAACATTTCCTTTCAAAACGTGGCATTTTACATTTTCCTTGCCACATGTATTTATTCGGCCTCCTTCTACCCCGGTGAAGCCATGGAAGTCATAGTGGAGTCAGCATGGTTCCCACTGCACATCCTGGTGCCAATACTCTTAAGTTTGGACAGAGAGAAGGTCTGGGTGCTGGAAACAAGAGCATCCACCTCTTTTCACCCACCAGGGACTGCTCAGTCCTCCTCACTCTCTCCACACCTCCACTCTCTCCTGGACTGACCAGGCCAACAGAGGGACTGTGTGTCAAGCATCCTCCTGAGATGCCTGTGGAGCCACACTGGTGGCCCAGGTCTGGCTGTGACTGGTAGAGTAAGTGGATACAAGGATGCACTAAGCCCTCATGGGCCAGAGGAGGGGAAGGACTATTTGGATACTAGTGACAGCACGTGTGCCCTCACCTGGCTCTGTGTCATGCCTGGTGAGTTGCAGCACGTACCCAGGAATAATTTAGGTTCTTTTCCACAATACTGCTGTTTGAAAGCACCGTGGCATTCCCACCACCAGCAGCACTGCTGCTGCAGTTGCACCTCCTGGCCTCTGCAGACCCGGGAGCAATCGCATCCTAGGCTGGGGGCTCTCAGTCAGACCTGGCTCTGTTCTGGCCCCATGGTTGCTGCATACACCCAGCCCTCCCCAGGATGTCATGGCCCCCTGCCACCCCTCAGCGGGGACACCAAGGCTCTCACGCCAATTCTGCTTCTGCCTTGTGGAGGTGCAGGGGTATTTCTTCCTCAGAGAAAGGGCAATGGAAAGAGGGAACAAAATTCAATGCAAACACTGAAGGTGAGGTGAACACAACATCAAAGGCAAAGAGCCAGAGCTGGGATGCAGAACAACCCAAATTCCTGTTCCCACAGCAACCAGCACTCATCCTCATCCTCTTGCCCCAGCGCCAGGCGCTTGCCAGGCTGACACACACACACCCACGTTTGCCAGGGGGACGTGAAGGTGGCACCTCCAGTTCTGTCTTTTCCCTCTGAGCTGAATTCACCATATGGCATGGCATGGCATGGCACCACAACAAACCCAAGCTAAGAGGGATTTTGGGTTGCCTGTTCCCATGCCAAGAAAGGAGCAGAGGGATGAGGTGAGCTTTACAGCATTTACAGGCGATACGTGCCATCATCTTTTGGGGGGTATTTTCTGAGTGGCCTCATGGCAGATAACTCTCCCACCGCCCTGGGCCTTGTCTGTGCATGGACCAAACATCCTGGAGAGCAATTTCAGAGGGCTACAGCTTCTGTCAGCTGCTTCCAGTGAGTAGGAGCTGGACATTGGCTGCTCCATGCTGACATATGGCGCTCCAGGGCTGCTGACCTGCCCTGACCCAGCTGGTTTTTGGCAAGTTGGAGAGCTGTTTGCTGGGGTATCTGTTTCTAAAAGCCACAGCAATGCTGGCAGTTTTGCCCATGTTATGAAGCAAGGCAGAAGGGGTCTGGAAAGCCAGCTGGGAGCACCCTGCCCCTCCAGGACAGGTCTGGGTACAGAGGTGCCAGCATCGAGTTTCACTGTTGCAGGACAGTGGTGCTTTGGCAGAGAATGCTCTGGCCCCCTGGGTGCCATGAGGGAATTTGGTGTTAAGGTGTTAAAAATGCAGCTCAGCTCAGGACAAGCCCAGGTGGGCTTTCAGTCTGGAGGTCTGATAGACTCAGTGGAGCTGAGCTGATGCTGGGATTGGGAATGAGAAACACAGGTCTGGCAGTAGATATATTGCCCTCGGCCACGGCAGCAAGCACTGGCGAGCCATGGAGCAAACCCTGTGGAGCATTTCCTCATTCAGTGTCTCCTGTGGTGTCTCAGGGAAATCACAGGGCAGGAGTCATGGGCCTTGGGGGCCCATTCCCCTGCTCCTCCTCTCTTCCTGAGTCAGGACTTTGGGCCATTTGCAAATGGGGTTTCTCTTGCTCTATTTGGGTCTTAATTAACTGATGCCCACCCTGAGCTGTTAACCCTTACCTGGGATTTTCCCAGTGCTGGACTTCCTGATGAGGCAATCAGTGGCGTCCTATCCTATCCTATCCTATCCTATCCTATCCTATCCTATCCTATCCTATCC
Organism: Illadopsis cleaveri; assembly: GCA_013399915.1. Lineage (NCBI taxonomy): Eukaryota > Metazoa > Chordata > Aves > Passeriformes > Timaliidae > Illadopsis > Illadopsis cleaveri. The sequence continues at coordinate 4,854 of VXBB01015101.1, forward strand.
TATCCTATCCTATCCTATCCTATCCTATCCTATCCTATCCTATCCTATCCTATCCTATCCTATCCTATCCTATCCCCATCTACCCTGATCTAATCCCTTTCCCTTCTCATCTCTCTGTCCAGCATTTTCCTATTCTATATAAACACTCCCATCTTCCCCTTTTCCACACCATGCTTCTGTGTGAATGCAGCTAGGAAAACATCCACGTATCTACAGTTTCTTAAGCGCCTGGGAATGGTGTGGAGACAAGTTGGGTTTTTTCTGCCATACTTTTACTGAAATGCCCTCTCAGGGGCCTCTCCAGGACCACACACTGTGTGGGGCTGGTCTTCATCCTTCCTTCCACAGGGCACCCATGCTGGCTCCCAGCACCCAGCTGGCAGTAGGGATCAGCCAGGGCTTCCCACGAAGAGGTTCTGTGAGGTGGTTTGAAAATAGCATTAATTTGCTCTGAGTTACCATAGTTACTGGTGGAAGTCGTGTGGCTCCTGCTGCTGGATTGGGAGATTTTCTCCATTGTGGCATCACTGTCTGGTTCTACCTTCACCCATGGAAAAGGCAGGAATTTCTTGGGCATTGGGTGAGCTCTGCATGGGATGCCCCCTCCTCCCCGGCACCCTTCAGTAACCCACTGGCTGCACCTGCAGTGCTGTTGTGGATTTTCAGTTCTCAATCACAGACTCTGTATTTCTAGGAGAAGCCAATGTGGTTTTCCCAGCATGGAGCCTGTCCCTACACTGCATCTTGGAGCTTTTGGAAGCAGACACTGAGAGCCAGCACACCAACCTCCCACCATACCCCACCCCTGGTTTTTGGGAAGCTGGTCTGCAAATGGGGGCCTGGAACAGCTGACATATCCTGGAGAGGCAATTTTGGAGACATGATGCTTAGTGAGATGAGGATGCAGCGTGGGAAGGATACTTAGTGGCTGAGAGCTGTGTGGGCTGTGCTCCAGGGCTCCCTGCAGAGACACCCAGAGAAGTACAAACCCAGTGCTCAGGTTAGTCTAGCAGTGCAGCCTTCCAGCCATGGCTTTTTCCCGCCAGAGGCTTGTGGGTGCAGGCAGTATTTGTTATCTTCCCACAGCCATGGCAGACACCACCCCACAGAGTGAGCCCTGATGCCACTGGGACTCTCCTGCCTGGTGGAGAATATCCTGTGGATATTCTTCTGCTGCCCTGGTGTCACCGAAACTGTGGGAAAAACAAAAACCCTCCAAAAACATTTTTATGTTAGAGAATCAAGGCATTACTTTATTATCTGGCCAGGATGTTGTTCTGGCCATGATGTTAAGATAGAAATCATCTCATCCACACATAACCCGGGTGTGCAGAAAGAATCATTCCATGACACATGCTTTTACAAGATTTTCCCCAAACATTATACAGTCAAAACCCATAGAGGTGCACTGATTCGACGTTCATTGGTCCAGAGTTGAGTAAACCCCAGTGTTCAGTTTCCCATTGGATCTGAATCTCCTCGCCTCCGATGTTGATTGGATCTTCATCCTTCGATTTTTTTGTAAGTTCTTTCCGGAGATGTCTCTAACTCTGTCAGAGGCAGAGTCTGGGCTAGATGTTCGTAGATGGTCGCTGATGTTCCGTGGATGGCCTTTTTATCTTTCTGGGTATCTATGGACTACTCCCAGTCTGTTGGTATGTTAAGCCCATCACGCCTCACCTAGAGAAACAATGTCCTGGAAAGAAGCTTCAGTTCCCTTCCCCCGGGGCAAAGGTGAATAAAGCTGGCTAAAGTTATATAAAAATATTTTTTAAACTGGTATGTTTTCTAACACTGGGAGCTGCCCTGGGGACACGGGGAGAGGAGCATGGTGGGGACAGGATGTGGCAGGACAAATCCAGGCCCAGGGTGCCACAATGTTTTTGAAGATGGAGCTGCTGGCAGAAGCTGACTATAGGCAGCCATAGGGCACCAAGGAAGGAAAGGATGATTTTGGGTCATTACACTTACTTTTGGGGAGAAAATCCGGGTTGGTGAGGGCAGAAATGTTGGGCTGTCGGGGTAGGAGCTGCCTCAGAACCATGTGCTGGGCTGCTCTCAATGTGTCCTTTGTCACTGAGCTGGGACAGTGCCATGGCTCTGCCCCCACAACCTGCTTCTTCTCTGTGCTGCCAGCTCTTCCTTGGCCCATGGCCCTGGCAGGTAGGGAGGGAGATGAGCCCTTGGCTGGCTGGCAGAACAGCACCTTCTTGCAGAGCTGCTGAGCACAAGGTGATGAAGAACCACTGCTGTGAGATGCATCAGAATAGGAGCCTCTTCTCCCCTCCCTGCCTCCCTCCCTGCCTGGCTCAGCTTGTATCAGACTTCTCACTACAAATGAGCAAATTAAATCAAATCCCTCTGGCACTCCTCAGGTATTCCTACACAGCTGCTGTCCTTGTGCTCCTCCTGCCTTGGCTCCTGCACTCTGACGGAGCACCACCTCTGGTATGCTCCCATGCCGTGCCTGCCAGTTTCCATGCCTATGGACCCCTCGAGAGCTAGAGATGAGGCTGAGATGGTGTTGGTGACAGTGGCAGTTCAGTGGCAGCTGTCTGGGAGGCCCTGAAGCTCCTGTCCTCTGCGGCTCACAGATGCAGTGTTACCCCCACCTCCCATCCCACTCCTGCACACATTCTCTGTTGGGCTTGATTAATACACTTAGAGAAGGATATTTTTGACTTAGTGAAGAAATTTGCCAAAACATTTGCCAAAACATTTTTGTCAAAAATTGTCTCCAGCAATTGTTCTGTGCATGGGTTGGGGCGATTAGTTTTTCTGCAGATGCATTTCTGGGCGTGGGTGCTGGCAGTGCCCCAGTCTCACTCTGCCTGCCCAGGGGATCCACGGGAGCTGCGCTCTGACCGCTGGCAGCCCCGTTAGTTCACAGTGGGGCAGGACATCTCGTTGCCTTACTTCCCTGTCCCACTGTCGGGAAAAGGATGTGACAGCCGGTGCCCTTACTGGCCGTGCCCCTGCTGCCCAGAACCACTCAACTCAAAATGCTGTGGGTGAGCCAACTTAACCAGCACTCGGTTATAGCTTTGTTTGAGGAAAGACAAACTGAAAGGCAGAAGGAATGTGTTTCCTTTGTTATGGAATTCTCAGGCTGTTGTTTCCTTGCTCGATTTGCTGGGGAAAGCCGAGCCCTCCCTGCCCCTGGGGCTGCTGCCGAGCAAAAAGGCACGAGACTTTTATTTTAAGCGTAATTTTTGTGTTTCCTGTGTTTGACGTCTCCCTTGCAGGCAGTTCCTCTCCTCCAACCCCTGCTGTGAAACGTCCCGGCAGTGGCGAGAGGGCAGTTGGCTAATCATGGGGACGAGGTGACATCTGCTTATTTGAGCCCCGCCCGGGGCGGCAGCCCGCGGTTCCCACTGGCGGCTGTAGGGCCCAGCAGCTGTTTTCCAAAAGCATAGGCACCTCCTCTGGAACGAGCAAACTGTGAAGAAGCAAGACTACAAGAATGCAGAAAAAGCTCTGGCAGTGGGAGTTTCTGTTCCTCTTGGGCTGGAAGAAATGCTCACCCGAACCCAGAATTCATATCCTGAGACCGAGTATACTGGTCTGAGCTCTCAGGGTCTGGCTTCATGTGCTGCCTTCTCCTCTGGAGATCAAAGTGCTGGTGCCTGCAGCCAGGGACACACCCAGCCTCAGGAGATGGTATTTTAGAGCTGCCTTTGCAGGACAGAGAGGAAAAAACCGAAGATTTTGCCACCAGCCGAGCCCCAAGGCTGGGATTTGTCACACTGTAAAGGGGACTGAGCCCTGAATGTCTCTGGCTGCTGCAGCCAGGAAAAGTGGAGGTCAGACCCATGTGGGACCCCAGTGTGGGGATGTTTCACCTCTCTCCTGTGTGCCAGAGGGTGATTGGGATTTCCTCTGTCCACGCTCATCATCGGCCATGGGTGTGGCATCCGACACCTCCTCTGAAGGAAGCTCTATCATGCCTGGTCAAAGATGGCCTTTTTCAGGCCTGTCCTAGCAAAGAGAACACACCACAGGGAAATTCAGAGACCCTCAAAGGCTCCTGTTCAAGTTTTCAGTAGAGTAAGGGGCAGATGGTTACCTGCAGGTTCCTGCTGGCCATTTACCTTTGTGTTATAAGTGCATCCCAGTCCTCAGTCCATGACCACCACTGCTGGCAGGAGATGTGCTGCCCTCGGGGCTGAAATACCCAAGAAAGATGATATTTGATAGGAGAAATTACTGTGTGCAGTGGACCTGCCCACCTCAATGCCACCAAAACAACAGATCTGCATAATGACTGCCAGGGTTTCCAAAGCCCAGTCCTCTGCTTTCTAGTGGTTTTTAGGCTGCCCATCCATCATGAAATTGTTTAGGTTGGAAAAGATAGCTGAGATAATAGAATCCAAGCATTACCCTAGCTCAGCCAAGGCCACCACTAAACCATGTCCCCAAATACCCTAAGCTTACTTGCTTCTTGAATGCTTTCAGGAATAGTGATTCCATCACTACCTGGGCAGCCTCTGCCAGTGCCCAACCACCCTTTCCATGGAGAAATTTTCCCTAATATCCAATCTGAACCTCCCCTGGCACAACTTGAGGCTGTTTTTCCTTGTTCTGTCCCTGTTCCCTGGGAGCAGAGCCTGACCCTCCCCGGCTGTCGCCTCCTGTCAGGGAGTTGTGCAGAGCCAGAAAGGCCCCCCTGAGCCTCCTTTTCTCCAGGCTGAGCCCCTNCCGACCCTCCCCGGCTGTCCCCTCCTGTCAGGGAGTTGTGCAGAGCCAGAAAGGCCCCCCTGAGCCTCCTTTTCTCCAGGCTGAGCCCCTATCCCAGCTCCCTCAGCTGTTTCTGGTGCTCCAGCCCCTTCCCCAGCTCCGTTCTCTTCCCTGGACACGCTCCAGCCCCTCAGTGTCTTTCTTGTTATGAGGACGCCAGAACTGCCCCCAGGACTGGAGGTGCCTCAGCAGTGCCCAGCACAGGGGATTGGCACTACTCTGGGTCTGTGGCCACATCATGGCTGGTACAGGCCAGGTACCATTGGCCTCTTTTGACCACAGGCAGCTGTCACGGCCTCTGCAGGCATTGCCTACTGCAGAGACAGCTTCAGTTTGGGCTCCTTGCTGGGGCAGAGCCATGGCTGCATTAATCACTGAGTTTTGGAGAAGACAGCCAAGATGGCAAAGTTCAGTGGCTGCAGATGAAAAGGGCAAGAGTGTTTGCAGATGACAAAAGATCATACAGGGATGTTGGCTCAGAAAAGGGGAAGAGGGAGAGGAGACTCAGTGGAAAGATGTGAGGGAGATATGAAAACAATTGGTTCCTCTTTCTACCATATCCCTTAAGTACAGCACAGAAATTAAAGGGCAGCATATGTTGAACAGATTAAAAGATACTGATTTTATATATTTTATTTATTAGTTCAGAAAGTTTAGGCATTGTTCAGAAAGCCAGAGATAAGGACAGACATAGCACGAAGCCCAGGGAACTATAAAAGTGACAATGAAGCTCCATGTTTTCCAGCACTGCTTTGAGGGTTTAAAAAACCAAGAGGTTTTACAGTGGGCATAAAACTAGTTTTGTGATTCCTTTTGGGAAAGGGGGGAATACCAGCACCTTTAGTCCCTGATGGAAACTTGTGACAGCTGGGATGAGTGCAGCTGCATGTCCTCTCAGCCTGGTCCTGCACTGGACTCTCTTCTTTCAAACACTCTCCTCTCCCTGGAGTGAGAAAGCAGCTGGACACTCTTGGTGTATGCTGGGAAAGGGTGGACACCTCCTTTCAACACAGTGGGACTGTGATTAGATTGCAGCCCCGTATCTAAGATCAGGACAGGGAGCCTCCACCCAGCCAAACACCTCAACCAAATCTCAGTTTGGTCCCTCCTCCATCTTCCCTCCAGAATACACAAGGCTCTGTCCTCACCCATCCCTCACACACAGCTGGCTCCAGGCTGGCTGAGCCCAGAGGCAAGGGATGGCCTGCACAGTCTCAGGCCTTTCCAAGGAACAGCTGTTTCTTCCACACAGAGATTTCTTCCCATCAGCTGACATAGTCAGGATCACATGGGGAAGCTGAGCTCAGAAATAGCTTGTTATTTCAGAATGTCTGTACATGTGTATTAGTAATATCTGCTGAGGCACTGGCTCGCCCCAGCTACTGCTTGTTCCCTGGGCACTTTTCGTCCTCATTGTCCAGTCCCCCCTCCCCATTTCCATGCTTGTGGGAAAATTTCCAAGTGCTGCAGCAGCCCTTGGATGGAGATCTCTGCATCTCACTGGGAGCTGCAGGCTCGGAGCTCCCGGCTGGGGCTTCTGGGTGGGAGGCAGCAGCTCGATGTGCTGGATCTCACCAGGCAGCCCTGAGGATGGCACAGCCTGCAGGAAGGGCAGCAGGAAACATTTGGGATTGGGATATAGGAATTCTTGGCCCCCAAGGGCTTTCAGGACAGATCCATCCATGGTTGTTTTGGTGATGGTGAGGGACCAGCAGCAGGGAGGATGAGCTCAGGACAAGGTCCTTTAGAAAACACCAGGGTTGTTTGGGCTCAGGGCAGGGCTGTTCCACAGGGGACAGTGGTTGGCTCCAGGCATCAAGTGGGACCTGTTGGATAATCCCCATTTCTGCAGCCTTGGGAGAAGGGAGACCCTGATCACATGCATAAGGAGGAACAGAGCTAGTCCCACAGCCTTGGTGTGACCATGGGGACCGGCATTGCTGTGGCAGTGCCTGGGGCCACAGGTGCTCACTGTTGGACATGGCTGCTCCTGCTCAGAGTAGTGTGTTTCTGCAGAAAACTGCCCAGAAATTCAAAACTTCCCCATCTTCCCTCTTTCCTGTGCTTGCAGTGCAGCTCTCCTACCTGGAGGGGTATGTTCAAGGCACGTGCCTTCCATCATTCCTGGCAAGTGGCTTTTCACACAGATTTCACATCACTGCCCTTCTGAAAACCTCCCAGGCTGGAGGTACACAGAGCCTGGGAAGGACGAGGACCTTGAGCAGCCATGTCCCAGGCTCTTGTAACCTCTACAAGTTCTCCTCTTCAGCAGGGTGCAGATTAAATATTAAACCCCTAAAAACATCCCCTGCTTGAGAAAATCAGTGTAAAGGCAGGGCAGGAGCTGACTGGAGTGCACCCTTGTGTGTACAAGGAAACACAGATCCAGCCCTGGCAAGCAGGCTCCGGCCGCCTGACGGACAGACCGCGACAAAGGTCATGAGCACATCAGGCCAAAAGCTTCTGCCTTGAGCGTGTTTGTGCTGGTTTACGGGACAAGAGCCTGCCCTTCCTCTTCCTCTGATGGGCAGCTCTGGACCCTCTTCTTTGCAAACAGCTTTCAGCACAGCCCAGGAACTGGGACTGGGTCTGACCCAGCTGGAAGTTGCTCTGACCCAGGGAATAGGCTGCAGCAAACCTCTGGTCCCACCAGCCTGAGGAGTAGCACATTTCCCTCCTAAATACGGGCTGGAAATGCTCTGCAAAAGATTGGTCTGAGCAGGAGGCATCTCCAACACTGTCAGAGGGCTGAGCACAAGGCAGCCAGCTGGTCTGGAGAGGTGCTCCCATACTGCCTTTGAAAGCCCTAGCTTGCCCCTGCCTCCACCCCAAGGCTCTGTCAAACACATTAATAAGATTTCCTCAGTGAGTCAGTTACTCCTCCTGTGGTTTCCACTTCTGCAATTTCAAAAATCTTGAGTTCATGAGTCTGTTATTGCTCATTAGGGAAGAAAGCCATCCTGAGGAGACCCACACCCTGAGGAATTCTGGGAGCTATGGCTCTGCAGTCCTTAAGTAGAACTCAGCTGAACTGCTAAGTTCAGTTTCTGAGCTGGAGTCCACCTTGGGGCGCAACACATGATGGGCTGCAAGGGAAACCATGACTGTGGGAAATACTTTGTCCCACAAGAGCACAGTATCATGCAGGAGCTGTGGCTGGTGTTCTGGAGTGCAAGAAAAGCCTAATCAACCTGAAAGAGGTTATGAGTGTTAGGCAGATCTTTACAGGAGCATCCACAAGTATTTCTGTGAGCTGTGGAACTGCTGAAATCCATTTTCCTCTGGCTTTGTCTGAAGGGTGGGTAACTGGGGGGATTCTGCTCTCCAGCACGGTTCCAGCCCCACCACAGCCCTTCCCTGTGGGAAGCAGTGCTGGAGTTCACTGCCTGGTTCTGTGAAACAGGCAGCCAAACCTGGGGAAACTCAGAATTCTGAGACATTGCTGCCTCTTTCCCCAGTAACTTGGTTTGAGTGTGGCCCTGGTGAAGTCCTGCAACACTTTGGCTGTGAAGGCAGCAAGGAAGCCCAGTTCCACTGTTGCACAGTGCCCAAGGGTTATCCTGTTGCCCAGCTGAGGGGAGCAGGTGGTTGCAGAGTGCTGCACTACAGAGACACAGCTGCTTGTGGCAAAGCTCGGGGTGCCCAGGACTGATGCAGATGTACCCCTTGTGCCAGCTGGCTGCCAGAAAATGGACTGCAGGGCACCACAGCTCAGCAGGAGCGCCATGGCCACTGGCTTTGTGCTGCTGGCGCTGGCAGGGCTATCCTCACGCAGGTGTGATTTGCCATGCAGGAGTCCATGGATAAGATACCGGCCTAAATGTACACCTGGACCCAGCTCAGCAGTGATAGTTTGTGGAGTTTCAGCCCTAAACCTCCCTTGAAAAAAAATGGTCAAATTGTTGCTCTGCAGGATTCACAGTGAGCAGCCAACCTCGTTTGAGTTGTGGTCTTTCTTGGGCTTGAATTCAGAGCATCGTCAAGCTGAGTGGGCCAAGCACGGTGTACGCAGACCCCTGCAGCAGGTAAGGATGCAAAAGGAAAAAAAATTGTTCTAGGAGAGGATTGGCCCCCTGCAGTACAGCAAAGAGCTTCACAGAGTGAGGGGACAAAAGTGGGTCTTCAAATAAACCCGGAGAAGTTTAAGGAGGAGGATTTCAGCATAAGGAGGACATTTAAGGAAGAAGAACAGACTGTGCCCAAGCCACTGCCAGTGGGAGAGTTCTGGCTGCAGCCAGCTGAGCTGCTGAGCTAGTACAGCCAACACCAATGCTGCTCTGGAATGCTCATGGATCAAAAATGTGTACTCCCAGTCATTTATGGGACAGAGGATCCAGCATCACGCAGGCTGGGAGGACGAGGTACTGATCACTGGCTTGCTGGGCTTGCACTTTTCCTCATGGGATTCCAGACCTGCCTCTTCATCTCAGGGCTGAGGGATCAGGAGGATGAGCCCTGTCAGAAACCCTTCAGTCAATGACACGTGGAGGGCACAGCCAGAACTCTGGAGGACATTTAACCACGGAAAGGGAGGTGACTAAACATGCAGGCCATGGACTGAAGCTGTGTCAGCAATGGGAGGTGCATCCCTGGGTCCAGGACAGTGCCAACAGTCCTGGTGCCTTATCTACACTTGCCCAGCAGCAGCCAGCTGCAGGTTTGCAATGCAGGAACAAACACTTTTCCCCAGCGGAAGTCTGTACCCAACCCCACCCAAGAGCTGTTTGTGTGGTCTGAAATCAGTCAGCAGCAGCCTATGTCACCAGAGTATAGCCAAGAAGTGGAGCCACAACCCTCCCAGAGGCTCAGGCACAGGCTCTGCAGCCCAAAGCAGTGCTTGGGAAGGGCAATAGCAGGGCAGAGCTGGAAACCCCCAGTGAGGGGTTTGAAAAGGCAGAAAACCCTTTAAATTTGCTGCCAGAGGCAATGTTGTGCCACAGCTGGTTATTAAACATGTGTCCTGGAGTGACATGATGTTTGTATCCCCAATTGTCTGTCAGCTTTGTGTTGGGCCCTGTGTGCCTTTGGTGTTGGGTCTGGGAGCCGGGGGGAGGGAGAGGCGCGCAGTTTGTTTTCAAAAACTGTCCTCCGCTGGCTGGCCNGCAGGTGTCTCTGAGACATTTACATTACATAAAAGCCTGTACAGAAAATGCAGGGAAAAAAACCCCAAAACCACAACTGGCAAACATCAGGCTCTTCTCACACTGCAACAGACATAGCACAGCCTTCCTTTTCCAGTTCAGGCTCCTGCTGCTGCTGCCAGTCCTGAGAAATCATCCAGGACCTTCCCAACACCATGTTTTCTAGGCAGGACACCAAGCTTCTGCTGCCTGATGAAATCAAGCACATTCCCCTCTCAGGTCTCAGTCACCGGGTTTAGAGCAGCTAGCTGTGAGGTCCCAAAACAGCTGCCTGCACTGCTCAGCTCCTCACGATCCCTCACTTACACCTTCCTGCTACTAAGCACCTTCATGATTAAGTTTACAGCCTTTAAAGGAGTTGTAAAATTCTGATTTACGGTATTTAAGGCTCAGGTCACCTTTGGAAACCATGCGAAGACAGCCCTTTTGGATTGCAAGGATGGATTTACTGGTGATGAAGGCACAGGTCCAGGCTGAGAGGAACCTCTAGTGGCCACGGGCTTCCTGTGCAGCAAACCTCCTGGCAGTGCAGAGCTGGCTGGAGAATCAATCATCTGGGAATTGTTTCTGCCAGCTCAGCAATCCCTTTTCCACACTGCACTGCCTTAAACTACAGCTCTGCTCTTGGAAATGTACAGCAGCATGGGAAGGCCAGATTTGTGTATGAGGTGGATATAGAGGGGTGGGAGTTTTTTGAAGTGAAATACCCAAATCTCTGTGGTCTGACAGCAGTTTGTTTAAACCCCCAAATTTAATGAAATTCCACTTTTTCAATTTACATCCTTGGTCACTGCATGGTCTGATTGCAACTTACAGGTGCTGGTGGCCAGAAGACACCCCTAACCTCCATTTTACACCTAGGCTGGGCTGGGGCAAACCATGCTCCCTGACCCTGCAAAGGGAAGAAGGCTCATGTCAGAATTTGCTATCTAGAGACTTCACAATCAGTTTGACACCTGATGTCAGGTGAGATCTGAAATGATCAGGAACCGTGTAACCACCTCACCACAGTGAGAGTTTTGTCAGAGAACACATGCTCCAGGGTTTCTTTCAGTTTCAGGGTGCCTTTTGTTATGAGCTGTATTGGAAGGAAAAAACCAGAACAAAGGACAAAGCCAGCAGCCTCCACAGTCAAATACCTTTAATGTAATCCAATATTCTGCACAGTGACAAAATTACCATTGACGTAGGGCAGTGATTCCAAGATAGGGTAGAAAACCAATTCAGCAGCACATCACCACTCATCTGAAGAAAACATCACCCCAAATAGTACACACACACTCACCCTGACTATGAATAGTCTGAAATTCATGACAGAGCTGCAGTACAGCCAGGTGCCCACGCCTCGGCTGTACCCAATAGCCTGACTCAGTGTCACCTGCAGGAGCTGAGCTCTCGCAGTGCCATGCTTGTGGGTCAGCTCCTGGCTGTGGCATCAGTGTCCCCATGGGCAGAGGAGATCATGCCCCACCAAAAATGAGGATGAATTTCCAAGGACAAAGTACACAATTTCAACACACACACATGAAGAGCAGTTGACGGATCTGCACGTCACCCCTCTGTGGGTCACCACACATCTCTATTGGCATGGTTTAACTCCTCAAAGAACAGTACTGGCCCCCACTCCATTTTGACTTCAGATATGTCACTAGAGAGGAAATGAGATTTTTTCCCTTCCCTCTGCTAATTTGCCTCTATTAACAGGTTGATTAACATGCTTCATCAGAAAAAGGAGTGTGCCAAAGTGCAGGAGCTGAAGGAAAGACAGCTCAGGTGCAGTGAAGTCTGCCGAGCCTGGCTGTTGCTGGACACAATTTCTGTGGCCTGCAAACAGCTTGGTTGCCATTTACAGTCAAGTCAGGTTTCTGATGTCAGGAGTTTCTAATCTTTTCTGCCTTCAAGGAATATGACAAAGCAAAAAGCAGCTTCTCAGGAAAGCAGAGACACTCTTGCAGAACTGTGGTGACCAACACTCAGTGTGCAGCTCCCAGCCCAAGCCCATCCAGTGACTCTGGCACTCTCACTGCTGCCAGCAGGGCCACAAACAGGATTACAGCCTACTTCAACAGTTGCTCAGAGCTGCAAGTAACAACTGACTAAAGCACTTCATGGCTGGAGTACTTGAGAAAACTTCACTTTCTGATCAGGTGTCCATTGTAGTCATTGTCTTCAAAACCAGCCTGTGGCCTCCATCTCAAGAGCTTTGCATGAAACAAAGGGTTTGAAATTTGATACACAGTTGGTCAGCAACAATCATTAACTACATAGACAGGAAAAATGCCTCTTTGCTACTGGAAAGATGACCAAGTCAAAATGCTGTTCTTCTAAGGTGTCTCACAACCACAACAGGAATGATGAATGAGGATTTGCATATGACAAAGAATATCCATTTTTACTGAACAAAAGGATTGTGTGAAGTTGCAGCAGCACTGTAGAACTGCGCTCCCTGGATTATTGCAGCTTCTTGCTCATCCAGGCTATTCCAGTTCAGACCACACAGACCAGTCCCACAGGGTGCCCATGGCAGAGCAGTGCTTTATCAAGCCAAACCAGTCCCATGCCTGGTGTCCAGTACTGCTCCTTGGATTCTCAGACTGATATCCTATGATGAGTTTCTGAGCAACCAGGAGTTATTTCAGATTCCAAACACCCAAATCACTGTGCACCAAGAACAGAGCAGGGAAAGAAATATGTTTCTGAGGAATGTTTCTTAGATATAGTTTAAGACAAGGTATTGACATAGTTGCACCTGGCACGGATAGGAGTGAGGAAATCCCATCACACTGCCAGATGCAGCCAAGTTTTTGCAGACAAAATGTATTTATTTGGAGTAGAACATTACACTTTCACAAATCCTACCAACACACAGCTCCAGGGAATTTCTGACAAGTTGGAAACTAATGCTATTGGGGTTTTGAGTTGTTTTTTGTTCCCAAGGATACCTCCTCAGACAAGCTCAAAAGAGGAGATGCAAACCAAATGGAAATCCCACCTACACTAAGGAGAACCTACATTTTTTGAGTGATTTCTTTTGTCTGAGAAGCTTGTGGGATACCTGCAAGGGCAAAGTAACATGGGTGGCTTGGAAAAATAGAAGGCAGCATCAGCCAGTGTTTGCAAAAAGTCAGATACAACTGAGTTCTTCCATATCAAAATATATCAGTATAATTGAATGGTATACCTCTTGCAGTTCAATCAAGCTTATGGTAAACCTGTGAAAAGACAACTGGGCAGAACTCACAGTGTGGGAAGAAGAAAGGGAGGCCCAATGCTGACTCTCAGACAGAGTGAGAGAATCCAATTGCAAATACAAATGGTGCAAAAGATATCTTAAACTGTTCTGCACATAGGTTGATTTTTCAGAGTTATTTTGACAAAAATTCAAAATGGCACTTAAAAAGCAAATCTTATTTTTGCCAAGTTTATTCACATACTCTGCAAGAAGCAACTCTTTACCAAGCCGTGAGGTACTGTCATGGCTGGCAAGCTGGACAAGCCAACATGACCCAAAACTCACCTCTGACCTCTGAATATGAATGTGACCCTGTCCAGACTAGCTTTTAACATTATTCATTTAATTTTTTTTTAAAATGAACTTCAAGCTTAAGTAGCAAACCCACACTATATCTATTTTTTAGATTGAACTGTTTAGAAAATCAGCAAATTCTCCTTCCCTGCATTTTCCCTGTTGTGATAAATCTTACTAGTGAGTTACTCACTGAAGCTCTGAGCATCCTGTTGTATGCTCTGGACTACTCACTGATGTTTATGTATTTGTGCTTCATGTGGGAGAAGTTCCACAACAGATAGTGCAATTTTTGGATAAAGACTCTGGGGAATTGCCTCCAAACATCACATGCCTCAGGGCATGGCTGCAGAGAATGTAGGACTGCTCAAGAATGAGCAAAGCCTCATTGCATCACCCAAACCCTACCAGAATATACAGGAAGAAAACTGTTGCCTTCTCAGGAGGGATCTCATCACTGGGAAGTCATCTGGAGAAACAGTGTTGCCTCCAGTTCTCCTGGGAAACTCATTCACTCCCAGATTTGCCTCCTGCCTTCCTTTCTTTACTTCGGGGCAGAGGATTAAGCTCCTGTTACCACCATGTCTAATTCCCCAGACATATAGGGATATCAACACAGTTATTTTCAGATTTTAAGCTTCATTTCAGCTCCCAGGAACGATGAGGAAAGGAACATTTCTGAGCACTGCAGATACTCTCTGGCTTTCAGCTGCTTGAAACAGGGAGTCACTCTGAAGTCATCATACTGATATGGAAAAGGAATGTAAACAAAATCAAGACTTGGAGATATCACTGTCCAGCCTGGATACCTTTCTCAGATTGCTCAAACATATGCAACTGGAACATGTCAAAGGTTTTGGTACAAGAAGATCAGCAATCATGGTTCTAGAGTGAAGGAGGAGCTTCATAACTTCTTAATGGTACTGATTTGTCTTTACAACATTTGCTCATAGGAGGGCAATGATTTTATGAACTGCTGTTCTATGTCAAATCTGAGGTCACCAGGATTCCCTGTGAGGAGATATTTGATATTCCTGGCTCAGGCCAGGTATTGGTGCCAGCAGCTCAGAGCTCTGCAGCACAGCTCAGCCAGGGCTGTGCCTCCGAGGAACTGCAGACTGAAACCTATCCCATGATTTGGACCTGTATCCATCTAGCATGGCTCTGAACTCATCACATTTTCATTTTTACCAACAGTCCCTGAATACACATCTCTAGAGGTAAAGGAACAAGCAGTTAACCAGATACATTACTTCACCTTGACCTGTCTTAAATAAAGGAAGAGTAAACATCTAGGCCTCCATCCAAGTGTACCACTTAGGAATATCTCACAGCACTGAGCCCAGCCAAAAGGATGTTCTAACTTAGCTCCTGAATCAGAATTTACCTTGGACAATGGAAAAACTAGCTGATTAATGACAGTCACATCAACCATTCATGGTGTCCCTGAAGCCCCACACCTCCAGGATGGAGATCTGGAAGCTCTCAGAGCACAGTGGCTGGTTATTGAAAGTGTTGCAGTGGCTGGTTCTCCCGTGGTTCAGATCTGCATCGAGATACAGAGCCTGGCCATCACCACCTCCTGGGAAGAGACAAAGAGAGAGTGAGCATGTCTCTGCATTTCTTGGCATGGGAAACAGCTGTACAAAGACTTTAGTGCTTTTCCCATGGGGAATGACTGGAAGCCCTCAGCAATGTCTGCTTGCTGTCTTCAGGTGCAACAGTATGTGATCAGATGCATAGATTTTGAATGACAATATCAGAACTGGATAATTTATTTTAATAATAATAAACAAAAGTAATGCAACTGAATAAGAACAAAAACTACCTGCATTTAAGATTTGTACTTCAGCTCAGTGCTGGAGGATATTGGAAGCTACAACTACAAATTTTTCTCCAGTAAAGGAAAACCAAATAATTCTGTTAGCAGTCAAAAATGAAAGCTGGGAGAAGAACAAGATCAGTAAGTAACAGCACTGGCTTGGTCTTCTAAATCACTATAAAACATGTAAGAGTTGAAAGCATTTTGGTTATCTGTGGGTTTATGTCAAGGTTCACAGAGCTTTCAGTCAGAAAATGCAGAGAAGTGAAATAAAGTTGGACAGAAACGTGTTAGGAGAACAACAAAAAAATGATTCCCTATTGCTTATTGGGCAACCATCAAAGAACAGTTATTAAAGCCATCTGAAGAATCAAAAGGGTGGGAATTCTGGTCCACAGCGGAGCTGTATACAACATTCACTTCTATGTATCTACTACCTAAGCCTGTATCTCTCTTACTACCACTCATAGTGTAGTATACAGTCAATATAAGCGACTCCCTTACCAAAGGCTGATAGGAAGAGCTGGTGGGACACATCACACTCTACACCTCCCTGAAAGGAGGGTGGAACCTGGTGGGGGTCAGGCCCTGCTCCCAGCGAAAAAGTGATAGGACAAGAGGAAAATGCCTGAACTATCAGGGAGGATTTATGTTGGATATTGGAAAAATTTCTGCACTGAAAGGCTGGTCAGGCATTGGAACAGGCTACCCAGGGAAGTGGTGGAGTCACCATCGCTAGAAGTGTTCAAAAACCACATAGATGTGGCACCTGGGGACATGGGTTAGTGGTGACCTTGGCAGTACTGGTTGGACTCGATGGCCTTAGAGGGCTTTTCCAAAGTAAACAATACCATGATTTTATGATTACAGCACATGCTGCTAAAGTGGGAAATCAGCCAACACTTGACATTACAGAGGAAATTATAGGCCAGTTGCTCTCCTAACAAGTGTCAAATAAAGACTTTTGGGAAAATGACAACTATGACTTTAGATCTGTTTCTTGTATATCCCATTTAAGTGACAACTTTACTAAGCAGACTTTTGCCAAAGTCAGCAGCACCACAGACCCAATAAAGTTCCTAGAGTTCCTAGAATTAACATGTTTTATAGTTTACTCTGTGTTTCAAAAGCCTTGATGCAAAGTAAGCTCCTTTTTGAGAACTACTTCTCATTGTGAATTAGGCAGTATGAAGGAATGGCTGTATTAAAGTCATGAGTTATTATTCTCTTCTCTAAAATGCTTGTATATGCAGGTATTCCTACCTGCATACCTGAAAATTTCAGTTGGGAAATGATGTTTTGGGCAATTTTATATCTACCTGTAGTGATACTGAAATAGATAAAGGGGCCAGGTGTATTTACCATGTATCTAAGGTGGACACAAAGAGCTGGGGTAGGATCTATGCTCGAATTCTCACACTGACTCACCTATAATGATGCACTCACTGCTGCCAGCCATGAACATGGAGGCTGTTTTGGAAGGCAAGTTGAAGTGCCTAGCTGCTAAGAAGGGAGAAAGGCGATCTGAGGGGATGCTGCTGGAGGAAAGGGTGCTGCAAGCTGGTTGGGCATGGTTTTCTGTCTCTGATCCAGTCGAGGCTAGTTCTGGGTGTTTTATGATCACCCACTCGTAGCGTTCCACTTCTGGCTGCAGCTGCAAAGAGGCAGAGAAGGGCAGAGCTGACATTAGCGTACACACACTATACAGAGCTCTGCTCAGAAAAGAATATTCCAGCCCCTCAGTCTCTACCCGCATAGTCAGCAGTAAAGCTTGGATCAACCTGGATTTCTTTTAGGCCAGATGTTATCCTTCATTCCTTAGCTTTTTAGGTAGTTGAAGAAATGACACAATAACTTCCAAGTTACCTTATTACATCTCTCATCTCTAGATCATCTTTCTCTACAACTGCAAAAAAGGAGGGTGGAGCCAGAAGCGGTAAGGCTCTGCCCCCAGTTAACAGCAGACAGACGAGAGAAAATGGCCTCAGGTTGTGCCTGGGAAGGTTTAGATTGGATATTGTGAAAATTTCTGCACTGAAATGGTTGTCAGGCACTAGCACAGGCTGCCCAGGGAAGGTATAGAGTGACCATCTGTGTTGGTTTTGCACAGGCTAGTTCTTGGTAGTGGGGGGGCACAGAGGTGGCTTCTGTGAGAAGCTGCTGGAAGCTTCCACCATGTCTGGCAGAGCCAATCCCTGATGGCTCTGAAGATGGACATGCTGCTGACCAGGGCTGGGTCAATTAGAAATGGTGGTAATGCCTCTGTGATAATGAAGGAGAGGGAGGAGTTGAGAGCCAGAGCTGAGATTCCTCTGCAGGCTGTGGGGATGACCATGGTGAAGCAACTGTGCCCCTGCAGTCCGTGAGAATCCACAAGGGATGCAGAGATGTACTTGCAGCCCATGAGGATCCATAGGGAATGCAGAGATTCACCCACAGCCCATGGGGAAGGTGCTCATACCAGAGTGGGTGGGTGCCTAGAGGAGGCTGTGAGCCCGTGGGAGATCCAGTGGAGAGAGGGGGCCCTGCTTCGAGGCCAGAGCAGCCTGCTCTTGGAGAACTGCACCTCGTGGAAGAGTGACCCACGCTGCAGCAGTTTTGGAGGACTGTTTGCCTGTGGGAGGGGCTGATGTTGCAGCAGGCCCCAGGGAGCTGCTGCTTGTGAGACTGGAACCATGCTGGAGCAGTTTATGGAGAACTGTCTCCTGTGGGAGGGACCCCACAGTCTCACAGAGGATGGACTCCTCTCCTTGAGCAGTGGAAGAAAACCCCCAGCCTTTGTCTCCCTGCACTGTCGGTGGGAAGGAGGGATAGGCNCTTTGTCTCCCTGCACTGTTGGTGGGAAGGAGGGATAGGCTCAGGTGAAAAAGGTGTTTTTAAGGGCTTATTTTACTTCTCATTTTCCTGCTCTGATCTTGTTAGTAATAAATTTGCTCTATATTTCTAAGTTGAGCCTGTTTTGCCACTGGAGTGTTTTTTCCCAGTCTAAGGACTGGGAAACTCATGAACCCTTTGTTAAATTTTCTCTCCTGTGCCCAGCTGTGGCAGGAGAGGGTGAGTGCGCGACTTTCGTGGGTGCCTGGCATTCAGCCACTGTCAAACCATGACACCATCCTTAGAAGTGCTCAAAAAACATATGGATGTGGCACTTGGGAACATAGTTTACTAGTGAACACGATGGTAGTTCTGGGTTTGTGATTGGACTTGATAATCCTAAAGGTCGTTTTCAACCTTGATGCTTCTATGATCTTTTAAGAAAATGTTCTTTGCAAGTGGAGAAAAAGTCACCACAAAACTTAAAATTTTTCCTCCACGTTAAGAGTTCAATAAACTTTATAAATTAGAAAGGCATGTAATCCAGCCTCTTTAAGTGGAAGGAAGGTGATAGTTAACCAGTAAGTCGTTCTGACTGGGTACTGGGCAGCAACAACAAAATTTTACTCACCCTAAACACAAAGCACTCCCCAGTTCCAAAGAAACTCAGCTTGTTCCCTCCTCGCCGTCGCTCGCTCCAGTCAGTGGACAGGTAAGCCCCACACACCTGGCACAGACAGCACAGTCAGGCTTCCCATTGAAGGAGAAAGTGTGTTAAACCCACTGATACTGACATTTCAGAGGCCAAAACTGCAGTCAAAACTTCACTTTAGTTTGAGTTTCAGAGTCTCTATACCAGTGGATTAAAGCAGAACAAGTACTTACCTCTAAAGACAGATTTAAACTGCTTTAATCCACCAGTGGTAACCTCTAAATCCTAAGAGTGTCATAAATTATTTCATACCTCTGATGCCTTAAGTGAGAAATTTTCTGTCACAACCCCAGGTACCAAACCACAGATCACTCCAGGCCTGTACAGCTTGACTCCCACTCCCTCACTTTGCAACCAAAGCAGCAGTGCTGTCCCAAGTTACAGTATGAGCAGCTCTGCCCGAACACTTTTTGGTCAAACAGTGGTCTTGGTCACTTTCTTACATTTCAAAGTGTAGGTTAAAGCCAGCTTAGCTAAGCAAATGCTGAACTAGCTCAGATATTTAGAGCAGCCACTCAAACCACATAGGGGTCACTACTCTCCAGTAAAGAGAAGCACTCTTTGAGGGCTGAGTTCATCTCTGGATCCTGTGTTTGCAATAGAATTTTTTGCTACCAGAAGTACACATCCCTGCCAAGTCCACACAGAGGAAACAATGAAGCTCTAAGAGTGGGATGAAAGCATCTGCCTTTTTTTCCCCCCAGAAACTAGAAAAACAATTATGATTATACAGAATTGTTTTAAGGTACATTTGCTGTTTGGCCTCCATGAGCGTTACAAGCAGAGCTCCTAGGACAAAATTACTGAAGATCAGATTTGTTCTATAGAGATAAATCTATATTTAGATTTAAATCTAAATTTTAAATTTAAATCTAAATTTTAGATTTAAATCTAAATATAGGTTTAGAATTAAATCTAAATGACCCAGAAGTCCATTTGATGTGATATGCCTGATGGGTATGAGAGGCAGAAAATCAGAAGGCAAATTTTCTTCATTCCAGAAGTTAATACAGACATATGAATAAAGGATGAACAACCCTTTGCAAAAACCCTCCAAATCCATAAGCACGAAACAAACTCCCCCATATTTTTTCTCCCAGTTTTTTTGACAGGCTCCAAGACAAGAAGCAAAATGATTGTTTCCCCCCTCTACCCTTTAGATACCAGAGGCATTCCATAAGCCACTGGCATCGCAACACAGGCTAGAAATCACACACAGAACTGTGAAATGCCCTGGAGGGTGAGCATGAGGTAGATGTAAATAAGAGTAGAAATGGGCTTGTTCATGGACAATCATCCTGCAGAGATATAGGCAGGAATAAAGCCCACAGGCTGCAATAACAGCTTAATGTTATATACAGAATACTTAGAGGTAGTGTACAGTGGCACAGAAAACAACACCATTACAGGAAGTTCCTCTGTGCCCTCCTGAGAAGGTTCTGGGAAGACTTCTTGTTTTATG
The DNA here is from genome assembly GCA_013399915.1 of Illadopsis cleaveri. Taxonomy (NCBI): domain Eukaryota; kingdom Metazoa; phylum Chordata; class Aves; order Passeriformes; family Timaliidae; genus Illadopsis; species Illadopsis cleaveri. The sequence goes on from VXBB01015101.1 coordinate 25,068, forward strand.
TATTAATTTTTAAAATAAGCATGTTACTGTTTTCACATTATGCTGTCCAATATTGTCACACACAGGAGCAGAAATAAGGGACCTATGTGCACTCCTCCACAGGTTCTCAGAGCTTCCTTGGCCTATTTTTTTCCCAGTCAAGAAGAAGATGAAAATAAGGCTTTTGTTTTCACGTCATGTAGTCCAACATTATTCATATCATTTAAATTCTGCTACTTTCTCTCCTCATATCCTTGAGAAAATGAAAATATCTTCTATGAATCATAACTTTAGCACAGTTTCCACTCTGTCCCTCTGATTCTGCATTTCAGAGACTGTCCAAGAGCAAAATGAGCTACTGTAGTCCATCACCCCACAATACTTGCAAGAGAAAATGCATTAACCAAGACCTGGTTTGCAAGGTCTGCCCAAGAATGCATAGTCCTATAACCAACAAATAGAATAATTTAAAGCATGGGTTCTTAAAAAAACAAAGCCAAACTTTGCTTACTCATTTTATTTTAAACAGCTGTGTGTTGCAACACAGCATTACACACTGCCCAACCCCCAATTTAAAATTTAAAAATTAATTAATTAAAAATTTAATCAATTAATTAAGAATTTAAAATTAATCATTTGTCTTTCACCTCACCTCTTTTGCCGTTGTCTTGATGAGAAGCAGAGTTGGCTCATGTCCCTCACTGTGGGAATAGAACCTGAAGTGCAGAGCACAACAAAGTGAGCACTTGACTGCCACCAACTGCAGCTCCTTTCCTCCTCAACGTCAGGCATTGCTTCCTTCTCCAACTGATGCCATGGCAAAAAAACACCTGAAGACTAAGAATATTCCTGCAAATACTTTATATACTCCACGTAAATAATACAGCTGAGTGTAAATGAATACTATCAAGCAGTTGTTCTCTACTAAGGCCCCTGTACGCTTTATGTCTCCGAAGAATAACTAGAAGCTTACTTAGATCAACTGCAGTATTTTACAGCATTTTACAGCATTTTAAATTGAAACAACCTAAAGGATTGTAAAACAACCTAAAGGACTGATGGATAAGTCTGAAGGGCTTTAGGTCTTCATGGAAATTAATTGTGATGTATTCTCTTTGCTTGCTTTTGCTCTTCCTCATAGGCACATAAGGCAGGGAGAGCAGGTCACTCCCTGCCTCAGTACCTCAACTGCTGATGGCAAAGTCATTATTAGGAGCTGTAGGGTTATGGTCTTCTGTACCAAGTGCAAGGACAACTCATATCTAGTTTATCTCACTTAAAAAAAAAAAACCCAAACCAATCATTCATAGGTAATTTCCTGTTTCCAGTTCTCTTCTTCCTTGGATCAGTTTGAATGTGGTTATCTATCAAAAGTGCCTGCAGAGCTGCCACTGAGTTAAACCATTCAAACCCTTAAGGAACCAGACTCAGACCTGCAGAATCTGTGAACTGATCCAAGTTTGACTTTTCCAATTTATCTTGAACAGTTCAAAATATTCTGGCATAGGAAATATCCCAGTCAAATGCTATAAGCAACAGGAATTTGTCACATTTATATTCCATTGTTAATGATATTCTTCAGATCAAGTTCTGACTAAGCAGAGCCTTTTTGTCAATCCAGCAAACACTTCACCAGTTGCTCCTTTACGCCCTACAGTAGAGAAGAGAGGAATGTTTTCCTTACCTGCTCAGACTACAGCCATGTTCCAAGGTGGTGAAAAGCAGGAGGGGTTGGCACAGTGCAAATCGCTCTGGGATCCATGACCAGATATCCCGCATCTCCTTCACACTGACAATTTCTGATTTGAAGTTCTCAGCATGAACTGCCAAGTGCACATTCTGCCTGAGAAATACAACACAAAACATTGAGAAGCAATAATTTAACAAGTTTTGGATTACTGAACTGAAACATGAGAAGACAACTGAACACTAACAGACTCCAGCATATAAATTATTGGTCAAAGCTCCAGCCCACAGGATTAGGTGGCCATGACCTGGTAAAGGTAATAAACTACTGCAATTTAACATAATCCTCAGAGGCAGAGATTTGGCTTGATTGTATTTTTTATTCCTCCATATGGAGCTGTGGCCTGCACCTTTACACACAGAGGACACAACACTGAGCCACTAAAAATGACCGTGGCCTTATATTTGCTGTTTGTGACAGTCTTGCTGGCACTTGTATTTAAGCCCAGTGAACAGAATATCTAAACAAACAGCCAGTATCTGAGAGGAAGGGGCAGTATTTTTTCTGCCTCTAAAGTCCTGCCCGTATCGCAGGATTAGAGAACTCTTAAACCCTTCAGAAAGTTTAGAGGAATCAGTAAGCAATTTTAATCGAAGACAAATATTTGAAGCTTTTGAGAAGTTCCACCTCTTGAAAACATGTCATTACCAATGACTTCCACTTCATTATGAACCAAAAATGTTCCTGGGATCATGGTTATGGATAGAGCCTGAGAACATGAAGGAAAGCTAGACACTGACACTGGGAAGGAAATCCTTGTAGCCCCCAGAAGGGTCTGATACAGTTGCAAAGATTGATTGATAACTTTTAAACACTTGAAGGTAACAGTCATCACCATGTTAACCAGCCTTCATTTCTCAGATTAAACAAGCACGCAAATCCCGAGCCTGGAGATTAAATGTTATTTGCTTTCATGGTCTATGTTAAATGCTTAAAATGCAATAGTGACAGCCAAGGACACAATTTATACAAGTCACTGAATTACTGGGCAGCCAGCTGTTAAATAGAGCTTTATTACTTTGCGCTGCATCCAAGGGTTCAGGTGCAAGTATTTGCCTATTTCTGATGGGGTTTTTTTGACAATTACACATTTATTTTCTCTCAGTTTCATGATCATGAAGGGGCCCTCAATACTGTACATCTGCATGGATCTGGATAGCTTAGCTCACTCCCTATAACACATAAAATATACAATTTTTTTTATTTTTTATGCTCGTAGTACCAAAAAATCAGCAGCATTTGCAATGCAGAGCAGTGCTTACTTGAAGACACTAGGAGCTGGTTTCTGGAATTCACTGTAGGCACTTTGGTGTCAGCATTTTGAATGAAGTGTCTCTTTAGGTCACTTAAAAAAATCACTAAAATTACTGCTTATTTTAGCCAAACAAACTAAATCAGTCTTTGCATTGCTACCCTGCATTATTTAATGCAAGGGACTTCTGTGGGCAGCTATTTAAACAACCTGTAACTATTTACAGGATTTAAAACTTACAGTATCACAGATTAGGGACATTATTTGTACTTTTAAACACAGCAATCTGAGGCAAAGAAGCGATCCATTGAAACAAAGTAGGAGTCAAGCTTTGAACCCCCATATCCAACATCTTGCTTTACGTCTCACCCTCTGTGTTCTGGCAGGTCTGCAGCTAAAACTGGTGTCACTACGGAACAGAGCTGAGAGACAAAGCCTTGGTTTCAGTTCAGCAGAAATTAAGATTTTTCCTCCCCCCAGATTTAAGCAATTAAAAAATATTCAGGGCAGTCAACTGTTTATTAGAATGAATTTCTGGCGGAAAAGCAATGGTGATAAATAGGCTACGACTTAATAATAAATATCAAAATGTTTTATTTTACACCTCAAGCAAGCATCAGAATTATTCATATACCTGATCTCTACATTTTCCACATTTCTGTGAGTTGTTTGGGCAACTAAACTTCAGTTCTTTTTCCTAAAAGGCTCTCACACTCAGAGTATCTTTGCTTTTGCCTGTTTTCCTGGCTACTCTGAACTGCTGATTTAAAGACTTTTCTACCCAAACCCCTCTCAAAGCCTGTGTTCAGCAGCATTCTGAACACACCCCTTTCTGTATCCTGTGCCTTCCCACAACTCTTCCATGTAGGTAGAATATCACCTTTTCAAACAGATCTTTCTGATTTACTAGAAAGCATTTACCACTGTACTGGCCATTTAAAACTGTACCAGGCATACAGTTCCTGCCCCTTGAATATCATGGTAAATAATTTTATATTTAATGGCACCATCTAGTTAAACCAAAGAATGTGGCCAAAGAAAGTGAAACAACTGGGAAACCTGCTATTTCCCAGTAACAAATCACAGCTGCACATGGTTGAGACTGAAACTGGACCCTGTGTTAAGAACTGCCCACATACAGCCTGCACCTATCAAAACAAATTCTATGCTACTGAGCAAAAATATAACTTGTTTGGGGGGTGCCAGAAAATTGCAACTAGTTGTGGAGGCCCATGCCCCCGAAGAAGACCCAGACAAGGTGGTGCATTCAGCACTCCCTTGGAGGGCCACAAGAGTTTAAGAAAGTTAGCCAATCCCCATTTCCCCAGTTGAATATCTAAAGCATTTCCCCGCATGTTAATTACCTGATTCATGATTGGTTGTTGTTCTGTACCCCGGTTCTCCCTTCCCATTGGTCCAACTTTCGACCCCCTGATTTGTTTATTAATCTTCTCCCTGATTGGGTAAAGTTTTCAATCCCTGACCCCATTGGTTGTTTGTAAGGCCCCGCCCCCTCTTTTCATGTGTATAAAGACCCGATGAGCAGCTGCCTCGGTATCTTTGGGACGTCGGCTGAAGAAGAATAAAGAAGGCTCTCGGAGATCGATCCTGGCTTCTGTGTTTCTTTTTGGCACCGCCTCGGACTGGCGCCGCCTCGGACTAGCCCCGCTTAAGAAGCTGTCTTGGCAGCAGAGCCCCGTCGCAGCTGACAGGCTCAATGCTCACAGCTGAGCTGAAATCTCTTATGAGCTGAGATCACTCCTAGGCTGAAATCACTCCACCAGGGTGCCTGCGCCACCTGGACTGAGGCTGCCTTTCTCAAGGCAACTCGCTAGGGAAGGTTGCTGCCCCCAAAGATCCAGCTGGAGGCTTAGGCGGGTTGCGACAACTAGTGACAAGTATCTAACCTGTATTAATTCTATTATTTTTGACAGTATTTATCTAATGACACTGAAAATCATCTCCTTCAGTTTGGCAGTTGCTTTTCAAAATAGTAAATGAGTGAAAATGAACAGAACACAAGTGGGATAAGAAAAAACCCAAATGTTTTGGTTTATATTCATTGAGGAAAATTAAGTTTAGCCTTCACCACTCCACTCCATTCAGGGTCATCTGTGAAAACACTGTAGCTTGATAAAACAGGAAATTTGGACAGCATTAAAGTCTACCACTAGAACTGAACAAATTCAGGAAGTTTTACCCTGCATTAGTGTTTTCCTCAGTTACCGGGATTTGCATGACAACTTTCTCTTGATTGCTGATGCTGGAAAGACTTGTTTAACTGCTATTATTCCAAGGAATTAGATTTGAAAACCAGCACAATTAATGTTCAATAGAGTAGCATTTGCTAATTTCATAGGAATGTCATTTTTCCAGCTATATCATTAATATAATGTGCTTCAGAGACCTCAAAGTTCCCAAGGGTAAAGCCAAGGTTGAGGACATGCAGCAGCACCTGTCAAAGTGGATGTCCCCTGTATTATTCAAAGAACAACAAATACCCAACCCCAAAGATTACTCACTGAATTACATCTTCCTGCTCTACTCTGGCTTGGGTCAAATCTTAGAGGAGGTGCATTATCTTTAAAATCCATTATAATTTTAGTGAGGGCATAATTGTGTGGTAAAAGGAGATTTCTTTTTTGGTCATAAATAAAAATATAAGTAATTTGTGGTATATAAACCTGAAACCTAATCCTGTGTCCAGATCAGTGTTAACAGATGTCCTGCTCTCCCTAAGTCCCCTCAAACCCAAACTGCTTCTTAGCATAAATCAAGGCTTTCTACTGCTTTCAGAACAACTTAAATGCAAGAATAATACACAGATGCTGAAGATTTGCTTGACTGGGATTAACATCTTAGTGATTTATTAGAGGTAAAATCCTCAACACAGAAGTTATGGTATGAAACATGCTTTGCTAAGTCTCTTAAGATGTATTAAGATTATAAATTAGTACAAGTGTTAGTATGCATCACTCACTAAAGTTAACTCAGGGCACCTGCAGCAAGGTCAGAGGATTCTCAAAGGCATGAATTTAAACTCAAACATCTGTGGTATTTAATACTCACAGGGCAGCCTTTCTCTTTCCAAGTTCTCTGCTTATCAGGTATCACAATCCACTCCCTAGGTTTTATTCTTTAAGATTTACTTTTCAGGCCAAGACCTGATAAATGACTTCATTAACCATTAATGCTCTATGGCTGAGTAACTCTGACCTCCTTGACACAGAAAAAGAGTCTTGTCTTCTCGACTCTAAAAAATCCCTACCTACTTAAAAATAAATATAATCTACCATGAATAGAAGTCACTTTTAGGAGTGTGCCAAGTTGGGGTCAGTCCAAATTTTTTCCAATTAACTGCAGAAAGCTTCCAAAGAAGACAAAAAGTTTACTCTGTTTCACATCAAATGCAACAGCATATACCAGGTTTGGAGGTGGGATGATACCTAACAGCTCTTCTAAGCTGTTATTTGAGATGTTTTAAAAAAATTACACTTTTTCTTCCAGACTAGAAAGGACTATTATTATAATGGCCCTTTATAGTCATAACCATAATCCCACCATGTACTTTCTCCATGTACAGTACTCTTTCCCACTCAGGAAAACACAGGTGTATTGCTGTCTGAAGTGCTGTGCTGACTCCTTGGGCCCACTACCCCTTCTTTCACAGCTTTGCAGGTGCTATGAACTAACTTTGCAGGAGGGCATTCAGATATGTGGCACAGCAATCAAGTGCTCTGATTGCTGCCCTGCTTCTCCTGTCCCAGTGTTAGCAATACGTGATGGCCTTGGAAAAAACAAGCCAAAGACAGCAGGAGTGAGCAAAGTGCGAAGACTCAAGTATTTTAACCTACCTTTTGGGAGGTGCAAGACTGCAAACAGGAGTGGTGCAGTGGAGATGGAATGGACAGAAGGAGAACATACAGGGAGAAAGACAAAAAAGATAGAAAAGATCAGTGACTTCCTACATCCATGACAAAGTGAGTGAAAGGAGCCTGGAGAGAACAAAGCAAGGTTTGATTTGAGTCATCAAGCACTAAAAGACAATCAGACTGGTTAAAACATTTATTTCTATCTTCCCCATTTTTTGTTATGTGATGGGAAAATAAATCATCTTCTCCTTGCACAGGCCAAACACAACTGGAGAAGAGAACTCACTGGCACTCCGTGGAACTCTGGAGAACAGCTCACTTCTCCTGCACTCTTCTCCTGCACTTCCATCTGCCTACACTGGGACCCAAACTGAGCCAAGCCAAGCTCCCAGCAGCATCATGCCTGGGGACACTGAGAAATTTCAGTGGGTTTACAAAAGTAGCCAAGAGAGGATGAAAATTTTTCAGCAGGAACTCTGCCTGCCATAGCAGTAACTATTGGCTTTATTTGGGTATATTACTGTATATTGCTTTGAAAGCACCTCTGTTGTGAGTGAGAATTTCTCTGCAACATTTAACACAGCAATAGCTTTTGGAGTGTCTATGTTGGTTGATGTATGTTTTCTTTTCTCTGGTTTATTTAATTTTTTTTTTTTAAGCTCTAATTCTGTTTTAAAAAATATACTCAAGGGTATTACAACTCTCCTGAACTTCCTAACAGCAAGACACAATGGAGGAGTCAATATTTTGTAACAAATCTCAAATACAACAGTCAGAACTGCCCCCAATGTGACAACCAGTGGCTAAAGGCCTTGAGACTGACAGGTAAATGTGGAAGCTGATTGTAAACCAAGTTGTGAGTCTAAAAAATTAACCCTTGGAAGAGACTGGGGGAGCTTTACATATCTGTAGATACATGAAGGAGGTTCAACTAACATTTATGTGATCTTTTAGGCTGAAATGTACAGAGTATGTATTGCCATGCCATGGAATGGTATGTGTTTGCAACTACTGTAACTAACCCAGCAATGCAGTTGGCTGGAAGATCCTACTATGTCAGTGGAGATTTAGAGAAAATAGACTGTGAGTCTAGAATATCAAGTTTTAGGTATCACACTCACTGACCCAGGGGACTTCTAGAAGTCACCTCACTTCAGAGGGCAGGGCAGTTCACAAAACTGTCTAACACTTAAACTTGAGAGTTCAAAAATGGCTGGGAGAAGTTTCCTGCTGTCAGAGGCCTCTGGAAAAACAGAACATATACTACTTACCTGTGCATACATTTGCACTTGGCAAGATGCTAATTTTGTTCAGATTAATACATTGCTGCCTTTTCTATATCCATCGAGAGGCCTTTCAGCTAAGCTTTTTATTAGGATAAATTTTACTGTCACATCAGAGCAGGATTTCATTTACTGGTTTCAGAGTTGGTTTTTCCTCCCCTTATTTCTGAGAAGAGCTTGTGATTATGCAACAGTTTCTTGGATCTGTATAGTCACTCTTCTCTTCCATGGTTCTTTCAAAATTATTTTTTCTAATAGTACATAAACCTGTCACAAAACAGGTCAACTCCTACCTGTGAGTACTACACTCTTGACTTCCAGGAGGCTTGCAGTCAAATTTATTTACAAGTAACCAGTAAATAAGACTTATTTCTTCCTTGGTCTGTTAAAACAAAGTTCTTCCTCAGTCAGGTAAAATGTTCCCAGCTGTGATAGTGCCTTACACTAAAGAAACTGCTGAGTTCACAGTACTAGGCAGCATCAAATTGACATTTTATACAAATAATATCATATTTAAGAATCAATTTTCACATTTCTTTGGGTATGTTTCTTCCAAGTAATTTATCAGTATTTTTTCCAACTTTATTAAAATGCCTTTTAGTTAAAAAAATGCTTATGAAACACATTCTTGAGATATAACACTTGTAATTAATATATACTTGTATAAATTAATAACTGAGCTTATGAATTCATAATTCATAAGCTACAAGAAACTTCTGTCCCTCTTGTATCATAACACTTCAGTTACACTTCCCATTAAAATCCCAGCAATGCTTGATTTTGGAGCTGCTGAGTTTTTCCACAGAGAAAATGCATCAGCAGACACCAGCATGCACCAGTGGAGCTTCCCCACCAGTCACCCAGGGCTGCCTGACTGCTTCACACACTGGGAAAATTCAGGAGATTGCTCAGGTTACCTGTGCTGAGCCCTACCTTTTCTGTTTGACCGTGATACCTTTCTGCTGCAAAGCCTTCTCATTGGCCATCTGCAGGAGCTGGATCTCCTTCCTAGAGAAAAGTCGAATAGCAAACGCTTTTTCCAAGAGCCTCTCTGGGGTCACCGACTTGGCGATGTCCCTCACGAAGGCTCGAATGTCCTGCTGGACGCTGTCAGACTCCATGGGCTGCCCAGCTCTGACTTTGTGAAAGAATTTCAGAAGAGCCAGTGCGACGCGATAGAGAACTTTGTACCCTTCCACCAGGAAGACGTCGAAGACCCGTGCAATGTATGCCATGGGCAGCTCTCCGAACAGCCACCGCTGCCAGTCTGAGTACACCTCCAGCACGTCCTCAGACACTGCCACCATCAGCTTGTGGGCCGCCTGGCAGTACTTGTTCACCAGGTCCCCAAAGGTCATGCAGGAGGACTCGAAGGCCAGGAAGGTCTGGTCGATGAGCCGCTTGGACGGGTCGTTGCAAGCCAGGATGCGACAGACCTGCTCAAAGCACTCGGCCTCGTCCTTGCTGTAGTGCAGGAGCAGTGCAATCACCGAGGGCAGCGCCGGGCAGAAGGAGATGTCTGGAAACTGATTGGCGATGCACAGAATGATCTTCCTGATGGCCCCCACACCCTCCGCGTTCAGGCAGTACGTGGGGATCAGGCTGTTGTCCACGAACTCTGGCAGTGGAAGGGAGCTGCTGTTGCGTTTTCCAATGATCTTCACCACAATGTCCCGGTACACGTTCGCATCCGGGGTCACTGTACGGCACGGGATATTGCTGATGAGTTTATGGTACACTTTGGCTCTCAGAGAATGGTTTTTGGCCCAATAGCCCTGCCGGGCCAGCTGCTTGAGCTCATGGAAGTCTGTGCAGGTGAGCTCTTTTGTATCCTGGCTCTGGGCACTCACATCCATTTTGTCCCAGTCCACAAAGCGGCTGTATTCATCCATGGCTCCAGGAGAACAGAGACCTTAGTTAGTCATTGATGGACTCTTGGATTTTTCTGCAAAAGGAAAGTAAAAAACCAGACATTTGAGTAACAGATAATCTTATTTTCTTTATGAACACACATATGTACATACCTGTTACTGCAATAGCAAAACTATATTCTAAAGCAAAGAAAGTTAAAGATGCCTTTTTATTTTTAAGCCAAACTTTTCTTCCATTCTGTCAGTAACTCCTACTGCAGTAATTGATCAAAAGTCAGCCAAGAGGCTGATCCTGAGGACATCTCCCCAGGAAATTAATTTCCCTAACTGAAAGTCCAAGCTGAGCCATGGACCTTTACATTAACATCCCACTTAAGAAAACAGAAGACTCCCACTGCAAAGAAAATATATTGCAAAGTATGTTCAATTTGCAATCTCTCTTTCCAATTCTCTGGGGAAGTGTAAGTGAAACTTACACCAGAAGGATGCAGTCTCATGAGTAGTGTATGCTGCTCTGAGACTGTGTGGCCAGTGAGAAGAGATACTGTGCTCCTACTAACCACAGCCGTGTCCTCTGAGTCATTTTTTTGTCCTGGTACAAGCACTTGTGTGACCACATAGTCACCAAGACTGGCTTGTTAATCTGGTACAATTTTTCTTTTCCATTGGGTAAGACTTCTTCATGGAAAGGGTGGTCAAACATTGGAACAGGCTGCCCAGGGAGGTGGTGGAGTCACTGTCCCTGAACAGCGTTCAAGAAATATCCCTGGAAGTTTTCAAGAAACGACTGGATGTAACATAAGTGCTCTGGTCTGGCTGATAAGGTGGTGATTGGTCAAAGGTCGGACTCCATCTTGGAGGTCTTTTCCAACCTCAATGACTGTGTGCAGCTGTACAGTCAGCCAGATCATTGCTAGTGCCAGAAGAGAAACTTGTGCAGGACAAGAATCCTGCTTCCTGACTGCAGCACAGGGTCAAGTCAGCTTCAAACACCTTCATTAAAGCTCTTATATTTTCTAAGTGTTGCTGTGGATGCTGGCCATGCCTTGTCACACAGGTACACAACAGCTCTCCCACTGGAGATGCCACATACACCTTTGTGAGAGCACTAGGAGCTGAAACATCAGGTTCTGGCGCCTAATGCCCTGTGTCAGGTTTACTTGATCTACCAGCTGGCTCCAGGTTCAGAGCACACCTGTGTCCCAGCAGAAAGTGTGGCTGTGACCACTGAAGGCTATATCCAAACTGGCTTTAATCAGTCAGCACAAAGCCAGAGGTGGACGCACCATCACCTCCACTACGGCAGCGGCTCTGCCGAGTGCTGGAACCTCTGCCCACATGCCCATGTGTGTGTTCTGTCCAATTAAGACATTATACAGCAAGGTTAAATCAATGAAAATATTCACCGAACGGCTTCCAAAGAACCCTTAGTCATTCCTGTACTGACAGACTGAAAAATGCATGGAACTTGACATTTATTGGCATGGTCTTCCATAAATCAGGTGCTTTAAAATGATTTGAAGCTATTAAGGTAGATATACCATCAAGATGAGATCTCATCCTCCTAGCTGCACTGTAGGAAAATAAATCAAGCATTTTGCCTGAAGCAGCCATAGCAGCCAATCCAGACAGTTTTAGATTCTGAGTAAATGCTAACCTGGGTATTTTGGAATCACATGCTGAAAGTCCCAAATTTAACTTCTCTTTTAAAAGTTTGGCAGCAATATGCAGGAGCCTTTCAGAGAAGGCTTTTGGATGGCTTTTCTCTACCATATTCAATTCAGGGCTTTTTTATAAAAAGAAGACTGGTTTTGGATCATCTTTCTTACAGTGTAAGAGTGATACAGAATGCTCACCATTTCCCTGCATTCTTCCACGTCTGAAACTAATTCTAAGACTGTAATTAAAGGAAGCAACACATTGTTCTGACTCCAATTCTGAAAGTGAGATATCTTACAGAGTTCAGCTGTGGGGTGTCAGTGTGAGCTCAGTGTGTGTTTCCTGGATATCTAGTAACAGCAGAACACCAGCCCATCGCAGAGCCAACACCAGCTCCAGGGAAGTGAACATTTTTCTGTAATTCTCCACCTGGGAATCACAGAAACACTCATTTTTAATTCAAATCCGAGAATAAGGTCCTTTTGTAGAAGAGAAATTTAACTCTACTTTGCAGCGGCGAAAGCATAGGGAGATGAACCGTTCTGCTCCTGGACACTTCAGCATAGAAACTACCACTGCCCTTTGCTTGCTGGAGTGCCCAGCATGCTTCCACCTTCTGCCATGAACCCTTGGGAGCTGCTTAGATTCGTATTAGGGAGGGTTAAATAAAATGTTCATCATGTAAGATAACTTCTAAGACACCCAAATTCAACTTGGCTTTTATTTTTTTCCTGTAAAATTTCTTCTCCTGTCTTATTTTCTAAGATACACAGGCATACTTAGAGGCTGCATCAAACACACATTTTTCACTCTAGCAATTACTGCCCATTCCAGGAACTAATGAATTTGATGAATATGCGCTCTTGAAGCTCACTGAAATCCGTGGCTAGAGGATGGCAGTCAGACTGCCAGAAGTTTTCGTTTGAGCTCACAATTTTATACATATTTTGGCTGGAATAAATCTGTGGAGTCTGCAAGTAGGTCTGGCTGCTTATGCTTTTCACAGGTCTAGATGCTGCAATAAAAAGTGACAGCAAAGCAATTGGGCGTCATCAGGGCAGCCACAGCATGACCAGCTATTAACTATGCTTGCAAAATCAACAGAACTTGTGTGCTTCAGTGTAATGGTGCATAGCTCCTGATACCCTGCCAGCAGCTACCGTAAGCCAGCAGGCCTCAAACAGGGAGGATTTACTTGCCAAAGGAGAAGAGCTCAAGAAATCTCAGGAAAATTCCAACCAGGCTTCAACTCCTCCTCAACTCTTTCTGAATTGTCCTCCCCCTCTCCTGTGAGACGAGTTCTCTCTCTTCTGGTAATCATGTAAAGAACAATGTTTAACTCTGGGCTGCTGGGAAGAGGAGACAGAAGATGTCTCGCCCTCAGCAGTCAAAAGCCAGTGAGTCACGGCTTCCTCCTGCCCATCCCTCCCACCACAAGGAAGCAAGCAGGCAGTACAGACTTGTATTTGGAGGGAGGCTGGAGTTTCAGTCAGGGAGTAAAACTAGAGGATGGCTGTGTGGGACTGCAGTTGTGTCACAAAGTCCCATATTCACCTAAACTACCTTGCTCACCCCTCCACCCCTCCATACAAAGGAGGGGTAAGAGAGGCAGAAGAGAAAAAACACTTCAGAATGAAATGTTTATATATAGATAGAGCAGAGAGACTCATTTACAGACACTTTTGCAGCAAACCTCTTTCCCTCCTGCTTTAGAGAAGTCAGCATCATGTTATGGTAAATATCCTCTAACTGGACATGGATGGATGAGCACTTGAACTATACAGAACTGAAACGATGTCTAGTATGTGTTAGTGTGGAATGATAAGGGCATTGTAAAGGCTAGCAAAAAAAAAAAAAAAAAAAAAAAAAAAAAAAAAAAAAAAAAAAAAAAAAAAAAAAAAAAAATTTTTAAAAAACCCCAAAAAAAAAAAACATG
>VXBB01015101.1:38693-49253 GCA_013399915.1 Illadopsis cleaveri
AAAAAAAAAAAAAAAAAAATAAAAAAAAAAAAAAAGCAGCATTATTCATAGCACCCACAGAATCACAGACTGGTTTGGCTTGAAGGGACTTTAAACCCCTTCTCATTTCACCCCCTGCCATGGGCAGAGACACCTTCCACTATCTCAGGTTGCTCCAAGCCTTGTCCAACCTGGCCTTGGGCACTAACAGGAACGGGGCAGACACAGCTTCCCTGAGAAGCCACAAAGCTTTAAAGTTCTGTACTAAGGGTAAGCAGTCATTATCCTTTCTAATCAGACTGACTTTTACAAAAAGCAGGAGTTAACACAGAAGAACAGAAACAGGAGAAAGAGCTTTTTTATTAGTACCTGCCCCACAATTGTAGATTGTTAGATTTATTAGTTTTTTAATGGAGCTCTTCAGGTAAGTGCAATATATAAAAAAAGGCAAGTACACAAGTGAGAATTAGAACTAGAGAAATGCATACTGAAGATCTGCCAACAACAGCTGCAGCACAAGCAAGAGCTTTTTCAAGGTTAAGTTTAAAGTCTGAAGCAGGCAAGCAATCATTACAATTCAAACCCAAGCAAAGACCATAGTAATCTGCATGATTTTAAGTCAGTGACTGAATTTTCAGGAAATATTTAGCTTGCTAGTCTAGCCACATTTTCCATTTCATTCCCTTAGCTCTTCCCATTGTCTTTTGGACTGCTTTCAGACGACTGCTGAAAGCGGTCTGAATCTGTATAAAATATACAGCAGTGAAGCCAAGCGTAACAGGCAAATTCGCATAACTGCCTATGAAGAAAAATTCTATGAAAGTGTCTAAGAACACATCAGGAAAAAGATTTGAATTATTACTTACTTCCAGTATGGGGAATATAAGGTTGCAATTTTACTAACGATAACATGGCTGAGGGCAACTTCAATAATTTTATTATTTAGAATAATTATTTTATTATTAAAGGGGTTTGTTTGTTTTTTCTTTCCAAAATGCAGAAACTAGCAAACTGAAATATCTGAACTAGAACTAACTCAGAGGGCACTTATTTCTTTCAAATTGAGACTACATGAAATAGTCTACAGTAGTGAAATATTCACAGTCTAAACTTCTTAAAAATAAATTTCAACTGTGGTTAAAGCCTGAGATTACATTATTTGATGTTGCTTTTAATAAACATAAGAGAGTGTCCTAAAAAATCCAAGCTATAATTAATCAGAAGACCCTGGTTCCCCATTCCATTTAGGTATTCTTGGAACTTTGTGTTCTGAAAGTCTGCCTACAGTTTAGAAGATTTGTAAGACTCTTCATTTAAATCTAATGCAGTTGCCCTATAACAGGAACTACCAAAGTTTGAAAATTACATTTTTCATCTCGTGCATGGGCAGTTACACCACCTTGGATTCAGCTCTTTACTATTGTCCTGGTTTGTAGTATGGGATGTACACAAAGTATTCTATCACCATCTTCATGAACTGTTGAATCCAATTGTTGAAGTAGTCGTCCCCCTAGGCTCCGCCCCCCTCCCTTTTCTGTTAATGTGTCTTCTGTTAATGGCTCATCAATGCCTTGCCCATGACTCATAGATAAGCTATCTCTCGTTAATGGGCCATCAAGGACCCTCCCTGTATGACTCATCATCCCATTGTGAGATGCTCTGCCCAGGGGGAGGAGCCAAGCATTCTCACCTGGATATAATCAGGGATTTTGGGACAATACAGACAGTCCTTACCACTGGATTCCCAGAGGACCAGAGCTACCAGACCTTTCTTCAGGATCACTGCTTCACGAAGACCACCTCAACTGGAGCGCTTCCATAAGCCTGCTCAGGTTGTATTTCTGACTCTGTCAGTGGGTGGGGGTTTTGATTTTGTATTACTGCATTTATCTTATTTTATTTACTTTTCTTTCTTTCTTCTTATTAAATTGTATTTCTGACTTGGAGCCTCTTACTCGGTTTGCTTTCAAACCACTACAACTATGTACAGATACAGTTAGATACTGACAACCATCATTTTGGCAGGCATTTTTATAAGGTTCTAACAGAAAGCTAATATTCTCTTTTGCTGCCCTGCAAATCAAGAGAAATGTAATCCTCCAGACCTGCACCATATCAGTTGGTGTTTATATTTCTAACCAGTGTTGTAGGTGTGGAAAAGACTCAAATTTACACTTTTTCATAACCTTGTGAAACTAATCCATGCAGAAGGCACATGAAGAGATAATGAGAACTGCTTCCTCAAGACTGCTTGCTGGTAGTCCTTTTCCCAGTAAGAGGAAATTAACCCCAAAAGTCTGAGGAGATAAATCCCACCCTTGAGGAATATTCAAACACCTCTGAGACGTTTGCTTCCTAAAGGAAAGTCTGACAGAAGCACAAAGCAACACAATAAGGTAGCAGTAACTGCAGAACAAAAGACAACTGGTAGGCAGCTTCCCTCTCCTCCCCCAGTATTTTAGTGCATCCTGCAGGTTTCCCAAGCCCAGACTTACAGCAGCACACCTTGACATCTCTGCTACATGGATCTGGGAACAACACTGGACACCACTGTTCCCCCTGCACCCAAACATCTCCTGATCAGAAGCACAGTTTGTCACTTGTACAGCCTCAGTGATGTTGTCACCCCTCCCTGGGGCAGATGTGTTTCAGAGTTTGAATTAAACACTCCATTTAGCATCAGAAAGCAACCAGCTCATCTCATGCAGAGAGTATTTGGGAGCATGTGGCTGCATTGTGCAGTGATGAGCCCTTCCAGCAGAGTTCACAGAACTCGATGGATTGCTTTAACGTGGTTAAATGCAGTTCGATCTCTGCGATGTGCCCTGGGCACTCTGTATGCACAAGCTGGCCACCACGATAAAATTCCTGACAATGTTCTATTACAAGTTTAGCAATAGTGTGATAGCAGATTACTAGATGCTTCCTGCTGGGGTTTTGATATGATTTAGGACAAAGTCTAAAAACCTTCCCAAGTAACTGATAAAGCCCTGATATTAGAGCACTCTAAACGGCAAATAGTTTTAGGCATTTAGATGATTTCTCTTGGGATATCACCACTGCATATGAAGCATAGTATTAGAGAATTTGTCCTGGAATCCCATGTTTTCTTTCTTAGGAACACACTATTGCCTTCTTAAACAGTCTTTATGTGTAATTAATTTGTTGTGCACTTTATTGTGTCTGAAGTTCAGACACACATTCAAACACAGCAGTTCTTCACTGCTGGGCAGGTAAGCAATAGTAGCTTATATTGAGGAGAATGTGTACACCATAGAATCATGGAACGGTTTGCGTTAGAAGAGACCTTAAAGATCATCTCATGCCAGCCCCCCTGCCATGGGCAAGACCATCTTTCACTGTCCCAGGTTGCTCCAAGCCCTGTCGAACCTGGCTTTGGACACTGCCAGGGATGGGGCAGTCACAGCCTCTCTGGGCACCCTGTGCCAGGGCGTCACCACCCTCTGTGTAAAGTATTTTTTCCTAATATCTAATTTAAATACATCTCATAGCTGCACACACTTCAATACAAAGCGTCCCCTCCTTCCCATTTTTGGCATGGGATGACACAAGCACTTCTGATGTCCAGTCCCTGTGGACGCTGTGAGTGGTGAGATACCAAAAAAGCACAAGGTAAACACACAGAATTAAACAAGATAAAAGTCTGGGGAAAAACAGAACACATTTTTGTTGAAAAAATGTAAGAAGAAAGAAATGGTTAATGGCTCCATAAAGGTTCAAAAAGGCTAAAGAGCAGAGCATTGAGAGGATACTGGAGGTAAATGTTATCAAAGCCATAGGTCAGTAGCTTTCCCTCCTGCCTACATCATAAAAACACTCAAGGAACAAACAGTAAAATTAAAGAGACGGTAATTCCTACCTTTTTTCCCTCCAGACCAAAAGAAAATTGCACTTAACCTGCAAAACTATCTCACCTGATGCATTAAAAATGATCCATTAAAAAAAAAGATATCTGTCAAATAGTGCAAAAAATCAATACAATTTTCTGACTACATTGTATGAATTTTCCTTCTGGTCCTTCCAAACCATAAGGCTGAAAAAATCCTTCATGCTGTGCTCATTATTCATCTTCCCTTGTTACAAAATCGGAAATAACTACAAACATGTCTCCCTTCAATAGCAAACTCTGACTCTGAACATACCATCTTTGGTCTTATTATTTTAAGTTTTCCATAACACCTCAGTTTATATCTTTCTCTGTTTGAAAGTACAGTCAACTACGTAGAACCACAGACAGTGCTGACTGCCAGTGAAAAACTTGACATGGTATCAAATCCATACACAATAATCCAATCCTTTTTCCCTCTCTGTTGCACTGGATGCTATCAGTTTGACATCTATCACCATGAGACCCTCTTCCACTACATTTACTGGCAGAAAAACATATTTACATATCTGTTGATTATATGTTCTCCTCTTAGACACAGTGTCTGCATTGGTTTCTGTCAAACAATGATTTATCCATATTCCTCTTATCTAAGCCAGAAGGTGCAGGAACATGTACTTTACAGGTACATGCAGCCATGTGCTATTTCTTTTACATTATGAGTTTCTTCAGGTCCAGAACACCAGCTGACAGCACGAATGGAAATGCAGATAAATACTTACAAGCAGAAGACACAATCTGAGATACCAGGAAAGGGCATTCCTAGGAAAGATGTTTGCCAAGAAGCCTTTCCCAGTCCATGACAATATATTGTATATATACAATACAACAAATACATATCCAGTTTTTAAAAACTAATGCTTAGAATAATTTTCCCCACAATTTTCATATTTATCAAAAATACATACACACAGATGACTGCTGGACATTCTCTCTTGGGAAAGGTTCAAAATATGAATGGTGTAATTTAAAGTCTGTTAAGGAAACCAGTCAATATCTCAACTTCCCACATCATCTTTAAAATAAAATAGAAAGACAATTTAGTCCAAACAATTCAAGTATCAGTGTGGATAATTATGCCAGTTTAATTCTTCTGTAAAATTAACTGATAAGACATGCTTATAGTGATTTAAGACCCTCTCTGTCTTAAATGAACATGAACATACAAAGCCTTAACTGGCAGTGCTGGGGAGCTTAAGGGGTACCCAAATTGGGAAATGGGTGGAAGCAGCAGTAACCCTGGTGTAATGGAGCACACAAATCCCCAATCTCTGCTGAGCCTATGGATATCACTGCACACACTCCTTGTCTCTGTAGTAAGCAAACAGAGACGTACACTTTATTCCTGCCAGCAGTTATCCCTACAACTTGTTTATTCCAGGAGAAATCTGTGCTCCCATAATTTCAGCAGGCAGCTAAAAACAGGCTGGGGAAATCTTATTGTCTCAGAGTATTTTATTATTGTCTACACTACATATAAGGGCACAGCAGTTTTCTCTTGGAAAGCAAAAGTCAATTTACAGTAAGATGAGCATATAAAAATTAAAGCTGTCATTTCACTCAGAATTTTATTTTCTTCCAGCTCTGCAAAACCCTACAGATTTTGCTCCTTTCTTGACATTGCTCAGGAGAAAAGCTTCAATAATCTGGTATGCCCTGTAATGGACTACCCTTTCCTGAAATGAAATGCAGATTACCCTACACACGGGAGATACTCAGACACCAACTACACTTTACAAGCAAAGGAGAACCTAAGGTGAGCCAACAGCTCCATTTCAGGGAACTGGAACAACACATTGCTTTATTTTGATACTTACTTCTGTCCTCTTTCTAAACTTATGCTCTATTAAAGAAGTAGCAACAAACACTCCTGTGCAGCACCAAGGTACAGAAACAGCACCTTGTAATGAAAAACTGATGAGTGTGGAATCCCAAACTAGTTTGGCTAGTCCTGCTTTTTTTTTTTTGTAATTTCAAAATCAAAGGGCATTTATAACAATAGACTGGTTGCCAAGTTTATGATCTTACTATTAGTGTATATTGCTAATCTTCTAGTCTTACTGGGGGTCCATGGCACAGGATTTACAGGAAGCTTTGCTGTTGAGGGTGCTCTGTACCCATGTGCTTGTTCTGAGCAAACTTGAAGGGATTTAACAGACCTGACACACCTATTCCTCTCTCCAGTGGCGCTGCACTGGCCAATGGATTCCAAGTCTCTCACCTGGAGGATACAGGCATATTGAAATGTAAACCAGGTACAGGATTCCTGCCTCCATAGGGGCCCAGATTAGAAAACAAATATTTTGTTCTAGAATGAAGATACTACAAAACAAAAATATTAAACAAAAAGAACCCCAAAACTCCTCCACCCCTCAGGCAGAAGTGCTTTCATTAAACCTTACTTTAGAATTTGTTATTGTATAGATCTTCTTATAACTTACTCCCTTCTGTTGGGCCTGTTTGTGAGGGGAAAAATAATCTGTAAAAATTAAGACTGTTTTTTAAACAGTGCACTAGGCAACACTGATCTGCATCAGGGGCACCACTTATCTTCCCACCTTTAAAAAAAAAGCTATCTGCATGCACAGGTTCCAACCTTCATACCTGAAACTGTGCTATAGAAAACAAGGTGACAAATATCCTCACTAAAAAGAAAAGCTAATTAACCACATTATTAAAGTGCTTGCAGCCTAAACAACTCATTTCAGTCTCTAAAATCACAAGTGGGATTGCAGCTGTGTCACAAATATTTTTAGCTCACCCTATTCTATACAGAATGCACGAAGTCTGCATTAAATAGGCAATCCCTGGAAAGTGTCTCTCTTCTGGAGACTAACAGCTATTTGCTGCACAGGTCCATGATTTTGCTATTCCAACTCTGCAGTGTTTGGATCCCCAGTTCCGAAACAAACCCCAAAATACTCTGAATATATGCAGTAGACTATGGGGTTAGAAGAGCTGATTTGCTAAGAGTTGGTATCTGGCCTTTGTCCTTTTAGGTAGAAAAATTAAAACTAATCTGAACATTACTTTTCTTTTCAAAAGGTTGATAGCATAGCAGATTTAGCAATAACACAGTACAAGTTTTCTGAAATACAGTCACTACACTTGTACTTGTGTACAAACTATTTCTCCTTTAAGTTGTTTTCCCCATAAAAACATAAGAAAATAATGACGTTTTGGATTTTGGCAGCTACACCAAAGTTACACTTATTTGACAACATAGTCAGGAGAAGGTTTTACACTGACAGAGAGTAAGTTTAGATTAGATATTGGGAAGAAATTCTTTCCTATGTGGGTGGTGAGGCCCTGGCACAGGTCACCCAGAGAATCTGTGGCTGCCCTTGGGTACCTGGAAATGTCCAAGGCCAGGGTGGATGGGGCTTGGAGCAACTTGGGACAGTGGAGGGTGTCCCTGCCCATAGCAGGGCGTGGAATGAAATGAGCCTTAAGGGTCCTTCCAACTCAAACCACTCTGTCGTTCTATGCCGATCTAGCTGTCTGTACCCCAAGCACCATTCAGCACACTCCTTAACACAGACACTGGCAGTCTCCTAGATTTCTCCTGAGTCTCTTTCCCAAGACAGTGGGAATAAACTGCTCATGAACTTTTGCAACATGTCTGAAAGTTCAGGCAATTGTTCTCTAATTGCAGAAGTTTAAGCAGGAGGAGAACAAAAGATGTTTATGTTCAAGCTTAAGAGTGTGAACACCACAGATATGTGCACTTCCATATCTTAACATCAGAGATTTTAGAACATTTGAGTCCAGAACTGGACCTCACCAGCACATGTGGACTCCAAGACAGTTAATCATTAATTATAGTGCAATGAGATTTATTTTTGTGTCAGGTGACTGTCTGATCAAGTACCAAACCAGGAAATAGCTCAAGAACACCATTTCTGCAACAAAACTCATTGCACCTGCCAACATACCCTATGCAATTGTATCAGACTACTGCAAATAAACCCGAAAATAAACGCATCTCCAAATGAATTTGAGAGAAACTGTAGTTCTTCAGTCCCAATTCAAGACTGTACAGACAGAATATAAGGAGCTATTTTTCTTTCAGACCATTAACACAGTATATCAATTTTGAGTGGTAACACACACTTATCTGTGCATGCAGCCACACAGCCCAACAGCAGCAGTTCCAGCTGCTTGTCCAACCCAACAGGGAGGGCAGGGGTAATTCTACAGAGCCAGAAGAACAGCGAGGACCTAACTTATGGTATGTTACCAATAACATGCTTGTCACTGACTGTATGTGGCTTCAGCACTAAAGCAAATGCACTTAGGACCTAAACAAATGCCAGACGATGCATACAAGACAAGATAACAATAATGCCTAAACAACGCATTATCACATTGCAATAACCTTGGTATTGGAGATAGTGAGACACCCATGCAGTGTGGACTGATTTGTTTTGCTTGCCTTAAACATACAGACAGTTATCTTAGTACAGGGATAGCTTCTTTTCCCATTTTTTCTTTATAGTCCAAGTAACAGGGGGATCAGAGGATGAAGGCCCTTAAAGATTTCAGATTATCAGAACAAATAAACAAATACAACCAAGGGAAGAAAACAAAGGTTGCAACAAAAGGAGTGAGCTGGGAAGAGCAGAGGTACTTGAATATGTGACGATTCACAAACAGCCAGCTAGAAACATTTACTTGGCAGCACTTAATCATTAACAGCAAAAAACCCCAAAAAAACCCAAACAAACAAACCCCCTAGAAACAAAGAACAAAACAAAAAAACCAACAAAAACCCCACCACTACCACCAAAAACCCCCAAACAAAACAACAACCCCTAAACCAAACAAACAACCCCCCCAAAACAACCCAAAAACCAGGGAGAAAGCTGTTTTTCTGAGTTAAAATTTCTGGCTGCAAGAACCTGCAAACTTTCAAATATTAATGACAGAAAAGATATTCAGTAAAAGAATTCTCAACAGCTAATTATTGTGCAATTCTACCCACAGCTGTTTTGAAAATTACAAAGGATACAAGTATCATGTATTGCTTGTAAGGAACAAAGAGTTATGATAAAATGTTGCTGGAATCCTTGGACTCGAGTTATCATTGCTGTTCCTGAGTAACTATTTTGGAGAAATCTTTTGCAACAGTCTAACAGCTAGTGATCACAGGAAGAAGGAAATTCCAACAACAGGGAATTCCCTGTTCTGGTAATACAGTGCCCTAGATATGATCCATGTTATTTCTATGCTCTTGGATGCTCTGAAAATCCTACTGGGATTTCCTCTAAGCCAGAGAAGCTTTCAGATCCTCTAGCTTCTTGTAGGAATTGGGCATAAAACCACAAGGATTGAGATAATACAGTTCAAAGGAGAAGGTCCCACTTCTCTCTCATCTCAAGTACACAGCACCTTGAGAGGTGTCATCCCTCCTGCTGCCCTGGGACTGCAATCAGGGGAGCATGCTGCATCCACCCGGCTATTGATCACAGGCCCAGAGAGGCCGGGGAGCATTTTGGCAGGTTCTAGCCAGCACTGTAAAGCTGGTGTTTGGTGCCTAACAGTGTCCCAGCCCCAATATTTCAGCAGCAATTCTCACTGAAGGATGGGCCAGAAAGACAAACGTGAAAACAAACTCACAACAAAATTCTACTTTCATTATAGAAATTTCAAAACCACTGAAGGCCAGAGGCTGCAGAACACAAGTGCTGGGTTGCGAGAGCTCTCCCTGTGAGGATCCACTGCCCCGCTGCGGGGGTGGGCTGGCAGAATAGGTGTAAACTGCGCGTGTTGGGCGAGCGTCACCAGCGGTCAGAGGATCCTCTGAGGCAGTGACCGGCACCTGAGGCTCCCACAAGCCATTTAAACACCTTCCAGCCTCTCCACACACCGAATCCGCCCCCAGGTGCAGCCCAGAGCCCCCACGGCCGGCTCGCCGCAGGGACCAGCGCCCGCTCTGCGCTCACCGACACCCCCGGAGGTTCCGCCCTGCGATCTGGAGCCCACGGACAGACACAGCGGCTGGGGTCGCGCCCGAGCCTCCCCGCAGCTGCTGCCCNGAATGAACAGGAGGCTGGCAGGGGCGGCAGTAAAGGACTGTGAGAGGGGTGCAGGCCAAAATTGAGGGAGTGTGAGGGGTGATGAAGGCTGAGAGGGGTGGTAGGGATTGTGAGGGGTGGTGGGTGATGGTGAGGGGCAGTGTGGGGCAGACAAGGTGGTTGGGGCAATGTTGTGATAAGGGAATAGAAATTTGGTGGAAAAGAAACCCCTTGTGAGCCAGCTGGTCATCAGAGAGGTGAGGGTAGCTGGGCTTAATCTCTGATTATAAGCAGTTTGGCGCTATAAGTGGTTGCATTAAATAGGAACTTCCATGAGCACAGGTTCTCAAACAGGGAACTTTCACTGTCACAGATTCATGAAGAGTGTGGTTTATTGAAGCAGCAGAAATGCAAGGAGGAATGGAAAGGTGGAATAACTGTAAGGTAGTACGTTTTGTTTAGATTTTCAGAAGAAATTCTTTAGTCAGAGGATGGTGAGGCCCTGGCACAGATTTTCCAGAGAAGTTCTGGCTGCCATGTGCCTGGAAGCGTTCAAGGCCAGGTAGGACTTGGATTAACCTGGGATAGTGGAAGGTGTCCCTGCCCATGGCAGGGGGTGGAACTGGATGAGCTCTAAAATCCCTTCCAACCCAAACC
>VXBB01015101.1:50952-122129 GCA_013399915.1 Illadopsis cleaveri
TTTTTTTTTTTTTTTTTTTTTTTTTTTTTTTTTTTTTTTTGGCAAAGCCTACAATGGCTGGGACAGAAGTTGGTTCATTTTAAAGATAAAGGATTTCCATAGTGTTTATTTGACTTGCCTTGGCAGCAGTGTTCTGTTTACGACTGGATAAATAACTGCCACATTAAAGATTATTAACTAGCAATGCTTCAGTGGCCAATAAAGCACTAATCTTTTATATGGTGTTGTACATGTACACAGCTTGGTACGGCTGGATCTTGCCAAAGAGATAACAAATCCCTTACCTGGAAGGTTTACAATCTAAAGGAAACCACAAAGGACCACGAGGAAACTACAAAGCCTGATAATGAAACATAAAATACACAGAGGACTTGGAGGCATTTGCAGCTGCATTTTAAACAGGGTCTTAAGTGGTTGTTTTGTATTTACCTTAAAGCTACTGGGCAGTGATTAGAGGCAAGATAGAATCCTAGAGTGGTTTGGGTTGGAAGAGACCTTGAAGTCCATCCAGTCCCACCCCATGCCGTGGGCAGGGACACCTTCCCTTAGACCAAGCTGCTCCAAGCCCTGTCCAGTCTGGTCTTGAACACTTCCAGGGATGGAGTGGCCACAGTTTCTCTGGGCAACCTGTGCCAGGGCCTCAGCACCCTCACTGATTAAACCTTTTCCTAATACCTCTTCTAAATCTCCCCTCTTTCAGTTTAAAACCATCCCCCCATTTCCTGTTGCTACAGGCCTTACTGAAGAGCCTGCCCTCACCTTTCTTACAGACCCCCGTTAAGTCCTGCAGACAGACAGAGCAGCCACTGTGCTGTGACAAATGGTCAGAGGGGTCTCGGGCAGTGCTGTGGCCCTGCCTCTGCCAGTGGCCAGGCAGGGCAGTCCCACTGCTCCAAAGCAGGCCTAAGCTCCAAACTGAGGGGAAGCAGTAATCAGTCCATGTAATGTGCTTCCATTAAGGCTTCCTTGAGACTGGCTAATGCTACTGTGGGCAGCAATGAACTTGTGTTGTGGGGCATGAGAGCCATTTCCAGAAGCTGTGATGAGAAATCGTTTTTTTATCCAAATACAAATTGGAAATATAATACATTATTTTATATTCACTTGTGTTTGATTCTGCAGGGTCCTAGGGGGCACCTCCACACATATAAAGCATTATGTTCCTTGTGCTAAATGAAACAGAGCTAGCAAGGAAAACAGGTTTAAAGGAGGATGAAAGTAGATGGAGAGGTGTGAGGACAGAGATAAGTGTCGGTAGCATTTGCTCAGATTTTGTAGGAGGATGAAAAACTTTCATCTGTCTTCAGTATTTAGAGATCCTTTCACTGTAATTTATGAGACCTATGTATTTTGCATACTTGGGCTCATGGTGCCCCTCTGAGGTAAACCAGTGCTGGTATTCTCATGTCCCTCCCAGGAAACTGTGGCAGAGACAATGTGTTCACATGGGGAAAAAAAAAACGCTGGTGATTGACAGGCCTTGGAAAAGCAAGAGCAGGCACAGGGAGAAGGACCAGACTCCCAGAGTTTCTCTGCTGAAATGTGAACCATGATTGGAACTGAACATACTGAACAACAGACAGTTGTTCTCAGTGCTCCGAAAGTACGAATAATTGAAGGCTCTCTCCAAACTTCTGTCCTGATGCTCAGTGGTGCATTATTGAGAGATGTTTTAGGAGTATAATGGTGACTAAAGCCTCTGCATTGCCTGATGGTTTTACCTAATTCCAGTACACTGAGTGCTATAGGGGGACAAAGTTCAAGGAGACAGAGGTAAGATAAAGGGCACATAGATAAGATCAGTGTGGGGAAATCTTTCAGGAGAGGGGTCTGTGTGAATGCAGGATAAAAGGAGACAGCAGTGTCTGAACTTGTATGGGTGGTGAAAATGGCAGATGATATAGGCAGAGTGGATGCTCTGTGCTGTAAAACTTTGGAGCCTGCATGGGTATATGAGTAATCTCCACCAACCTGTGTTCAGGCTGTTGGACTCTGTGACTGTGAGAGAGAGGGTGAAGACCTTGTTTGAGTAGCTGGCTGATGGCTGGTGGAAAACATGTTTGAATGCATCTACTCCTCTTCCTGGAGGAAGATGTTCATTGCTGGCAGCTTTACAGAGCCAAAGAATGCCAAGGCTAAGTCCTTAAACCCTGCAGTGGTTCAAATAAAGAGCAAACCCCTGGCATGGAGGGCAGTGAGTCTACAGAGGCTTTCTAGGGATGAAAGAAAGATTTTTATTTATATCTAACTAGTTCCCAGAGTTTTGAAAGACTTTCATGTAGCATGAAATAAAGTAGTTCCACAAGTGCAGTGTTGGGTGAAACCTCTGACCTTTGGGTTTGTGCCTTGATGGTGGCTTCTCTCTCTGTTCTCTGAAGAACCAGAACAAGTAAACTCATGTTGAACCATTCCTTTGTGTGGGAATGCTATTCCCCCTGAACACACATTTTCCAGAACCTACAGGAACAGACATTTCTCTACTGTGTACAGTTGTATATCTCACATTTTCTTATGAAACTAGGCTGGAGTTATGGACTAAGTGCTGGATGTAATTGAGGCTTTTTGACAGGGGAAGTGGAGGGACTGGAAAGCTGGACTGGGAAACCACATGAAAGCAAGAAAAGAAAAGCAAGTGAGGCATGGCTAAATGGATGGAATGATCCATCACATCAGACCTATTCTCATGTGTGTCCAACAGCCTTGGAGAGGAGATTTGCACTGGTAAGGTGGGCAGAGGAACAACTGGAGAATCATCAGAGAATGCCAGGAAGCAAAGAAGGGTCTTAGGCCAAAACCTAAGCTGGTAAAGTAAAAAGTGGCTTTGCTGGTCCCACAGCAATGGGATTTGCCCTGGGCTGCTTGCATGGAAAGCTGATAAGCCTCGGCGAAGTCTGACCTCCTGTGGGTAAAACTGGGAATTACTAGGGGATAATTAAGCAAATCTTTTTCCTTTCACGTGCCAGCATCTTAATAAGAGGTTTGTTCAGTGGTGTGGATCACTTCTCTTCCACTTGCAGCAGCCAGATATGGCTCTGCCCTTCTAGATGAGCTGCTGATGTTACTCCTGGCAATGAGGGTGAGCCTGATGGTCCCAAAACTTGGAGAGTGCTGCTGGATGTTTTAATGACACAAAAGGAATGTGGTCATGAAGGCAGCCAAGCATTTCTCTGTGACTGCAAGAAGTACTTTGTGGACACTGTGTTTTCCATTTGGTTGGAGGGGTTGCAGCCAGCTTTTCCTATTTCTTTGTTCCTTCCCTTGCCCCAGCTATGGCAGCTCCTGCCTTTTAGGGGTGAGCAGTCACATTGTACCTTGAATGTGAAAGGTTGTCTTCTGGTACTGGGTGATCCTCTTGGTGTGGAGAAGGGATTTGTGAGAAGGGAATTAGCAGTTTCCTTTCAGGATGACTTTAATCCTCCTCCATGAGGAGACTGTAGTGGTGTGTGTTCATTCCTAGCATATCACACCAGGTATTCCAGAGTGATATTGCTTGTTAGGATCCAGCTTTGGCTGCAGGTCCTGCTGTGCTGTTCCTTACTTGGTAGGATCCAGCCCACAGAGCTTCTTCTGATTCTTGGGCATCTTTGGAGCTCTCTTACCAACTCCTGACTCTGGAGGAAGAGAGTTCGTTGCAGAAGGATTTTGCACATGACAGTTTGCCTCCCCCTGTGGGGTGCCTGCCTGATGACCTGTGGGATCTTAGGGAATGACTCATAATCCAAGGGCTTTTCCTGGGAAGGTGATTCGGAAGGAGTTTTGTTTATTCCAAGTGCAGGTGTATCCTATAAACTCCAGGAACTGTTGGTCAGTCACATGCTACAGACATGGATAGATAACTAAATGTTGCTTAATTTATGCTCTTCATTGTCTTTGATGTTGGCTTGATCCCTTTCTTCCCCCTGCACTCCACTACACCAGCTCAAACACAACACTGCCTTTTCTCAGGAGGCTCACTGGCTTTCATCAGGCAAAGCAGCAACTCTTTTTTCAGTAATTGAGGTCCTTCATGGTATTATGTCTGTCTGGACTGCTGGCTCTGGGTTGTCAGGGTCTCTGGTACATTTACCTCATAGTGTGGTTTAGTGGGAGCAGTGAGGGACCTGCAGAGTTCACAACAAAGGTGGCTAGACAAGTTCAAAACCAGGATGTGATCCCATGGATCTGCTTTTTAGACACCTGTGAATAAGCCACACGTCCCTGGGTGAAAGATTAGAGGGTACAGTGCCGATATGGCCTCTGCCTGGAGAGGGATCTTATCTGTCCCAGCCAAACAACCAGGTCAGGCTTTGCTCTCAAGAGGGCTTTACACCAAAATCCATGGCACTGGGTCCTCTCAGGCTTGCCTGTGTTCTTCTGTAAGGCAAAGCAGAACCTACAATTAGTGTTTCCAGAAGGTGTGAAATGGAGCTGGAGCAAAAGCAGGCTTGGTGGTGCTCTGGCCCAGGCCTGGTCGTTGCAGCCTTCACACCTGTGCTGGAGCATGAATTGCTACTCTGTGCTGGTGCCCCTCACCCCTTTGCACACCCTGTTTTCATTAGTGTGCTCTTTGGTTAAGGACCCTTCTCACTTCCAGCTGAGCAAACACTTTCCATCGCATGTAAAATGCAGCTTGGTGCTAATAGGTGTCTCCCACCACTTTCCTCCCTCCCCTTTACCACCTTTTCTGCAGTTGGCAGGACAAAAAAGTGTCGCTATTACCTGACTTATTATTGGCACGGGACTGTAATTTATGGCACATGCTTGGTAAAATGCCATGCTGAAAACATTTATGGCCCTCTTCGAGTCCTGTGGGGTGGTGGGGATAGCAATGGCTGTGGAGGGGAAGCCAGTTGTTCTACCCTTGCAAAATACAGCGCAGTCCAAAAGCTTCCTCTGCCTTCTGACAGCAGTGCTGTGGGCAGCGGTCTCAGTGCCCTGCTCTGCTGATGTCAGAGTAGGTTGAGACACCAGTGCCCAGAACAGATGCAAAGTTTTCTGTCCTTAGGAGACACACAGATTCTTCCTTTGGAAATGTATTGAATTCCCTATCTTTATTGCTTTTTAGTCCTCTACAATCTTACCCCTCAGGCAGGATCTCAGAACCTGCCTTCCTCATGTTCCTCATACAAATGTCACCTCCTCTTTTCTCCCCTGGCTTCAAGTCCCTGTTCTCTAATGGGAGGGTCTACATCAGCTTCTCCATGTGCAGCAGGTCAAGTACCAGAGCTGTGAAAGGCATTACAGCAGGACAGCTGCCCTTCAGCAACTAGGTTTATGCTCTGTCTGAAACAACCTGATAATTTACTTCTCCATATCTGGATTTGACCTGAATATGTGCTGTGGAGAGAAGGGGGCAAATAAATTGTCATTGCTGTAGGTGGGCTAGATTTAAATAGCAATCCAAGGAGCAAAGGAAAGTCCTGGCAGCAGTGACTTTTTCAGTGATTAAAGAGAGATTTGTGAGAAGTAGGACTTTGTATCCCAGTCTTGAGATGAGTGGTATGGAAATTTGGCATGGGAAAGAGTTTTTTTTACACTGGGCTATTTGCTGATTACTGAGAAGTTAATGTTGACTGTTGAGCTCCTCTCAGGAAAACACCGTCGTTCATCTTTCAGAGGTATTTGGAGCTTGGCTATTTGCCCTGTCCACTTGTTGTGATTCAAAGGA
Source organism: Illadopsis cleaveri (assembly GCA_013399915.1). Taxonomy (NCBI): domain Eukaryota; kingdom Metazoa; phylum Chordata; class Aves; order Passeriformes; family Timaliidae; genus Illadopsis; species Illadopsis cleaveri. The sequence continues at coordinate 56,600 of VXBB01015101.1, forward strand.
TGGGAGCAGGGATCGTCCAAACCATTTCCCAGCTTCAGGAGCACACTTTCCTTGAAGCTGCTCAGTTAGAAGGGGCATTTTCTTGGCTTGCAGTGAGGCAGGCTCTCTGTACACTGTGGGGAAGGATCATGTGGCAGTTTGTCCTCTTTCTTTGGTTCAGGCTTTGCCAGCTGCTGGATGAGAAGCAGGTCTCTGCAGCCTTCTGCTTCAACAGTGGCGTGTGTGCGTCCATGTGCTGGAGCTACAGGAAATGTTCTGGCTGGGGTTGAGTCCTGGATGCTCTCTGCTATTTGCTATCTGAAGATTTGCAAGATAAAGCCTTGGAAGCTGGATGACATAAGGAGATGTGCAAAGCCCACAGTGCCAAGCTAATGCTGCTTCCAGAGTCATCATCTCTAGCTGCTGTTATTTCTGGACATCTTGTCCAAAGGGTATCAAAGCTGAGGGTTTGGTCTGGGAGAAGGCCTTGAGCCGGAGTTGCTTCATTCCTGCTGTGGTTGGACAGAATTTGTGTTTTGGATGGTATTTATTTCCCCAAACAGCAACTATGTAGAAGTTTGCCATCTGGTGTAATTTTGTCCTCTGATCTCCATCTGTCTTGTGCAGAGGGGAGAGACTGAAGCCTCCCGTGAGTGAATCAGCTCATTTTGTCTTCAACACTATTGGGTGGAGCAGGTTGCTCTGAAGCTGATTCTTCTGCTTCTTCTCACTGGAGCTTAGATATTTGGGTGTCAAAGTGGGTGCTAAAATCAGAGATGAAACCCCCCTCCTTTCACTTTTTGTGTGAGGGAGGGCTGGTGGGAAGCTCACATCATCTGTGGGATCTGAGTCATCTTTAAGCTTTATTCTGTTCACTAAATTCCAGACACCCCATGCCCAGGTCAAATCTCTACCTGGATCCCAGAAAGAGCCCCCCTTTATCAGATGGTGAGAAGCAGATGGGTGGTGCTGGATCCTGCTGAAAACAGGGAAGAACCACAATCTTGAAAGGTTTCCCAGTGTCCTGCAGGGTGAAAGAACTTTAGCTGACAATAAAACTGCTGCTAGGTGTGAGATTATTCAATGGAAAAAGATGGGGGGAAATGGCAAAAAATGGCAACCTGTCTTAAGAGAGTTCACTGTATGTACACCTGATAAAAATCATAACATGAGATCAGCTTTCTTCTCTGCTTTCTTGGCTTTTTGCAAGTGTAACCAAGCTCTGGCAGGCAGGGCAAATTTCCTTCTCCCTGGGGTCATTAAAAAAGACCATTTCCCCATTTAAAGAGTGAGAGGGAGGTGGGGATGGAAAGGGGAGCTGAGCCAGGCAGCAGGCAAGCCCTGCCCACACTGCTGTACGAGTTAGCAGAGCCATGGCTCTCCCACCCCCACCACTCTTCATGGCGTTAGGCACGTGGGATTGAGGGGGGCTGGATGAGTATGAAAGCAAACACACATCTGGAAGTTCCTCTAGTTAATTGGGCAATTATTCATACTACTCTTGCTGGAAGCAGCCTGCTACTGCTGAGCCAAAACCAACAACAACAAACTGGGTGTGCTCCATCCCTGCTTGGAGTGGGGAGGCTTGTGTTGCAAGGTGAAGCTGCAGAGGGTGAGTTAAGCAGTGAGGGCATAGACCCACTGCTCCTGAGCTGCTCTGCCTGGCTGTAGAGGTGTGTGGGGAAGCCCTGGAGACTCTGGATGTGGTGAGATGCTTGGGAAGCACTTGCTTCACAGTGCATGTGGGCCCCAGGTGGGGAGGGGCAAGCTGCTGCTCTGGAGCAGCATGAGAACCCAAGTCAACCTGTGTTGAGTTTTATTAGGAGCTTGGCAGGCTGTGGTGTTGGTGAAGGTAGTCCAGGCCCAGATGTGCTCTGTAGCACTTTACTCCTCGTAAATAGGGGATTCACTGCCATTTCTGCCCAGCTCCCACCTGAGTGAGGCTCTGTCAGCTCACGTTCACCTTTTCCATCCCTTCTCCTGCACCTTCCTCACATCCCTGGTTCCTTCTTACTCTGACAGCAATGTCACCACATTTCCTCATTCCCTGCCTGTTTTCTGGTACAGGTGCTGTGCAGGTGAAGTTCTGAGGGAATGCAGAGCTAGATGGCCTTGTCTTTGGCAGTTCATTTCCCAGGATTTACCTGTGAGATGGGAGCTGGGAGTGACCACTTCAGTCTGAGTGGCTTTCCCTATGACAGAGTTGACAGGCCTCAGCAGATCCTCAGGGAGATGATGTTCAGGAGTACCCTGGACACCATCAGCCTTGAAGAGCTGTCTCTCCTCCTTCTCATCTCTGTATCTGGTGGGATATGGGGTTGCTCCTGAGGCTGAATTCTCTGGGATTGCATATCAGTGTGACAGACCACATCTTGAAAGCATTTCCCTAGAACCGTGGCTGACTGCTCTGAGTGCTTTGCCATTCCCTCCTTACTGTTGAAGCCCACAGAAAGCCTCCCCCTTCTACCAGAATCTCTTGATTGATAAAAACAATCCTCTTCTCTCAAACCGTGCCTGCCATACAAGCTGGGGGTGCCCTGTTTGGCCCATCTTCTTCCCACTTTGCCTGAGAGCACATCTCTGGTACTGGGAGTCATTGTGGCAGCCTCAGAAGTTCATGCTGTGATGGGCTCCATCGGCATAATTGGAGCCAGCTCCAGCCAAGCCCAGCTGGGATATGAAAGGAGAAGAATTCCCATGGTTCCTTCTTTCCTTGTCTTTTTCCCTCTGCCATGAAATGGGTCTTCTCTAAAGAAATTTATTGCCATTAACTCAAGATCTTCCTTGGGATAACATAAATCAGACAGAGAGTTTGGCTGCAGGATGAACGTGCAAACGTAAGCAAGGCTGGAGTGGGTCACGCCATGGAGCTGTCGAGTACAGGATCTTCTCCACAGCATCACTGGAGTGAGTGCTGAAACAATGCAAGAATGGCATGTTGTTGTTGTTTTGCCTCTTCTCTGACAGTCCATGGATGTGGTGAAAGGTTTATCTAGTGGGTGATCAGCAAATATTTGGTATCTTTGTTTGTCCATTTTTGAAATGTCTTAGATGGTGCTCAGAAAGGCTTGGGGATGTAAAGTTCTCTGCATGAGCTTTAGTAGTGGTCTCAAAAGTACTGTGAGGACATCTCAGCATCAAAAAACACTGTAGAGGGGGGAGCACAATTCCCAGTTTTACAGAAGGGAATGAAGAATTTAAATGACTTATCCAAAATTTCAGTGGGAATCCTTAACAGAGTGTGATGTTGAAACCAGATTCTCAGACTCCTGTGACTGTTCAGCTTTCCTCTTGATAATCACCCACACAGAGATCTAAATTAGGATTGGAACTTACCCTCGAGCTAATGCAGAAATAAACCTAACTGAAGGAAAAGCCTTCCTTACTGTCCAGCTGGATGACTGTATTGTAGAAGGAGGACATCGCCAGGTGGAGAGGCCAACCAACAAAACCTGCTTTGTCAAGAATTAGGAAATGGAAACATTGCTGAGGGTCCAGCTGAGGAAATACGACCCTAAAGGTGCTCAGAAAATCAGGATTTGTGGTGGAAAACATTTTAAGGGAGCAGGAGAGAGTTTGGACAGGATCTGCTGTTCAACCAGAAGGGAGAGGGTAGAGCCGCCAACCATGTGGAAGGGATGGGAAAGGTAGGAGGGTATGTGGAGCTGGGCACTGAAATGGAACAGCCGAGATACAAGCACCAAGGGACAGCTCTCGCTCTCACTGAAGGGAATGGACCGACTCCCATTGACGTCAATGAGGGCTGAACTGGGACCCTTGTGAGAAATATATTGAACACAGACAAATCCAGCAAAATCAAAACAGATGATGCAGGCTGCTTAATACAGTCACAGAGAGCTGATTGCGAAACCTCCTAACGAGGCTGTTCTGTCAAGCAGCCATCCAAGCCCAGTAGGCTCCAGCCTAGGAGAGGAACATGGGAGGCTGTGGTCCTGGAGAAGGCATATCCAAGATGGAAGGCTGAAATGGCATGGGATGTGTCCTCACTGTGCTTCAGCATAACCCCACTTGCCACCTTATTTGTGTGACCTTCTTAGCTATCTTACCATATTCCAGGTGCTTTTTCTTGAGCTTTTCCTGTTCCACCAATGGAGCTGTTCTGAAACTGGAGGTGTGGACAGAGTGGACAAGCTGTCACAGAGGAATACACTGCTGTACCTCAACTGGCGGTGGGGGACAGCTGTGTGTGCGCACGCCTAATCCATGGCACATGCAAGACAGTTCAACTTAGCCAACGTGACAGAACCGCACTGAGCTGGCTGAAGTGACCTTATTTGCACGGACTAAGCAAATGCACATGGATTGTAACACTGACACGCAGTAACCGGTTACCGCATGATAGTCGGTTCCTGTGTTTGCGCTCAGTCTCTGACTCATCACCCCAAACTCTTCCCTTGCTGTGCTTCTCAGTCCTTTGTTCCAGGTTCCCAGTGCCTAGTTTCCTCTGCGTCAGGGATGTCTGTGATCCTACCACAGCCCCATGTCTGTTCAGAGTTTTCACAACTCTCCTGCTCTGCTCCATGGAGTCTCAATGATCTGCTCCAGGTTCAGGCTCTCCTGGTCTTCTTCTGAGGATACTCAGCCAGCCAGCTTCCTGTGGGAACCCAGGTCATGGCTCAGAGTGTATCCCCTCACCCCACAAACCTCTTCCAGCCCAGTGGGCCTCCTTGGGCACCAGGGCCTGCCTCTCCTCCATCTTTACTTTTGTTCCCCACTTGGAGAAAGCAAAGAGTCCAGACATAGCTCCGCCCTCAGAGAGCAAGAATATTTGGAGCACTCTAGTGAGGTCAGTGGTGAGATCTTGACAGTATCTTCTCTCTGGCACAGTGGGAATTTGGAAAAGGTAATGGAGTTGAAAGGAGAGGGCAGAATGAAGTTAGTAGTGTGGAATATGAAGCTGAAAATAGAAGGAGCTGAGTTTCTGGGTGTTCCCGAGGGTGTCTCATCCTTGGGCAAGCACTGGTTCGGGCTGAAGAGCAGAGATTTCAGTGAAGCCACACTTACTCTGCACCATGTTGAAACAAAATTCAGTCCAGAAAGATCCATTTCCCCCAAACCTGGAGTTTTACCACTGTTGTAGCTGTGTTATGACAGAAGGGTCAGGTTTAAATCAACTGATTTGTAGGTGGAAAATTCAAGGGAATGGGAAGAGAGCTCAGGAGTGGAGACAGGCAGGGGGCATTGTTGCTCTTAAAATGGTCCTATAGTGTATGCACAGCTTAGATGTTTTGGGAAGAGTGGAATTTCACTTTTGATTCCCCATGGATAGACTGGACTGAAACTTTACCTTCCTTTTTGCCCTGGATCCACTGAAATAGCAGCATCTTGTACAAGGACCAGCTTCCTTTATGTAAGAGTAATGTTTAGTGGGGAATCCAAGAGTGTACACAGGGACAGGTTACTAGCAGTGGGCATTGAGGCATTGGCTGAACTTTCAGGAATGGAATAAACAAAGCTTATTCCTTATGGCTGGGGCTAGCAGACATGGAAGAAACCAAGAGGGGCCTCTTTCAACTATGCCAGATGGAAAAAAAAAGGCTATGGAAAAGTGTGGGCTTGCTGTATACTGTGGCAGAGGACCTAGAAACAAAGGGTATGAAAAAGGCATATATTCAACACTTTTTTGATGCTGGGACCCATAATGTTTAACACCCTTTTTAACAGCTTAGAGTACACTCTCAGCGAGATTAAGAACAACCAGTTGATACCCCCGAAGGCACAGCTGGTAGTCAAAGGGCACTTCACAAGCTGTCCTCTATCCTGTGCTGTGATGCGCATTTCAGGGCTGATGATCTGGCATTTTCTGCTGCCTGCATTGTTTGTTTGCTTCTTGCTTCCATTTCAGGCAGCCGTCTTTCTTTGAAGATGGTGGAAACCAACATTCCTTTTCTAAGTAAGCAAGCTGAAGGGAGTGTGTTAGACTAGTCACATCTCAGCAAGTTAAATTTGTACCATGAGCCATAGTTTTATGTTTGTGGGTTTTCCACAGTAACAGTAGCACCAGGATGTAATCATAGCAGTCACATGTAAGCTACTACATCAGCTTAATGCACTTTTGCTAAAGGCTTGCCTCTGGGCAGTGAGGTGGGAAAGTACATGGATATGAGAGGAGGTGTGGACTTGAAGGAACCTTGCTCCATGTTAACTCTCCAGCCACAGGCTGGCACAGAGCTGCTTCCCTCTCCATGCAAACTGGCACGTGGGGACTGTGTTCTTGCAGAGGAGTAACCTGAGTGGTTCACCCTGTGTGGTGAGGTAAAGGTATTTCTGGAAGCACACAGGAAAGCAGCAGCATCACCACCTCCTTAGCTGGGCCCAGCTGTACAGCAGTATAGGCAACACTGTGTCTTCTGGAGTGTATCTGGGACAGCCTCTCCAATCAGCGCTCCTACTTTTCCTTATTCATGGGCATCTCATAAAGTGAGGTGTTGTTATTAATAAGACTGATTTTTTTTTCTCTCCTTGTCTTTTTACAGCAAACACTGCTCCTCTACACATTCCACAACTCTTCACCTATCCTGTTTATTGACATGACAGCATGCAGCAGTCAGCGCTGCCAAAGTCAATGTGTTCTGTGTCTCCTGAGAGATACCAAGACTGTTGATTTTACCTTTAGCTGGTGTTAGATAAACAGCGAAATTGTATTATTTTTGTGCGTCTTCCTTTGACCAGCTTAAGCACTGTAGTGGGCACATCAGTCACTGACATCAGTTGTTTCCCCTGGAATTTGTTCTGGTGTTTGGTGAAGCCATTATCTTTGAAATTCATCTGGAAGGGTAAGAAAATCATGACCTTATCCTATTCTGGGACCTAGCCATGGTTGATGCTGCCTGACATTTTGGGGTGCTGGTCTCACAAGGTGGGGGGCCACTTTTGCCCATTAGGCACAGGTGTTCTTGATCATTCTGTTCATCAGTGTTAAATTTGCTGTTTTATGGTTGTGGCATCCTCAGTGCAAAACCAGAGGCAGCAAGCCTGGACAGCCTATTCAAGGAAACCTCACCTCCCAGGGCTCTCTTTTCTCTGATGGATCCTCTGGTGTCCTGGAAAGTGTGAGTCCTGCCTAAAGTTTCTGCATGAGGAGATGTGTGTACTCTTTCCTGATGTCTGATAGAAGCTGAGCTCTCACAGCAGCTTTCTGTATGGGCTCTTCCTATGCAACTGGTAAAGAGAGGAATTCCATGTCACAGGCTGAGTCAGACCATTGGCCTCTTAATGGCTCGGTCTGATTTGGGTGAAATTTGCTGATGGGTTTCGAGCTGTTGGGGATGGATGAACAAACACAAACAGCATGATTCCTTAAGTTTTATTTCCATTGGAAACCAGGCTGAAGAAGTCAGTTCCACTATTCCCTATGAGATTGCTTGTGACCAAAAACATTGCAGAGGTCATGCTTCCTGATACCTGCATGGGATCTTTTGTTGGTGTAAACTCATTCTGTGGCTTTGGAACCAGCTGACAGATCTTGATAAGCAACAGCTGGCCCAAAATGGCAGATCCTGCTGCACTAGGGTTTCAAGGAACAGGCAACCAGAGGAGAAAACTGGGTGAAGAAATGCTTGATCTTGGGCTTCTGCCAACAGAGAGCAAGACCCGCTGACACAGTGGGGACACAGAAGTAAGACTGGTCATGTTCTCAGGTGCTGGGGCCTTTCAAAGTGAGTATGCTGGCCCTGGTAGAGTGAGCTTGCTCCAGACAGGTCCTTCCCACTAGACTTCAACAAGCAGGAGGATGAAGATGCTGGGAGAGGTGACCCAAGTAGTTTTTGGACTGATTTTACTTACAACTTGGGCCTTTCATTTGTGATACAAATGTAAAAGCTGGGGGCTAGTCTTCCTCTGCAGCACAGCAGAATCACAGAAACTTAGAAACTCCTGAGTTGAAAGGGACCTACAAGGATCATCGAGTCCAACTCCTGACCCTGCACAGGGCAACCTCAAGAATCCCACCATGTGCCCGAGAGCCTTGTCCAAACATTTCTTGAACTCTGAGAAGCCTGTGGACATGAGCACTGCCTGGGGAGCCTGTTCCAGTGCCCAACCACCCTGTGGGTGAAGAACCTTTTCTTAATATTTGATCTAAAACTCCTCTGACAAATCTTCATGCTTTGGTTATTCACCATGTGTCAACAAATTGTGCCTAATCAGCAGCATTAGAGCATGTCAAAATTTCCTTCCAGGCTCTATATCCAGCTTTCCTTCCCACAAAATTCAGCAAGGGAGAGGGCAGGTCAAAGAGTCCACAGCTGGTATGAGTGATGGTTTAGCACAGACAACATATTCTGAACCACAAAAATGGGGAGTGGAGTTGCTGCTCTGGTGTGATTCAAGGCTCTTTAAGAAGAACAAAAGAGATAAGGAGAACCAGGCAAACTATCCTTGGAAAGATAAACAGAACAATACAAAGTGAGTTAGGAAGAATACAAAGTTGAGTTAGGAAGAACAATTGCTGACAGCAGCAAAGTTGAGTTAGGAAGAACAATTGCTGACAGCAGCAAAGGTGTTTCTAGACAAAGAGCTGCAAACATTTTAAAAAGGATCCAGAATAAAGAGACCATGAACAACTGGGCAGGCTGTGACCTCCTCTGAACCTGAAGGAGGAGCCTGGCAGAACTCCCAGGCACATAATCTTCACATGTCTGATGCTCTGCAAACATCTGCCCAGCACCTTGAGATCTTTCTAAAGGCAGTGGTAAGTGGCACTGTAAGTCCAGGACAGTGCCTGACAGCTCAACTCCTGCTGTCTGGACTGACTGACTTTGGCATCGAGTGGGACAGATGACTGTTATCCTGCTGTGGAGCTGTGATGTGATTTGATTATCACAAAATACTGGTGGTGAAAAGTATTTCTGTGTCCTGCAGTTTGGGTACAGCTGCTGTTTCTTTGGACTGTCTCATACTTCTCAATCCTCATCACAGAAGCTGTCAGACGTAGCAAAGATGAAGAGCTGAAAGACCTTATTTTTACATTACAAAAACCCCTCTTTCTGGCTTTTTGTTTTCTATTATGGCCAATCACACTGCCAGTCTCCCTTTCCCAGTTCTCATGGCATGTAGTGAGATTCTTGAGGTTGTCCTGTGCAGGGCTAAGAGCTGGACTTGATGACCCTTGTGGGTCTCTTGCCAACTCACGATACTCTGTAGTTCTGATTTTTCCACCCCCATGTAACCATGCATTGCCCTTCTGCCCCATCCTTCATCTCCCTCCTGCAGCCTCCCTAGTGCTGTGATGCTATGAGAGCAGATATGCTGCCAGTGGTAGGTGGAGACGGTTCCTGCCATGCCAACGCTGTCTGTGAGCTGTCTGGCTCCTTGTGCAGTTCCTGGCATGAGTCTCTGCATGTCAGCGCCATGCATTGTGGTTACGCAGCTGTTTCTGAGGCCAACTCATGGCTGCAGTATTCCATGCATTTCCCACTGATTGCAGCACGCGTGCAGTCATGAATGGCAGCTGGCAGCAATGTGCCAAGCAGCAACAACACATGAACATGTTAGCACTGTCTTGTGGTGGTTGCCCCTGGACACTTCAGAATGGCCTGGCCCTGGAGCCAGGTTTTTTCCATATGGGTCTCCCTCCTGCCTGAGTGGGTTGTATAAGGTGACCTCTGGAGATCCGTTCCACCCTCAAGCATTCTATGCAATAAGAATTTCCCCCTGCAGCGGGGATGTTCCGGTACAGTGGTGGCATGGCACCTGGGGTCTGTAGGTGTGGGGTGATGCTCCCCTGCTGGGGCAGGTAGTCTTGTATTCAGACTCCAAGAGGAGAAATGCAGCAAGTGTTTTACCAGAAAATGAGCTCAGGGAGCTGAGTGCTCAAGTGATAAATTGCTGGAGTGTGTAGATGTGTGCCCTGCAGCCCTGCGTGGGACCTGGCCTGGAGACCAGGAGCACTTTAGGAACAAGACAGCAAAGATGTGCCTAGGGTCCATGGCGCACAGTTTCAAGCAATCAAATGTTTGCTTTCCTTATGCTTCTTCTGGGAGCCTTGGCTTCTTCTGGGAGAAGATAGTATGTGTCTGTTATTTCAGTCAGGCAAGCTGAAACACCCAGACACTACAAGGTTTTTCTGCAGAACCAACCTGAAAATCTTTCTTGGAAGCTGTGTGTACAGTCTGCCATGGCACAAACTATCCATGTACAAAACTATTTTGCAGGACAGTTGGAAGGAGATGCTGAGGTAATTTGCAGGTTCCCCCTCTGAAAGCACTGTCCTGGCTGAGGATTCAGCCTGCTGTGCTGGATCACAGACGTTCATGGTATTCATCAGGATCCTTGCACACCTTGCCTCCACCCAAGGCCACAGCTGTAATTTGATCTCAGCTTCAGCATGCCTTCTACTTCCCTTCCCTGAGGACGTGTGTGAGCAGTAGCAGTACGTCCCCTGCAGTAGCTCTGAAATAGGTAGAGGAAGACCGTAATGACAGAGGAGGTACAACTGACACCAAAGAAGGCTTCAAGCATCAGCACTTTATTGTTCTTCAGTACAACCTTTTATACTATTCATCTTACATGCATATACACCTGCGTGCCCTCTCTACCCTTTTGTGATTGCTCAGTACACCTAGGCATTCCATGTTTCATTACCTCCAATACCGTTCACCTGTGCTACACAGTTGTAGCCCATTAGGAATGAGGCTCAGCCACAGCTTCATTCCCAATCACCACAAACCATGTGCCTACAATTCCCCCTTTTCTTTCTTTGAAATAAATGCCATGTCTACCATCCTTCTACAGGGCCCTTGCAGAAGGAATAGCAAAACGTGATACAAATATCTTTTTGTGTAGGTTCCACTAACTCTGGAATGCGTCTCTGTACTGACCTTGATTCATTCCTCAAACTTACATATCATCAAAGTCCTTATACCTACTCTTACAGAATATTAACAATATCAATAACTGTACAACTTTATAAGACAACATACAAGAATAAGCTAAAGGCTACACATTAGGATATTAACAAAACCAACAGCTACATAATTCTGAAATGAATGGGCAAGGAGACCAACTCCTTTTAACACCTTTATTAAGATCAGCTCTAGGTGGGGGCTCAAGCAGTTGCACACACCACCACTGCTCCCAATAGACTACACAGGGAAGGAGATGTTCCACTCTCCCACATAGCAGAGTTGGGGCTTCCTTCTCATGGGAGTCCCTGGGGAAGACACTGGCTTGTTGGAAAGTCTAGGGTAGTCCTGTGTAGAGAGGAATTTTGAAGTTATGGTGACAAAACGGAACCCAGCTCTGATTGGTATGAGGGTCTCCATGGTTCTGCCAACTCAGAGTGGTTATTCTTAGTCCTTGGTTTTGTGTTGGCGCATTGTTTTTAGGGGTTTTATGTCCAGTGTTCCATGAGCTCTTGAGGTCTCCTCATTTGCATGTCAGGTGGTGTCATCAGTTGCTATGCAGTTGCTATGCAGGGAGTGGCAGGGGCAGGGGCAGTTCGAAGAAAGGATACAGTTACAAAGAAAGGGGTCTCAGGTAATTAACATTTAACTGAGAAAACATTTAGGATCACCACTTTATTGTTCTTCAGTACAACCTTTTATACTATTCATCTTACACGCATTACATCTGCGTGCCCTCTCTACCCTTTTGTGATTGCTCAGTACACCTCAGCATTCCATTTTTCATTACCTCCAATACCGTTCACCTGTCCTACACAGTTGTAGCCCATTAGGGATGAGGCTCAGCCACAGCTTCATTCCCAATCACCACAAACCATGTGCCTACACTGTAATAGTGGCATAGACGTTCATTGGACTGCTCCTTTGCACTGTCTGGATAATGCCAATGAGACTGGATGGGATGTTTTGGTGCATGGACAAACTTCTGCAGCAAGTGGCAGTGAAGTGAGTGATGCTGGAGGCCTCCTTTGTGATTTCAGGGCAGAGAAGGGTGTGCCTGTTCAACAGAGGCACCTTTGCAGCTGAGCCTGCTACAGGCCAGCTCCCTGAGTATGCACACCTGAAGGTGCATCCCAGCAAGGGGGTGGACAGGATTCTTATGCTTTGCAAACCCTTTCTGCTTGTGGCTGAGGACACCCAGGATTGAAACAGAAGGACAGCACTGTTGTGCTATGTGGCACCCCAAGTTCACACTACATCAGGACCTGACTCTGCCTGGACTCTCTACCTGCAGGCAGAGGTTTCTTTTGGTTTCAGCAGCTCTGCCCTCAGATGCAACTGCCTGTGAGCAGGCTCCACCCAGGCCCGTGGTTCCATTAACACGTCCTGCACTGGGGGTGCATCTGCCTGGAGCTGGGCCTGCCCAGGGGAGCTGATGTGGGACAAGCATACACAGCTAGGCATTGTCTGCAACCCCTGTTTGCTGCTGATCCTGACATGGTGCCTTTGCTTTTCTTCCCCTGCTATGGCTCTGTGTTGTGAAACATTGACTACCTTACACCAATAAGACAGCCAGGCAGCAAGAGGCAGCAAAGGTTTTTTGTCTACTCATTCAGGGCTCAGGTCCCCCCATGCTCACACACAGCATTATGAGCAGGGCAGGGGTACAGTACCAAAAGACAAAGATCTAGGGATAGGGCAAATACTAGGAAGAAATGGGATCGTTGCAGAGCAGAGAGAAGCAGAACAAGTTACAGAGAAGACAGTGAGGAGCTGTTCCAGAGGAGCCTTCTGCTGAGTTCTGAAGTCTGATGCTCCACAAGCCAAGTCCTCAGCCAGTGCATAGGTGCGGGCACTAAACTGCACAGGGACATTGTGAGGTGGCTGTCACAGACCTGCACCCACAGCTGGGGACCTGCACCTCCTGAAAAATGCACCTGCTGATCTCTTTGAGACCCTCATGGCACACCTAGCCAGGGCTGGTCAGGACAGCCACAGAGATCCACCCTGGCATAGGAGCAGGGCCTCTGGAGGGAGCAGCATCCCAGCCACCATGCTGCTGGCAGTGGAGCCTGCCAGGGAATTTCAGATTAATGTGGAACTGATCTGAGATGAAACACTTTGGATCAGGACCACAACCAAAAATATTTTGAGTTGAATCAAACTGATCCAAACAAATCTGTTTGTTTCCTGCTTTCCCAGCAGACAGTCTTAAAGGTCACAGAGCTGAGAAGTGTGGCTGGGCACAAGTGGATTTTCCTTTAGGAAAATTACAATGACAGAAAATTCCTGACCAGCTTAGCCCTAAGGGCAAAGAAGGGGGTGATTGACCTCTCCCAGTTTTAGACCTCTTTGTGAGGAGCTGAGACAGGGAGCCCTGGAATGCAGAGAGTTTGGCATCTCTAGCCAGCAGAGAAGTCCCCACTCCCCAGGGGACAAGGCCAGCAGGAATGACGGCTGGTCTCCTGCATATTCCTGCATGCTGTGTGGAGGCTGGGACTCCTCAAAGCAGCCCTCCAAACTGCTGACTTTTGGGAAGTGGGAGCCTTTCCAAGCCTTGGGGACTGTGTTGACATGGTGTGAAGGTATCCAGACAGGTTTAGGTAGACAGTGACAAGAACAATCAGACTTATCTCTTTCAACAACGGCTTTTTTGATAACTGCCTGTGTTGTTAGTGAGCATCAGCCAGTGACTCAGAGATAGAAGTGTGCAGAGGCAGGCTTTGTAACTGCCCCAGCTGCTGGGTCCTCATTCTCTCCCAAAAGCATGGCCCTGATACTCTGATCTACACCCTGATCTACTTGAGGGCCAAGTTCTGAATCAGCTGGTGATGGCAGGAGCAACCTGAGGGCTGCTCTCCCTTGTGGGTGTCTTGCTGCCAGCAGCCACGTTGGAGGAGACGCTTGGAACTGGAGAGCTGCTGGCTCCCACCTGAGCACAGGTCACTCTGATTCAACCCGAGGGCTCCCTGCTCTGTGCTGTGAACTCAGCTCAGCATCCAGCTGATCCCCGAGGTGATCTCACCCACCACGTTTTTCCACAGGTGGGATCGCCTCGGGAGGCTGTGCAGCTGTGGGAGAGCACAGCAAGGCATTGGCTGCTGGTGAGGAGAACTGCTCCCTGCATGGGCAGCTGCAGCCTGCAGTGCTGCTGCGGCTTCCTGCAGCTCTGTACCCGGTTCCTGTGGGAGCCCAGCTCTCCCAGGCAGGTGTGCTGAGGGAGTGGGCCCAGGGCATCTGCTTGGCAGCCAGAGATGCTGCTGCTGGAGAAGCAGTGCAGAGGCCAAACATGTACAAGCAGCTGTGTGCATGTAGAGCTGTGTGCAGGAGCACACTGGGGTACTCGGCCTGTGTCCCTCATCTCTGCTGCTGTTCTGTGTCTAACTGATGCAGGCTGGCTTCTAAACTAAGAACTTGCCCTTCAAATTTGGCAATGTCACTTTAATTCACAGAGCACTTTTAAGATGCTCAGATATATTTGGCAACTGTGGTCTGTTTTTATTAGTAAAATTATAGCATATGACATTAAAGTCTGTTTTCATTGCCCTTGTTGAAAGGGATGCCAAATGCAAATCCATTTAGATAAGTGAACTGGATTTATAAACTTCCGTTTGCTGTGCCTATTAAACAGGTCACAAGCCAGGGCCTTGGAATTTCTCTCCTATTCTGGTGTGGGAGCTGGGTGCTGGATCAGAAACAGCAACAGAGAGTGCTCTGACCCGGTTCACTGCCCACTCAGGCAGGTGGGCAGGGTTGTCTGCCCAGTGCACACTCAACCCCACCTTGCCTGGAGTCAGCTGGGAATAGAAGGGAACAGACGGGAGTTGGTTGGCTGGAAGTGGCTCCTGTGGAGCCCCAGGAGAAGCCCCTGAGCCTTCACTGGGCTCTGCCATGACACGGCTACACCAGGAGCTGCCTGCAGACTTCCTGGCAGAGGGCTTGGCTGCCACAGCCTGCAGAATGCCCTCACTGGCACTGTGGCTGATCTGTTCAGGGCCAGAGCAGAGTTTGGTGTAGAGGGCTGTGGTGGCTAACAGCTGGCCTGGAGGCCTTGCAGCTATAAATAATCCTAAATTTAATTTTATAACTGAAACATAACTAATTATATAACTAATTGTATAACTACCTTAATTGTATAACTTGACCAGTTTGGGCTGTTGAGGAGCAGGTCTAGGCCGTTGGGGACACAGGCAGCTATTGGCCAGTTCGCCGGGGTGACAACGAATTCAGCCAATCAGGACTAACCGTGCCGACTGTCAAAACTATACAAGGAGAACAGTACTCAACAAAAGTTGGCTGTTGTCACACAACCCTCTGTGTGTTCAGCTGTGTATCTGTCTCTGTGACAAGTGGTGATGCAGCAGCTGCCGCAGGTAGAGTGGAGAGACAGAGGGCAGTGGGGACAGCTGCCTGCAGCCTGTAGAGCTGTGGAGAGCGGTGTGGAGAGCTGCGGTAGTCCCCATGGAGCAGCAGATATAGCTATGAGCAGTATGGGGAGTTGCAAAGAGTGTCAGGGAAAGCTGCATTGGTCCAGACCCTTTGTAAATAGAAAAAGCCACTGGGAAATATGGGAGCATGGTCTTTGGTGGAAGAAGACCACGTGGTAAAAATATGAACCCTCTTCTTATCTGAATGGGGGGTAAATATTGTGGAACAGGCTCTGGAAGCTGTTATGGACGTTATGGATGTTATAAAGCTGTGGAGGCTTGTATCAGACTTGCTGAGGCAGTTAAAAATCAAGCAGGATGCAAGGACGGCAGTGGACATGCCACGGATGCCGCCCACAGAGGTGTGCAGCAAGGAGAGGGCACTGGGTGAGGCAGTGAGAGGCATGGGTGCCGCACCGGGTGTGTGGGAGAGGAGGACGGGTGAGACAGCTGCGCCACACCACAAAACTGTCCCACACCGCGAAGCTGCCCCATGCTGGGACACCTCACCGATGCCGTGCCCTGCATCCACGAGAAGCTGCACTGCAGCCCTGTGCCAGGACCCTGCAGAAGTGAAGGATCCTGCAGCCGCACTGAGTGCACATGCCAAAACACCCCTTGCCACCATGGACATACCTGGAGACTGCCTCTTCCCGAGGCTAACTGGCTTGGCTCCAAGACTGTGTCCATGGTCCAGCCTCTGTTGGGTGCACCCACTTGCTGCTGCGATCCACAGGTGGACCCCAGCAATGCATCATCACAGATACCCAGATGCCAAGCCAACGTCGTTCCCGGAGGTGCTGGCAAGATGGAGGATCCCAAAGCTGCAGTGCTACGTGCGTTGCCACCACCACAAACAGAATCGCAGAATCGCAGAATCGCAGAATCACAGAATCACAGAATTACAAAATGAATAGGTTGGAAGAGATGTCCAAGATCATTGAGTCCAACCCATGCCCTAACACTCCAACTAGATTATGGCACTGAGTGCCACATCCAGACTTTTTTTAAACACATCCATGGATGGTGATTCCACCCCCTCCCCGGGCAGATAATTCCAGTACTTTATTATGCTTTCTGTGAAAAACTTTTTCCTAATATCCAACCTATATTTCCCTTGGGGCAGCTTAAGATTGTGTCCTCTCGTTCTGTCAGTTGCTGCCTGGAGAAAGAGACCAACTCCCACCTGACTACAACCACCCTTCAGGAAGTTGTAGAGAGTGATAAAGTCACCTCTGAGTCTCCTTTTCTCCAGGCTAAACAAACCCCACATGAAACAGCTGCAGGGATACACACTGGTAAGGGACTTAACAGACACCGGAGATGACCCTTCACCACTACTGAGTCAGTGCTGCGCTTCACTTTTCCATTTGACCCCGGTGGGTCCAGCTGCACCAAAAGCCACCACTTTGGGGAGCCCTGAACAGCCGGGACCAGGGGAGCCCAGGGGGTGGGGGACAGTGACCTTCTCCTGCCCTTTGCACAAGGCAGCTTTGTGGTTGTGAGGAGTTGCCGCTGCCACTCAGGAGAGAGACGGCATGGCCCTGATCTGCATTCTCTGCTGCTGCTGCTGGTGGGCCAGTGCCACAGCTGCAGCCCCTGGGACCAGGGGGGTTCTTCAGCTGCAGCCGCAATCCCATTTCTGCTTCTTGCAGCAGCAAGAAGAGGCAGCAACACAGCTGAGTAGCTACAGCTTTGTTTAAGTGATGCCAAGATCGAGAGGGACGGCAGGCAGGGCCCTCCCGGCCACCACAGCCCACTGTAACCACTCACCCCGTGGCCATGCAGATGCCCAACGTGCAGGGTAAACCCAGCAACACTACCCACAGAATGGAGACACATTAAAAAAGCTCCTTTGGTAAAGTTTTCAAGAATCAGACATAACAAATGGTTGCCATGAAAGCAAACACCTGTTCTAATATTGGATTCTGTGTATACTTTTGGCAGCTTTAGTCCTCAGGTTATGATTGACAATGCTAGATCCTTTCCTTTGCAAATGTGCATTGAATTTTAGTATAACACTGTGTAATATTTAAGGATTTTAGTTTAACTTAACAATTTTATTCCATATAGAACTCACAGTAATTTTCCAGGCTGTTTTTTACCCTCCAAAGAAAAAGAAGCATTAAGATATCTATTTTCCTCTTCCAAAAATCTTACCGTTTCAGTTAAGGTATTTCTAAATCTAAATTAAGTTTTTTTTCTTGGTCATTTAATGTGTGCAAACATTTTATTCAATGATAAAAGCTGTTAGTTATTCTTGATTTATTTGATGATTAATAAATCTAGAGCAAACCAGTCAAGGTGACAAAATAAAGCTCTAAAGCTTAGAAGGTTATTGAGACAACATCAAAAGGAAACCTTTACAAATTTAATCTACTCTGTGAGTAACCCAATGAATTGCTCAGTGAACAGAGGTAACATACATTCCCTCTCACAGCAGGAAGTTTATACCCAAGTTAAAAATACCCTGATAGATAGGAATGTTAAATTTTCAAAGGGGAGTTTATGGGCTTTTATGCATTAGGTCTTTAAATATTGTAACAATGTAGCACAGCATTCTGGTTTTCACTTAGTTTTTGGGATGTGGTGGGGAAGAAATTATGAATCTTACAATCCGAGGGGAATTTTAAAGCTGGGAAGTTTTAACCCTATTTTTCGTTCAATTTAGGATACAATTGAGGGCTTGGGGGAAATTTGGGAGCTGTTAATAGTTCTACACCCCAGTTACAACCCCAATTGTTGTATCCTTCTCCCCATGTGCCCACACCCTCATTGCCTCAGGAGAGGCCAGGAGATGGAACCTACCAAAAGGCACAGGAGTGCTGCTAGTCTTCTGCCATCTCCTGCCCTCCTCCGTCTCCTTCTCAGGATGGGCACGTACAACCCATCCTGGGCTCTAAACTAAACCTCCTTCCTATGTCCGTTTACCCTTTCTCCCCATCAAATGTTGTGTGTCAAAATGGTGCCGACCCTGTGAGAGGACCTGCCATTTTGACTGAATTCCCGCCGAATCCTGCCACTCAAAATGGTGCCAATTCTGTGAGGAGATCCACCATTTTGAGCCTTTCTGCGCCAACTTTTCCTGCCTTTTCACATCAAAATGGCACGTGTGACCCTCCTCCTTTCCCTGCTCCCACTCCTCCATTGGGCTCCTCCCCTGCAACACGCTCCACCCCCACGTTGATGGTCATTTCCGCGTCAGGACCCTCCCCTTCCATCAGGACCTCCCCTTCCGACGCGGGCTCTGCCTCCCTGTCCTCCTCCAGCTCCACCCCTAGCGACAATGATGCTTCCAGTTCCCATGCCACTGGGACCAGAAGTGGTCATGATGGTGATCGGAAGGAAGGCATCTTGGTTGCCGGCACCCCATAACATCGGGCCTTACCGGTCAACTGCAGATCCCACAGCTCTCTTATTAAAACACCCCCCTCTCCAGAGGAGTCTGGTGATTCCTTGAGCTCCGATACTGAGCCTGAGGATCACTGGACAGAGGTGCGGAAGCTTGCTGCTAGGGATGGAAATTGGGAGATAGCGGAGAAATTAGTGGCACCAGTTGTATATAAGCAGGGAGGGAACCCAAAGTGGGAAGCTATACCTTACAGGGAATTAAAAGAGCTTTGCAAGGCTTGTAAAGACTATGCACAGAGGCCACCTTACTGTGAAAAGTTACTTAATGTGACTTTCTTGGCCCATGTTCTTGTGCTGCATGACCTCCGGCACGTTATGTCTCTCGTCCTCTTCCTTACTGAACTTCTTTTGTGGGAGTCATTGTGAAATAAACAACTTAAGGTTCTAATAAAGAACGATAAAAATGAGGAAGCAAGGGCCCATTTAATCATTGATTTATTGAGTAGAGAGGGGCACTTTGAAAAACCTCAAGACTAGGCCCAAGACATCCCTAGGGCCATCCTAGAAGACATAAAAAATGCTGCCCAAACTGCCTTGTTCCAGACCCCAGATGGCACCACTCCACAACAAAACTTCACTGACATTCACCAAGGAGTGGATGAAACCTATATAAAATTCATTGACAGGCGCTGAGAGACAATTGATAAACAAATTGATTGTCTGTCTGCAAGGGAGGAACTGCTAAATAAACTGGCAATGTCGAATGTGAATACAGACTGCAAAAAGATTTTAAGGGCACTCCCTTTGGACCCAGAACCCACCATTCAGCAGATGGTGGAGGCCAGTACACAGCTGACAACTGTAGAGCATACAGTCACCCTGGCCGTTAGCAGAGGGGTGGCAGAGGGTCTAGTGGCAGCTAAACATCACTACTAAACAAGGAAAATATGATATGCTTTAAATGTGGTGAATGAGGACATATACAAGTTGAATGTAACAGTGATTTTGTACAGCAGCACCCCTCCTCAAACTGTCTGTCTGTGTCTTGTTTAGGTTGTAGAGAACATTATAAATACTGTCCCCAGTTTCAAAGCCACCAATAGGTCTAT
This sequence comes from Illadopsis cleaveri, assembly GCA_013399915.1. Lineage (NCBI taxonomy): Eukaryota > Metazoa > Chordata > Aves > Passeriformes > Timaliidae > Illadopsis > Illadopsis cleaveri. The sequence goes on from VXBB01015101.1 coordinate 76,331, forward strand.
CACCAGCCAGCTTACAAACCAAATCATCAGCGGCATCCAGGAAATTTCCAGCTGAATGTGGGGCAGCCCTGCGCCACAACAACAAATGCCAAGCCATTTTGCCCCTCTCTCTTGACCATCTCAGAGGTCAACATGCGGTGAAGTAATTTATGATGACACCTACTATAAAAAAGAATGCAAACTCTGGAAATCCTACCCACAAGCTCAACCAGGGACCCGACGCATGTTGGTAAGCACACTTGCAATCCTTTTCTACAATGAAATAACTTACCATATTCCAACTGGTAAATATGGCCCTTCGGCAACACCAAGGGACGCTTTAGTTACTGGGGACTCTAGTTTTGAACTTGATTATTTACAAGTGACAAGGACTGTTTCTCTATTATTCCATGCCATCCCTGAGGTGCGCTGAGATTTACTTTTTCAGTACCATCTTTAAATAGACAAGCCCCCCTCAAGCGTTACCATTGGTTAGTTCTTCCGCAAGGGATGAAGAACTTGTCAGCCATCTGTCAAATGCATATGGCCCACATACTTTCACCTATTTGTAAAACATTTCTAGATGCAATCATTTTACATTATATGGATGATATCCTAATCTGTGCTGAGACTAACTCTTATGTTGAGCTTGTGCTCAAAAGGACTATTGTAACTATTGAAGAAGGAGGAGTCCAGATAGCCGAGGAAAAAATCCAGCGTACCTGCCCGTGGACCTACCTGGGACTTCAAATCGGTGAGCGGATCGTCGCACCCCAGCAACTTTCCATCAAGGATGACCCAAGAACCCTAAGGGACCTACATCAACAATGCAGCAGCATAAATTGGATTTGTCCACTGCTGGGGATCACGATGGAGGACCTTGCACAGTTATTTAACCTCCTGTGAAGCTGCAAGGACCTCAACTTGCCAAGAACCATCATGCCAGAGGCCCAGGAATCCATCCAACACGTATCTCATGCCCTGTCCACAAGGCAGGCTCATTGGGTGGATCCTGCTTTACCATTCCAGCTTGTAGTTCTGGGTAAGTCACCCAGATTTCATGGATTAATTTTTCAATGGGATCCTGTTACAGAATTCCTCAGGGAAGGAGGACATGATGTATACCTAGGTCTTGAACTACCCAAGCTGAGGCCTTGCCGAGGCCTTGCTGAGGCCTGACCTGAGGCCTCAAGCCTGTGACGCAGTTAAAATTACTTGGTAGAGTTGTGGCGCAGTTAGAAATTAGATGTTAAGGTGTCAGAGCAAGATAATGGGGTGTTGAAGGTCACTGTATAGAGTTGTTAGTAAGCATGTGTTAGCTACCTTAACAGTAAGTTCAACAATGTGTGTTTGCATTCTTCTCTCTGCTGTGTGCCAATGAAAAAGCTACTGACTTTGTAAACTATATAGAAATGTATATAAGCTGCCTTTTTAGACGTAATAAAGGAGAAACATAGTGGTGACCATACTGGTTGGACCTGCATTTGCTTTGACCCAACTCTCTTTTATAAAGAGGGCAACCCTGGCTTTAGGATCCCACCCTAAAAGATCAGCTCTTAATCACTGAGTGGGTGTTTAGGTTCCATCAGCCAACCAAAAGTATGACAACACCACAAGAAGTGATGTCTCAACTCATAATACGAGCTAGAGCTTGCCTCCAGACCCTAGCGGGGTGTGACTTTACATGCATTACCTCCCATTGACTTTAGGTAGTCTGGACGCTTTGCTCTAGACCAATGAACACCTCCAGTTCACCCTTGACAGCTACCCAGGGCAAATTTCGATTCAGTTGCCAAAACATAAACTATTTAATGCAACTTTCAATTTGGAGCCAAATTCATTAAAAAGTCGAACTCCTTTAAAGGCTTTGACCATTTTTACTCACAGCTCAGGCCACTCTCACAAATCAGTCATGATCTGGAGAGATCCTGAGACTCAGGAGAGGGAATCTGATATCCAAATCATTGAGGGCTCTCCTCAAATTGCAGAATTAGCAGCTATTGTCAGAGTTTTTGAAAGGCTTGACCAACCCTTAAATCTGGTCACAGATTCGGTTTATGTAGCTGGTATAGGTGAAAGGGCAGAGCACTCCTTAATAAAGGAAGTGTCAAAACCAAATTTATTTCACTTGCTCTCGAAACTAGTCTATCTTCTCTCCTACTGAAAGCAACCTTATCACATTATACATGTAAGGTCACACACCGACCTTCCAGTACCCATAGCAGAGGGCAACCAGAGAGCAAACACCTTGGCAATGGCTGTACAGATTACTTTACCAGACATCTTTAACCAAGCCAAGCTAAGCCATCAGTTTTTCCATCAAAACGTACCAGCTCTAGTTTGAATGTTTAAATTATCCAGGGAACAAGCAAGAACAATCATAGGCTCCTGCCCAAACTGCCAAAACTTTGCTCTACCATCCATGGGATATGGGGTTAATCCCCGAGGCTTAGAAAGCTTGCTCTTGTACCAGACAGATGTCACTCACTACGCTTGTTTTGGAAGGCTCAAGTACATTCATGTCTCTTCAGATACATTTTCTGGAGCAATTTTTGCCTTGGGGCCATGAGGGCAAGAAGGCAAAAGATGTAAAGTGACATTTTCTCCTGGCCTTTTCCACTCTGGGCATTCCCCAAACCACCAAAACTAATAACGGCCTCGCCTACACTTCCAAAAGCTTCAGACAATTCCTGGAACAATGGGGAGTGAAACACTCTACCGGCATACCCCACTCCCCAACAGGGCAATCTATTGTTGAAAGGGCACACCGAACCATCAAAAGGGTCCTTGATCAGGAGCATGGGGGTGTTGAAACATCATCTCCCATTGAAAGACTGTGTAAGGCTCTATATGTTTTAAACTTCCACAACCATTCATGGAGCCAAAAGCCCCTATCATCAGGCACTTGTAGTCAAGCCCAGCTTTCAGAGAAGCTTCCTGTGCTGATCAAGGACCCCGAAACCAAACAAATCATGGGCCCCTTCCCATTAATAACTCTGGGGAGAGGGTATGCCTGTGTATTCACAGGGTTGGGACCAAAGTGGATTCCTGGAAAAAATGTGAAACCTTACATCATGTCACCAGACTCTACACCCATCCAAGTCACTGAGAAGCAACAAGAAACTCAACAAGTCAAACTTGAGCAGCTTGGAGAAGGAGGAAGAGAAAGAAACTTCATCCTCAGCCACCTCCCAACAACTTGGAGACTAACGACACAGCTCAAGAATATCACACCAAATTTCTAGTCACACCTTTCTGTTGATATCATTCTGCTTGTTCTTTCTTAACTTACTTTGTAACATATTCCCTCATCTCTTTTCTCATCTTTTTAACAAATAAAGAAAGGGGAGATTAGGGTGGGCTTTCTTCATGATTTAAATACTTTCTAAACAGTTTGTCTTAAGTTTATTCTTTATTTTACACAACAACTTGCCTTCTGTGAGTCCCCACCAGGTTTCTGATGGTGGCAAACCATCATCCAGTCATTATCCAGTTCCTGCATTTCTTACCTTCATGTCACTCCCCCATAACATCCCAGAGGCGACTCTTCTGGAAGTTCTTCCAGTACCCATAGCAGAGGGCAACCAGAGTGCAGACACCTTGGTGATGGTTGTACAGATTACTTTACCAGACATCTTTAACCAAGCCAAGCTAAGCCATCAGTTTTTCCATCAAAACGTACCAGCTCTAGTTTGAATGTTTAAATTATCCAGGGAACAAGCAAGAGCAATCGTAGGCTCCTGCCCAAAGTGCCATAGCTTCTGTCTACCATCGTCCAGAAAGCTGGTGATCCCTACCACAAACTCCTGATGCAATTGCCAAGCCCAGTGCCATGGGAGCAATACCCTGCAGGTCTGTAGGTGTAGCTCCTTGGGTGCTGTGCATCTGTGCTAGTGCAGGCCCACAAGATGCAGAGCTTGTACAGCATTAGCAGCATTGAGTCATCATGATAGTCCAGAACATTTATAGTCTTATTTCTAGCATCAAGATTCTTTTTTTCCAAAGGATCTGAAATCCTGGGGATACTGCTGCTGTATCTGACCTGGGTCTTTTCAATTAACACTAGGAAGGAGGGTGAAGGAACCCAATCTAACCTGGCCTAATGGAACATGAGGTTGTCCAAGGCCAAGACGGGCTCCAAGGATGTAGGGATGGCAGAAGCGGACACAAGGGAGAGAGGAGGTGAACCTCTTTGGTGGCACATGAGGTGTTGTCTATTCTGTGCCTGCAGTGGCAGGCTGGGTACTGCGGGGGGGGTCAGGCTGCTTTACCTTGGGCCTGTTAGCAGGAATGTCCTGGTCCTCAGGGTCCTGAGGGAGCTGAGAGCTGCCCCTTTCCAACATGCTGTGCGCTTGCTGCCTGTCCTTCAGCCAGGCAGGTACATCCACCTAGTACTTGGGGAGCAGCAGCTGCCCTGGCTGGCACTTCCCACATGGAAGCACAGGAGGAGAGAAGTGATTCAAAGCCACCCAGTAAGTCAGAGGCTGAGCTGGGAATAAAGCAAAAGTCTTTTGCTCAAACCACTCACTCAGCCAGCTTCTCTGGGGAGGTTGGGTACATTCAAGGGGACTTTGCCTGCTTCAGTAGTTTCCGAAGAATCGAGGCTGTAGACATAACCCAGCAGATGCCCTGCTCCAAGCTGCACTTGCAAGACCGGTTGCTTAGAAAATTATAATGAGCCAAAGGGGCTAGGTGACTGCTCCCTGGGGCAAGGCATAAAGATTTGCACAGGGGAGAGGGTGGTGAGACTCAGATCCTGATGCCAGCCCTTATGCAGTCACAGGCAGGATGAGGTACCCAGAGGTTCCAGAGCAGTCAAAGCACCTTAATGATTCACTTCCTGCTGTATGCCACCACCATGGTGTGTGCTTGGCCATGTGGCCTCTGGCAGGGCTTGCTGTGATACAAGGGGGTGGCACAAATGCTCTCCAACCCAGCAGGCCTGCCTACACCCTGTGGCCGGAGTTGGGCACTTCTGCTCACGCCTCGGGGTGTTTCGCCTCCCCAGTACCCACAGGTGGGATCAGGCATCTGCCAGGGCTGTCTCCTCCCCAGCAGCACATGGCAGCTCCACCATTCTCTTCCTCCTGCTCCACTGCCTCTCTGGGATTCATCTTTTGGAGCAGCTTATCTCTGTTTCCAATGTACAAACCAAGCTGTACATGCTCCTTGTTTGTGAGTTGTTTCAGCCTTGCTCTGTGCCAGCCATGGTGGGAGGCAGTGGCTGGCAGCCGAGCCCACAGCCACCACAGGGCTGGATCTTGCTGAAGCTCTGAGCTGTGTGGTGGCACAGCCAGCCCAGCTGAAGGTGGCTGTGGTGGCCGGAGGCATCAGTCCTGGAGGAAGGGCTGTTTGTTTACCCAGGGCTATGGGCATGCTTGCTCAAGTCTGTGGGGCATGGGCCAAGCCGCAGTGTCTGGTGAGTGACTGAGAGAGGACAGAGTGTGCAAGGCGTGGGAGCTGTGGTTTCTGCAGGCAGAGGAGCTGGTGTACAGCTCTGGCAGTGTCTTGCAAAGAAGCAGCCCCTGGGTTTGGAAAGGAGGGATGGGGAGAGTCCCAGCTCTCTGTGGTGCAGCTGGATGGCTTATTTGGGTTTCCAGCAGCTGCTCTGGAGGTTGAGCTCATGTTTGCTCTCTGTCCTGCTTCAAACTGGTGGAGCAGTGGTGGGAGCCCAGTCGCTCCTCTTGCTCTGGAGATAGGAGATTCCTCACAGGTGCCACTCTTCTGGCTTCTCCCCAGCCCGGTAAGCCCAGTGGCTGGAGCTGTGTGGATGTCCTGCCTGCTCATTCCAGAGCCCACACGGGATGAAGCAGCTGGCTAGTCACATCAGTCTGGCCCTAACCGTAACCCATCACTTCTCTGTGGCTGTCTGAAATAAGCTGGCACGTGCTTATTTGTCCCTTTTCCCAGAAAAAGCAAAGCAAAACCCATAGCCTGAGGCTGCAGAATTTGCTGGGATGGAGGCTCTGGGGAGATGCTGACACTCAGCTGTCTCCCAGCTGACTGGTCTGTTCCTCCTGCTGCCCTGGTTGGGTTGTTGCCTGGACCATGCTGACGAGGGTGGATGGAGGAGATGCTGCAGTGCGAGGAGCTGTGGAGCTCTTAGAAAAGAAAAGAGATCTGTCCTGATGCTGTCACTGTGCTATAGGAACTGGGATGGACTTCTTCACCCTGCAGGAACTAGACCATGATGCTAGCAGGGTCTGACTGGTTGCCTGTGGTGGAGCAGCCCAAGTGGCTCCCCGGCTCCCTCCAGCAGACATGGATGTGCTCGGTGCTTAGATGGGGAGTTGTGGTGCCTGCTTCTGCTCCTGTACCTAGGGAAAGCTGCTGGAATGGCTGTGGAGCCAGCATCCTTGGGGAGGTGAGAGGCTGGATGTCTGTGTCCACTTTTACATCCCTTTAACAAGGCATCCCCCATGTGGGATTCTGTTTTCTCTAGGCTGCACCACTTCATTCTCTTCTGGCTGTTGGAAGCACAGGGAGTTGCTTACAGCTTTACCAGGCTGGCAATGAACTGGGAGGGCTCCAGCTGGCATGCCATGGCTAGCCCCAGGCTCAGCTGCCCTCTGACACAGGAACCCCAGTGGGAAGATTATTCCCACACAGGCAAGCAGTCACAAAGCAGGGCCAGGCTCTGTTCCCTCGCCCTCTGTGCCCAGTGTTGGGATATTTTTACAGTCACTGCCTGAATTCTGCCTTCTTTGAGAGCTGGGGCAGGGAAAATGAGAGGCTGGACACTCTCTCCTTTGGTGCATGGTCCATGGGGAAGCAAGGTGTCCCCAACCTTCCAATGCAGCCCCAGCCCCATGACCAAATTCTGTCCATTCTCAAGAGCTGCAGTTAAGAACCAAAGAAGAGCAACCATGGAGCACAGCTGCATTGGGGCATGCCTGGACACCTCTTGGTGGTGGGTCTGGCAACCTCCTGCCAGAGGTGCTGCTGTGGTGGAGTGGGATGAAGCAGCCTCCCGGGATGAATTATCACCCTGCAGCTGCTGATGACAGCAAGACCAGCATGGTTATGCTTCCCTGACAATCCCTTTACACCAATTTCATGCCTCAGATCTACCCAAGATCTGCCCTTTTTCTATGGGGAGAATAGCACGCAAGGGGCTCCTCCTCCACCCGCGGACCCTGGCCCACCGCCACCACCTTCAGAGGCCATGGCAAAGTCATGCCACACTTTAATTACATCAATTAATTCCTGAATACCAGACTTACTATGGCACGGGGCAGGGCAGGGAACCCGGCAGCGAGGAGCACAAATGGGCTGTTGTATTGTCCTCCCGTCTCATCGCCTGCCAGGTCCTGCTGGCCTGCCCCCATGCTCTGAAATACTTCAGCATCCTCATGGCCTGCCTCAGGCACTTGGCTCTAGCTCCCCTCCAAACTGGATGCCCAGGATACTTTCTGAAGACTCCTTATGCCAGAAGAGAAAGAGCTGCGAGCTCTGGAAGTCAGGGAGGGTCAGAGGCCCAGGGGAATGGGCAGTGTTGTGCCCATCCCTGGGGTCATGCCAGGAGTGCCATGGTCCATGGGTGGGGGACATTTCCCAGGGTGTGATGTTGTCTCTTGGCTGTGGCCCTATGAGGATGCTCAGGACAGCCAGAGGTTACACTGATCCCATGGCTCCACGAGGTGTTGCTTTGCCCCAGCTGATATCAGCTGCAATGTCAGTGGCTCTACAGCTGTCAGCTCCCATAGGGCCATCCTGCTGCACAGTGGCTTAGCTGTTTGGGAAATTCACATGTGATCTGGCTCCTATGGCTGTGCTCCCCACTCCTAGATCCTGTCTCATGCTGACTCTTTATTTTCCCAGGGGAGTGAAGCCCCTTTAGTGCCTGCAGGCTGTGCGAGGCCTCCAGGGACATGGAGGATGGCCAAGAGATCCATGCTCATGGCTGGGAGATACAGTCCTCAACCTGCTGTGAGCAGCCTGGGGAACTCAAGGTGTTTTGTCTCTCTGGATCTTGTTCCTTGCAGTTGGAATGGTGGCATCATGCCAGCCCAGGGCCCCCTGACCAGGAGGGATGTGCTAGTGGGTGCTGGGCAAAGACCAGGGGCTTGATGAAGATGGGGGGAAAGGAAAGGCACTTGAATGGTTGGTTGACCTCTTGGGTGCAAACCCTACAGCCACCAGAACTGCTTTGCCATGGGGCTTGGGATGTGCCCTGCACAGCCACCTGGGTGCCATCTACCCTCTCTACAAGGAACCCCAGAGCCTGTATCCAGAAACACTCTAGAAAACACTGGTTGGCCATTGCTATGCTCCTTTCTTTTTCAACATTTGCTGTCAGAAGAATTCCTCTAATGACTGCCCATCCCTGGGGCTCCCTAGGCCTGCTGTAGGATAAGCTGGATGCCTCATATCATGTGGCACCCAGGCACTCAACTTACCTTTACCCGTTTTTCCTCTCCCTGGAGCTGAGGTGATAGCTTGCCCATATGCCTCTTTTTCTCTGATATTTTATCCCCAGGGGTTGGATAGTTTTCAGCAGCAAGCTGAGGCCATGCTGGGGCAAGATGGGCCGAGCTGTTCACTAGATGCTGGTTCCTGGCCCCAGGCAGGGCAGGGTGGGCAGAGCTGCCCACTGGGTGCTGTTTTGGTTGCTTTGCTAAGGCATTGGCTGCTGGTGGCCCTGCTCCCAGCAGGAACATTTGGAGGAGACAGTTCCATTCAGCCCATTGTCATACAGTCTGCAGGAGCATTTTGGGGAGGGTTTTTACTCATCTGCTGGCATTTCCCAGCCGTGGGTCCTCCCACCCCACCAGGAGTTCAGCCCTGTGTCACCGCTCCACCAGCCCTGTGGTGCTGCTGTGAACATGTGCCTGCCCTGCTCAAAGAGTAAGAAGGCAAATGATTAACAGCTGTGTGAAAATCAAATTGTCATTGAGGAGATTGCATGTAGCTGGAATAGAGAAGAGGGAGAGAAAGAAAGGAAAAGGTAGAGAAAAAAGAAAATGAAAAAAGGGAACAAATCAGAAAGGGGAAAGGGGAAAGAAGAAAAGGGAAAAGAAAAATATAAGATAAGAGAAAAAACCTCATAATAATAATTAAAACAAGAAGAGGAAAAAAAAGAAAAATAGGAAGAAGAAAATAAGGAAACAAGAAAAGAAGGCAAAAAAATAGAAAAAAAATAGAAACAAGAAAAGAAGGAAAAAAAAAAGTAAAATGCAACAGTGATCAAAGTACCACAAGGCAACAGCCCTGCCCTATGTGGTGCTTTTGGCTGGCATCACTTTCCAATGGGATGATGTGCCTGCAGAGCTGTCTGGATGAGAAAGACAGGCTATACTCCTGCCTTTACAGCCAGGCTTCTGCATGGATGAAGACTCTGGGATCAAAAATGGTCATGTTGCAAACGAGGCAGGGACTCAGGTGGAATAAAAAAAAGGCACCTCGTTTATTGGTGTAACCACTGAGAACGGGAGCCTGAGATAAGCCCAGGCCCCACATGGCAAGTCAGAAAAAAAACCAACGAGTAACAGTGCGAAAGCACGGGGTGCTCCTTAGGACACTAAGTTCCGCCGGAGAACCCTCAGGAATGTCTGACAGTACCTTCTATACCCTCTTGCTCCCACTTGATTGGTGCACTCAGGATCCTCGCTCTGATTGGTTCTTTTTCCGGCAATTGATTGGCCTTTAATGAGGGTCATCCTGGACCAATCATTTGGCCGGGGCGTCGAATGATTGGTCCATTGTGTCCACCAATCCGGAGTTAGAGTGCTGATGCTGCTGACATGGTGTTGACGGAACTATCAGTCCCTTAGAGCTACCCCACAACTTTTAACACGTAACTGTCAGAAACATCAATCACTTACAACAATTACAACTTTTAACACATAACTTCAGAAACATTAACAATTACAACAGTTAACCCCTGGAAACGTTTATTTACTTATAACAGTCAGAGGGTAGAGCATCTCTCCTGTGGGGAAAAGCTGAGAGATTTGGTGTTGCTCAGCCTAGAGAACAGAAGGCTCTGTAGAGACCTTAGAGTCCTTTCCAGTGCCTAAAGGGGACTAGCAACAAAGGTGGGACAAACCTTCTAGCAGGGTATGTACTGATGGGAGAAGGTGAGATGGCTTTAAATTAAAAGTGGGGAGATTTAGATTAGATGTTAGAAAGTATATTTTACAGTGACAGTGGTGAGGCCCTGGAACAGGTTTCGCAGAGAAGATACGGCTGCCCCATCCCTGGAAGCGTCCAAGGCCAGGTTAGATGGGTCTTGGAGTTGGGATAGAGGAAGGTGTCCTGGGCTCATTAAAGAATTTTGGACTTGTTGACCTTTCAAGGTCTCTTCCCACCCAAACCAGTCTGTGATTTTATGATATTTTCTTGCAGGGAGGTGGTGGGGTGCTGCTGCATGGGGGAGGACAGTGGTGCCGTCCTGTCTGTGCCGGGGGTACAGAGGGGCTTCAGCCTCTCTTGTGGATTCCCAGCCCAGCTTCCCACCCAGAGCTGCCTGCGAACGCAGCAATGCTGGGGACCACATGGCCCGGAAAGGCACTGCAAAGACAGCCCTGCTGACACCATACCCCGTCCAGCCAGCAGGCTGTGTGGGACCTGCTCTCTGCCAGCTACATTGGGCTTACCCCTACAAAAAGGTGGTGGTCTGGAGATGGGAAGAACGGCCACCGAGCTGCCATCCAGGGCTGATGGAACCTTCCTGCAGAGAGGCAGTGTGTGAGCTCACAGAGGAGTGTCAGAGGGGCTGTGTGTGAGCTCACACAGGGTGTGCACAGGGGCAGTGTGTGAGCTCACAGAGGAGTGTCAGAGGGGCTGTGTGTGAGCTCACACAGGGTGTGCACAGGGGCAGTGTGTGAGCTCACAGAGGAGTGTCAGAGGGGCTGTGTGTGAGCTCACACAGGGTGTGCACAGGGACCGTGTGAGCTCACACAGGGTGTGCACAGGGGCAGTGTGTGAGCTCACACAGAGTGTGCATACAGAGTGTGAGCTCACACAGCAGTGTCAGAGGGGCAGTGTGAGCTCACAGAGAGTGTGCACAGGGGCAGTGTGTGAGCTCACAGAGGATGTGCAGAGGGACAGTGCTTGAACCTGGACTACTTTGTCTGGATATGTAGCATGTGGGCCAGTGTGTAAATGGGGTGTGTGAGATCCTAGGCAGAGATGACATGAAGGGCTGGGTGTGAGCTTATACATGTGTGTGCCGGTGTGCTACTCCTGGGGAGACAGGACCAAATGTGGCCCAGGGATTGAAGAAAGAAGAGAGGATTATTTTTGCAGTGAAAGCATTCCCTTCACAGCAGAAGGTTGGAAAACAAATGGCTCTTCCAAAACAAATGGGGTTCGTCAGCCTCAGCACCGGGGAGAGCTGCCAAGAGGCGGCTGGGTGGGAAAGGCCATGTAAACATTGGTTTAATCCCTCTGTCCTCCCATTGCCTGCAGGGATGCTCTACCAGCATCTCTACCCCTTGCACCACAAGAGGCTGCAAGGCCCCAGGGAGCAGTCTGGGGATTGCTCCTCTCTCCGGCTGTCCCTGGCTCCCCCTCCTTGGCTCCCCCAGGTCTGCCTGCCCAGTGGCTGAGGTTCCTGGGAGGTTTTCATCCTCTGTCAGGACTCACACTCCCTTTGCTGCAGGCACAGGGCATTTGTGCCTCCAAGAGCAAACAGGAGGCTACACCCAGGGCTTCTCAAAGATGCACAGAGAGACAGTGAGAGGCAGCAGCAGGAGCTGCAATAAGAGAAATTCCCTATGAAGACATGGACAAATCATGAGGCCACTGTGAGTGTTCTCCAATACTGCAGTAGGGGCCTGGAGAGGACTGGGAATCTGACCTTGGAGACATTCAGATGGAGTGGAGTGGAAATCTATCCTTGAAGATACTTGATGGGAGCAGCCCAGAAGCAGCCTGCTTGGAGCTGGCTCAAGTGGGAGTAGATTGTTTCATGAAGCTCCATCATCATCATCCAGCTACGCCGTTCTGGGTAGAAGGTCTCTCCTGGAGTGGGGCTTGCAAGAGCCCCATGCTCACAACCCAAGCAGGATAGCAAGGGTAGGCATGGGGACTCTTGCCACCCCTTCTGTCCCCTGCAAGAGCAATGAGTCCAGGTGCTGCATCCTCAAGTGCTGCAAGGGAGTGAGTCTGCATGACAGCCAGCATCTGTGCTTGGACCCCATGATCCAGACACCACTCTGCCTCATCCTCCTCATCTTTATCCTCCTCCAGCATGCTGTTCCATGAAGGCCCTTTGGCATAGCAGCCCGCTATGCACTATGATGTCTGATTCAATCTGAACCAGTGTCTTGCTCACCAGAACCACTGAAAAGACCTGGGACAAGGTTCAGCAGCATCTGGCAAATGTAGAATCTGCTCAAAAAATGTTTATGGAAGAGGAAAAAAATACCGAAACCTTGAGGAAGGAGAGAAGACAGGCAGCAACCCTGTGAGACCCTTGCCTCGGAAGCGGGAAGCAGGAAACATAAGGAGACATTTATTTTAAGTAAACTATAAATATCAGACTACAACAATTTCATGTAAGAAAAGAAAAGTTGGTCTGAATCCAAAGATTTACAAAAGGTCTTGAGCAAACATGTGTGATTGAGTCTGGCAATGTGGTGTGTGTGTGTGCTGGTGCGTGTGCTAATCAAGGGCTGCAGCACTAGATACGGCATCATCCTCCAAATTAAAAACAGAGCAAATTCAAAACCTAGACAAAAGTGTTCAGAGACAGAGTCTCATGGCTGATGATAAGATCAGTGAGTGGGAAGTGAGAGTGGAGCACATCCCTCTGAAAATGCCTGGTCCAGTTTGGAGCAGCTCTGTGCTGCCATACCATGCTGTCATCCCCAGCACTGCCAGTGGAGAGCATTCTGAGTACATGGGGATGTGGATCTAGGGGATCTGCTGGATAGGCTGCTATGGGGGCTGCAGCTGCCACTGGTGCCTGTGTCCTTCACTGGTGCTTCCTGCCAGGACTGGTATGGGCTGTCAGGTCAGTTCTGGGTCTGTACTACCATTGCCAACCTCCTTTCCAAGTCCCTGTGAACTCTGATAAGCTGGGATGCAGCCACATCTTCATGGGAACACCAGGGTATTCCCAGCTCCATCAGCTGCCTCCCTGGAATGTCTTGGAGAAGAAAGTGCCAAGAACAGTGTCTGGTGGATACAACTGCACCAGGGTCTGCTGCAGCATGGGCAGGGCAGCCCTGCTAGGGAGGAATTTGAGCAGAGCTAGTTCATCACTATAGAATCACAGGATGGTTTGTGTTGGAAAGGACCTTAAAGTCCATCTCATTCCACCCCCTTCCATGGGCAGGGATGCCTCCCACTATCGTAGGGTGCTCCAAGCTGTGTCCAACCTGGCCTTGGACACTTCCAGGGGTCCAGGGACAGCCACAGCTTCTCTGGGCACTCTGTGCCAGAGCCTTAGCACCCTCCCAGGGAACAATTCCTTCCCAATATCCCATCTATCCCTGCCGTCTCACAGTGGGAAGCCATTCCCTTTTGTCCTATCTCTGCACGCCCTCTCCAGCTCTCTTGTAGGCCTTTAAGTACTCATAAGCCCCTTTTAGGTACAGGAGGGCCTCAGGACTGATGTTTACAGGGTCACAAGATGATTGGCTTTAGTGACCAGTAAGTTTCCATCCTGGCCAGTATCCGAGTTGGAAGCTACAGGACGTTTCTTCTGGTAACAATGGTACTGTTCCACTTGGGCTACAACTCATTTTTTCCAAAGATCTCGTAACAATGGTACCAATTCACTTGGGTTGTGATTCAGGTAAATGATTTACTAAGGCTAACAAGAATTACTGCTTATCCTTTGTTCCTCATCTTGGTTGCGCAGCTGATGTTCCTGTTACAGGCAGGATCATTCCCTCCTGTACCATTCAAGAGCTCTTGGTACAGTCAGGGGACGCTTCACTGCCCAACTACCATCAAAGTTTATCAGGAACTTCTGTAGAGCTGGCCTGAGGAGGGGTGGGGGCAGGACATACCACTACAAAGACCCATCCCAGGGAAATGCCACAAAACCAGCCTTTCTTGCCCCAAGCTAGCAGACTTGGTGAGCAGTTCTTGGGGTGCAGAGGTTCAGCTTTTTGCAGCAGTCTTGGAGGTTGCTTGCACTCTATGAGCACTAGTAACTCTGTACTCATACTTGGGCAGCTTTTGGCTGATCTGCCCCAGCTTTGTTTGGACTTGAGCCCTACTTTAACCTCAGGCAGAGAATAAATCTGATGGGCATGAGATGCTGGGCCCTGCTGTGCTGCCAGGCTGATGACAGTGAACATATTGTTCTGCAAGTGGCGCCTGCTTTGTGTGACTGCTCTTATCACAGCCAGCTGACATGTTTTGCCCTTTTCTTTCTGCCTGTGTGAAGTATCACCCCGGTCCGAGGGCCAGCCTGGATTTCACCCATAAGCGACCACACTGTGGTACTGCGGCCTGGGGCACCTCTGCCCTTCTGCCTGCTGTAGCTGATGCTACAGGCAGTGGGGGATGCCATCAGTGTGCCCAGGGCCAGGCTGGGCTGTGAGTGGCTACGCAGCACACAATGCACCCACAGGTCCCCAGGATGGCCGTGCAGGCACCCTGGCTGCACCCACTCATTGGTCCTGGCTGGCTGGCCTGACCAGGTCCCATGGGGCCATGTGCTGCTGCTGTGGGGCTGCTCCTGCTGCACGGGATGGGCTGTACCAGGGTGGGTGCCCCACAGTGGGCAGCTGGTCACTGGATCTCAGTGGGACCTTGGGGTCCTTGTCCCACTGTGCTGGAGGGGTCCAACATGTCCTGCACCACCATGCTGACTCTGCCGTGTTCTTGCTGGTCTAAGAACACAGGTGGAGCTGGGCTGGAGTGGACCAAAGGGTCAGTTGGTGTGCTACACCATGTCACCGCTTCTCAGGTCTCACTGTCCACAGGAAGCTGCAGAGAGAGGTTTGACCTCCTGTGCTGCCTGTTTGATCCTTCAGCAGCCTTGCAGGACTGTGGCATGCTCAGAGCCAGATGTGTCTGCAGGATTACAAACAACCCAAGTAACAGATTACTGTGTCACAACTCGTTTGCTCTGTCTGCCACCAGCATTGTCTGACATCTCTGTGGTCACTGTGGAGTCCTCCAGCTGCCATCACTTGTCACCATCAGTCACACACACTACCCTCAGACTTGGCCATTAGGCAGATTAGCCATAATTAGTACTGCCCGTCATCACTAATCACTATCTTCATTGTCAGTTTCAGCACCACCCAACGCCTACTATTCCCATTTATTAGGAGTGTGTCGGATTCTCTGTTGTGTGGCATCTCTGATCCAGGATGAGATATCTCCTTTGAAGGGCACTGCTTGGTTTCAACATGTCCTGGAGACTTGAGCAGGTTCTTCCAGTGCTCCCGAGGCATTGAGCAGGTTTGTCCCTTCTTGGCTTTGGAAGCACCTGATACCAGTCCCTGCAGGGTGATGGGATGCTGCAGCCTCTGCGGTGAAATGAGACCCAGGTTGCGCTGAGTGCTGGAGTGCCTGGGTGAGCTGAGTGGATGCTCAGCCAGCCAGGCTGCTCTGATGTGTCTCAGGTGAGGATCTCGGGGCCTGAAGGTAGGACGATATGGTTGCAGACCAGTTCCTCTCTGTAGTCCCATCCCTCTCTACTTGCACGGTACTTTTGGGGCAGGAGCAGACACCTGGCAGGGTGGAGGCTGTGAGCAGGCTCTTGGGCAGAGTGGACACCCAGGGTTGGTGTCCTGCTCTGAAACATGCTGACTGAGAGCCCAAAACAGTGGCTGCAGTGCAGAAGGTTATTCTCCTTTCCTCCGGGCTGGCAGCTCTGGTCTGTGCTGTGCCCTGCCCCGCATCCCCTGATGCCATGTCCCTTGCATCCCCCACAGCTGCTGTGCCAACGGTGGTGCCTGCAGCACTTGTCTGGCACACGGCTGGTCCCAGTGAGGAGGGATCAGCTGCTCTGTGTTTAGGAGAGACACAGAAAATATTGGGGTGGGCTAAGGGGAAGGTCAAACAAGCCATTTATTTTCAGGCAGAAGAGTCAGATGTGAGTGTCTCTGTTTAGGAATCACATCCAGATGCTGAAATTAAACATCTGGGCTTCACCTCTGTGTTTTGTCTGCGTCTGCCAAGCTTGGTGCAGCCTTTGGAACCATCTGCTGAGGAGTTATCACCTCGTTCATCAGCCGCCCCTCACCTCTGGCCGGGGCTCTCACATTCCCTCTAATGTGCTGGGAAGGGCTGGGAAAAGTCATGATCGCAGAGCCCCCCTGCTGGTCACACTCAGCCTGTCCCCTGCTCCACCCCACAGGCTGCTCTGCAGCTGCCACTGGTGCAATGTGTCCGAGGGCCTCAGCTCCACAGGCGTTTGGCCCCTTCCCTGAGCAGCAATGTGGGAGCATGCTCACTAAAACGTGGAAGTAGTCCTTTCACGTCCTGTATGAGATGAGGGCTTTTCACTTTCCAAAAAGGGCTGAGGGGCTGACAGAGGGTTTGCACAGCCCCTGGGAGTCAGATTGGCAGCTCTGAGCTGCCAGTCCGGTGCTCGTGGGACATCAGTCCTTTAGTAGAGATTTGTGTGCTGGTCATCTGCAACCCAGGTAGCTCATATCCTGCTGGACAACTCGGCTGGCACAAATAAATCCCTCAGCAGGAGGAGGTCCTGAAGCCCTGCATGCAGCCTATGCTGGAACACAGCTGACAGCAAGGCCAGAGTGCAGAGTGGCATGGAGAACGTGGCCAGGGTAAACCTCCCCAACTCAGCTCCAGATGTTTCCTCTGGGCTGGAGGGTGCGATGCTGTGGGTACAGCCCACTGCCAGTGGGGCAGATCTCAGCAGGGCTATGCCATGAGCAGAAGAAGCCAGAGCCTCTGAGGATGGCTCCAGAGATCTGCCTGCCCTGTAGCTGCTGAGTCCTCTCCATTCGGCAGTGCCCTGGTGAAGGTGGTTTCTAGAGAGGGTCCAGGGCTTGCATCCCCTGTGACATTTGATCTGGCAAGGTTCAGGCTTGTTTACAGAATGAAGAAATGCTGGCTTGCCCAACTAGAGCCCTCACTTGCCTTGAGTGATCTAACCCATGCAGTGGCACTAGTGATGGATGGGATCTGCACAGTGGTATTTGAATAGACCTCATCATAGAATCATAGAATCACAAAATCATAGAATCATAGAACATGCTGAATTGGAAAGGACCCATCAGGATCACTGAGTCCACCTCCAGACCCTATGCAGGACACCCAAAAAATCCCACTCTGCCTGAGAGCATTGTCCAAACACTCCTTGAACTCAGACAGGTTTGGAGCTGTGACCAGTTCCCTGTGAGTCTGTTCCAGTACCTGACCACTCTCTGGGTAAAAAACCTTTTTCCTGATATCCAACCTCAACCTCCCCTCAGATCCAGACATTTCCTTGAGTCCTCTCACTGGTCATGAGAGTGAAGGGATCAGAGCTGCCCCTGTGCTGCCTCTCTGGAGGATGTTGGAGAGCTCAATAAGGTCTCCCCTCAGTTTTCCTCTTTTCCAGGCTGAATGCACCAAGGGCTCTCAGCTGCTCATCATATGGCCCCTCCAGACCCTTCCCCATCCTTGTGACCTCCTTTGGACACTCTCCAGTGGCTTAATGTCTTTTTTATATTGCATACAGGACTTGAGGTGAGACAACTCCAGTGCAAAGCAGAGTGGGACAAGTGGGACCATCCCCTTCCTGGCCCAACTGGCAATGCTGGACCTGGTGCCCCCAGAACAGGGATTTCCCTCCTGGCTCCAGGGCACTGGTGACTCAGATCCAACTGGCCCTTGACCAGGACCCCCAGGTCCTTTCTGCAGCCTCTCTCCAGCATCTCCTTCCCAGTTCACAACCAGGACTGCTCTGTCTCAGGTGCAGAATCTTGCACTTGCCTTTGTTAAATTCCACATGGTTGGTGATTGCCCATCTCTCATTTGTCAAGGTCTCTCTGCAGAGCCTTCAAGGGAGTCAACAGTTCTTCCCAATTTTGTGTTATTGGCAAACTTAGTATTCCTTTAAGTCCTGCATCTAAACCATTAATGAAGATGTTGAAGAGAACTTGGATGAGGATGGAGCCCTGAAGACCCCCATTAGTGACTGAACACCTGTCTGATGTCACCCCACTCACTGTCCCTCTTTGTGCCTGACCTGTGAGGCAGCTATGAGCTGGGTAGTTTGTCCAGAAGGATCCTGGCAGAGACTATATCAAAAGCTCTGCTGAAATCAAAAAAGATCACATCTAGTGGCTTTCCTGGATTGAGCAGTTGGGTTACCCTGCTTTAGAAGGAAATCAGGTTTGACAAGCAGGAATTTCTTCTCATGAAGTTGTGTTGGCTGTGATTGATGCCAGCATTGTCCTCCAGGTATTTTTCAATACTTTCCAGAATAATATTTTCCAGGATTTTATGGGGCACTGAAGTGAGACTGACAGGTGTGAACCTTCCAGGGTCCTCCTTCAGTGGTAGGAGGGAAACACTCCTTGAACTATGTAACCTCTGGAGCTGAATAAGAGGATACATTTTGCTCAGGGGACAACAATCCCATGGTTTCACTCCTGGGGTGAGATGGGGATCATCACTGTCCTAACAAAACCAAGACCTAGCTCTTGTGACTCAGCCAACACAACCAGCTCATTCCTGCCTGTGTTGCTGTGGATGTTACTGTGGCTCTGGCTTGGTCTTCCTCTGCTCTTACAGGAAGACCCCCCAAATCTCCAGCAGGCCTGGAGGCAGGGGATTCTAAAGTCTCACTCAAGTCTATTTACCACCCAGTTTCTGGGCTAGCACTGCAGACTTGAGCTGCAACAGCAAATCTGGGACCCTAAAGAAGGACAACTATCCTACCAAGGAGACAGTCCTGCCTCCCTACAGTTCTTTCACTTGCAGAAACCTGAGGCACATAACATCTTACAGCCTTGTACCAAGGACTCATCATCTCTGGGACTGGCCATCAGCTTGGGAATTTCAACCTTTCCCTTTCTGGAGGTTAACCACAATGGCTTATTGGGGTAGATGGGGTTTGGAAGCAGAGCTGGAAAAACATGGCACAAAATCCTACTTCATTCTATAAAATCTTCAAAATTCAGATTACCATTTGAAAAGAGAATAAAGGTCAAAAACGTTGTTCATTTGGCATCCTTCATCTGCAGATCTTTATGGTCTCCACAGAGCACTCCTCTGTGGTCTGCCCAGCTGCAGCAGAGGAGTGGTTCAGTGCTGCTGCCTGAGGCCATGGCCATGAGGAACAATCACAAACCTGGATGGGACGGGCAATTTCATGCTTGCTGCTCCCTCAGAGTGTCAGGTGGGTAAAGATCAAAAAGCTTTCCCTCGTTTTGTTTCATTGTTCTGCTGTGAAACTCTGTAAATATCCTGGCACAAGTGGCCTTGGAGCACCTTCATTGTGCAAGTCTGATCCAAGATAATAAAAGAAAAACTTTGGTTCCTCCCAGCTGTTTCAAGAGGAAAGGAGCTGAAGCAACAGAGCCCAGGGTGTTGAAGTGGTCTCTGATGCCAGCTCCTCTGCTCAGGACTGGGGTGGCCACTGGCTCTGGTATCCTGGACATGAGTCCCTGTTCTTGTTTCCCCATGGCTGTCTCCCTGTGCAGACAGCTCTGCTCAGGGTGTAGCCATAGGTAGCTCAGCCACAGGTAATAAGCCAAGCTGACCTTGCTGGGCTGGCTCTGCAGAGTTCTTCATCCACCCTTTGCATTTCTTCAGTCTCCTGAACCCATTTTTTACCCCTGAGACTTCAGACCCAGCTCTGCATGGAGAGGAGCTGCAGTTGCATGTGAAAATGGGGCCAACTCTTGCCTCCCTCTGTGGGGTGCTGGGGTCAGGATTCAGCACAATGGGCTGATACTCATCAATCTGTTCCATCCACTGCCCCTGCCAAGTGCTGCTTGTGCCCTGGACATGCAGCAGGGTGGAGTCTGGCTGTGTGAAGCAGCACGGTGGCCACAGGGGTGGCCACACAGGGTCATCCCAGCTCTGCCACTGGCATTCCTGGCCCCTCACATGCAGCATGAGGGGGTCTCAGAGAGTGTGTCCTGACATCGTGTTTCTGACCACATGTTCATGCAGAGACACATTTGGAGATGATTAATTAGTAGAAAGGAAACAGGTCTAGAAATGAGGACCAGCTGCCAGCTGAAACAGGGAGCAATGGTAAGTTTGTTGCAAAGGCCAAAGGCTGTGAGCAGCAGCTTTGGAGGGTTTTGGGGATTCCTTGCAGCTAATTGCCATGTGACAAGCTCTTCTTGTCTCTGCTAGCAGCCCCTGCGGGACTGAGAACAACTTGTGGTGATCTGTGGTGCCTCAGCTACAGCTTTTATTCAGAGTTAACCAACAGACAGGCTTGTTTTATACTATCAGTTGACCATGTTTGATTGAAAAATGGCATGAGAGAAATGTCGGTGTGTTGGTGGCTGTTGAAGGCAGTGATTTGGATGTCCCTAAGCTGACTGCTCCTGGGAAGGTCTCATGTGAGTTCTTCTGTGATCTGGCAGGGCTGGACACACAGCTCCACCCCTTTTGGTGCAACCTTGTGGGGTGTCTCTAAGTGCACTCCTGTGAGCTCCCAACAAAATTATTCTTTTCTTCCCTTTTCTTAGCTTTCTTTCTGAATGTAGGACCCAACAAACTAGGTGATGGGGCACAAGGGAGGGATATCGGGCAAGGCAGACCCAGCATGAGAGCACCCTTGCTGAAGACTCCTGCCTTGTGCCGTCTACTGGGGCTCAGGTCAGCCTTGACTTCCAGACAGGTATTTTGGGGGCTTTCCTCTGTAAAAAATTATCCTTCCCTTGAGTATCTTCATTAAATATAGCCCTTTTCTCTCCATATTTTTTTCTGAGGTCACAATCTTCAGGATGCCCCAAACGTGCATGATTGTCCTTCTTTCCCTACGTTGTGCAACCCATGATTTCCATGTCTCCACCTCCCTGGTGGCTCAGGAAGGGCTGGTGGGCATGGCACCAGTTTTCAGCTCCAGTGCGGGGGCCAGGCTGAGAGAGGAAACCATGCTGTGGGCTTGTGCCTCATGCAACTCCCAAGAGTCCCAGGCTGCAACCCAGACACATCTATCTATCTATCTATCTATCTATATATATATGAGGCATCATCTGCATGGGTGACTCGGACCTCCTGGAGAGGCCCAGGGAGAAAGTGGCTGAAAATCAGGAGTTTCACCCTTGTGGAAATTGTGATATTTCAGAATTTGTACCTGTCCTCAAGAGGGTGGAAAAATCTAATTTTCTAATTTTCAAAATAGGTTGGGAATAAAAAAAAAAAAAAAAAGCGTTAATGCTCAGTTCTGAAAACCTCATTTTCACTTCCTGCATGCCAGCCTGTCCCCTCTGGAACCGGTGGGGCATCAGTCTTTTCCCTGGACCAAGATTTGCAGGAGGTTTCATGTCAAGCTGATGTCAAACTGCTCATGTTTGGCTAAGCAAGCCTGAGGCTTGGTCTCTGGGAGAAAACCAGAACTGTCCTGAGGGAAGATATTACTTTTGCAGAAGCCATGTGTTCCACCAGAAAACTGCTGATCACCAGCACTGTAAGCAAGTGAGGCTTGTCTGAACAAGAAGAGCAGGATATGCCAAAAGTGGGAACAAGCAACCCTGCACAGGTCTGGGCACCTCTGCCCAGCCAAAGGGTCTGTGCTCTGAGCTCGTGAGCAGAGCAGTGTGGAGTTCAGGCACCTGTGGCTGGGTGGGAAGGACCACCTGAAGGTTGCTAATGGAGGTAACCAGAGTTCATGGTGGACACATGGAGTATCTTTGTCCTGCCATATCCCCCAGAGCGAATGCTTAGGAGTGGATGTCTGTGGGTAAGTCAGTATTTCACTGGTTGGAAGAGGGGAGTTCCCAGTCCTTTACCTCTTGTGTGGGGTCTCACCAGGAATCATGGCTGGGGCTCTCCATCCCCACAAGACAGTGGGATGCCAAGCTGGAAGGGCACACAGAGGGATGAATGGGCAGGTGGGAGCGATCTGCACCCTGGCTGGGTCTATCTTTTCTTTACTGAGACAAACAAGAATAACGAAATGCCTCATTCCTTTATTTCCCTTGGGACTGGTTTGGGCTGTTGGTAGGGCTGATCTGTGCAGCAGATGATCTCTTTCTTGAGGTTGGAAAGAAGTAACCCTTTTCTGTGAAAAAACATGAATTAATATCACGTTCCATCAGGAGAGGATGTTACCTGCAGCAAGGCCTGACAGCACCTAATGTGAACCAGCAGCTTCCAGGCCCAGAGCTGTCCACAGACACTCCCAGCACCCTGCTTAGTGCTAATCATGACTCCTTTTTAGGAGACATTTGGCCAGAGAAGTTGCTGATGTGGTAGGGAATGGCCTCCCCATTTTGGGGTCTAGGATCCTTCAGTTTCAGGCACCCTTGAGGGTGAGCACACCTAACTCGGGATATTTGGCTGCTGTCCTTGTGGGACACTTGCTCTGGTTGCAGCAGGGCATTGCAGGAGATGTCCACTTGGGGCTGGGATGGTGATGTCGGGTTCTGAGTGAAGGGAGGACTCAGGTGCCCTGGGGTGGAGAGTGCTGTGCATGAGCCTGGGCAGGGAGGAGCAAGTGATCCTCAGAGACAGGAGAGCAGGTGGAGACAGTCCCGTTGTGGAGAACAGGAGCTGTCTGGGTGTGCCCTCTCTGGCCCCACAGCTGTGAACAGGTGGGGTGTTGCCCCTCCAAGCTACACCCCTGGCTGCAAAGCCCTATAACCAGGAGGACTAAGAGGCACTTTGCCCTGCCAGAATGAGCCAGACCCCCTGCCTGGCATGGGAGCAGCAGGCAGAGCTCAAATTAACTGGGCTAATTAGTGTGTAGGACCACTGAGAGTGTACAAGAGGGCAGCATATTTGGGATGTCACGTATGTATCCCAGGTATTTTCCCTGCTTTATCCATTGCCTCCCCAGGGGACCCCAGCAGAGAGCTGAAATTCAGGGCTGCAGGGGCCACCCCACTACCCACCCTCTCTCATTCCCATTGCTTCTTGTCCTGGACTGCTCTTCCCATGACCTGGCCTGACTGATCCTCTGCAAAGTTCAGCACCAGGCTGAGACCTGGAGCTGGGGGAGGGAATGAGGCCCCTGCAGTGCCATGACCTCTCTGTGACCAGACTGTCAGTCCTAACACTGCTGAGTCCTGAGGGCTAAGGAGGCTAAGGAGGGCTGCTGGCTGGGAGCCAGGCTTAGCCTCAGTTAGGACCACACAGGGACCTGCACCTCTCAGTCCCAGTCTGAACTGGTGGGCAGAACCTTGTGCTGCTGGATTGTGCTACTTCCAGCTCTGGGGGCTGGATCCATCCTGGTGCTGCCAGCTGGTTCTGGCCCTGTTGCACCAGTTCTGGCTGGCTGTGCCTTCATCCTCCTGGGCAGCAGAGGAGGATGGGCTGGCAGCTCTAAGCTGACACTCAGCTGCTGTGTTGGGGTGGTCTCTGCTCCCAGGGTGAGGAGCAGGCACATCTTCATCTTCAGGTCAGTGTAGGGGTGAAGCGTGGCTGCATCCCAACTGCAGCTGCTGAAGTTTCCAGCAAACATGGAAAACCCAAGGACATGTGTTAGAGGGGTGGGAAAACAGCAGGTGAAAACACAGATGGGTGTTTATGAAGTTTTTGCAATGTGTCAGTTTTTAAGCCTTTAATGGTGTTTTTTGTTGGCTTTTCAATGGAGTTGTGGTGGAAAGGTGTGGGCATGGCTTGCTCAGATGTGTGTCCATGGGAACATAATAATGGCTTGCCAGGTTTTAGATCAACTTCCAATCCTAGAGGTAACGCAGGAAGCCACCACCTGAGTGGCCCAGACCCTCAATCAAACCAGGTCCTCTTTGGGGGATGGTGGAAGGGAGCTCACTTCAGTCACTCCTTTTTTGGGTGGCCATGAATACAGGCAGGAGGTGAATTTCTGGAGAAGTGGCTGAGCTGATCCTCATGGAATATGGCACCACCTCACTGACCCCAGGCCTTGCTCCCCTCCTGATGTGAGTTGCACAGGGATGCTTTGGACATAGAGCCATGAATCAGATAGATATCCTGGTTCATGGAGACATTTCCCCATGCAAAGAAACATTCAGCACAGGGTGAAATGTCTCATGGTGCTGTCAGACCCAGTGATCTTTCACTTTTATGGCTGCAGGAATCAACTGCCTGCTCTGGAAACAGAGTTGACCTCAAACCCACTGCCATGGTGGCAGAGCTGGTGATAAGGAGGGGGTCCTTTCTCTCAGCAGACTGCCACTCCTAAACCCATCTTTCTAACACAGACTGGCTTTGAAGGAAAGCTCCTGAGTATGCATTTCATTAAGATTTAATAAAGCAGCTGCCTGCTCCTGAAGAACAAAATGATTATTAGACCCTTTATTGAGGATTAATAGCTGTGTAATCAGCACATATCTGGTTCCTACAGGCATCTATTACATAGCTTCTAAACCTCAGTGAATATGTTTCTAATTGGCTTTTAAGAACATGCTGTTGCTTTATTAAACCCTAATTAAATGCATATTGGGTGAAGTCCATTCAGAAGTGGTTATTGCGAACTACTTGTCATTACCTAATATGTGCAGCCTAATGGGCCTTCAACTTATTTGCTCTGTTAATTATTAGATTTTATGGCCTTTGTTTGAGCTTTGTTTTTGTAAACTCGGCTGCATATGTTGTTTTCTTCCCTATTCAAAGGCTTCCAAAGAAATGGATACTGCTGGACAGGCAGGGACTGGCACTGGGTTTGAAGAGCAGAGCAGATTGGGAGAGGCTCTTCCCAGTCTACAGATTTTTTTAGGGATGCTCATGTGTCTCCTACTTGCATTGTGCTCAACCCTTGTGGAAAGCAAGTCTTCAGGATGGGCTGAGGGTTTCAGGATGGGCTCCAGCCTGGACCATTGTTGTGTCCACCTTGGGACTTGAGCAAAAGGCCTGTACCAGGCTCAGCTGTAGCTTTCACTTGGGACCTGACAAACCCTCCAGCCTTGTCTATATCTATTTCCTGCCAGGTAGAAGTACTAGGTGGGGCAGCCACACCAGCCACCATCAGCTTCGTCCTTGGTTTGTCTTGGTGCTGAAAATGAGGGTGCTGATTCTGCCTTCGCACAGTCTTTGAGCTCCATCAAGCATCTGTTACATATCTGCAAGCCTCTTTCCCAAAACCCTATGAGAATAAATTGTAAGACACCCAAAATTAGGGGATGTGTAGGAGGTTGGAGTATAGACTCTGGCTGAACAGCAGAACAAGAGATGCTGATGTGGTGTTTCAGCAGAAAAGAAGTGCTGCGTGTGTGGTCAGTCAGCAAAATGCTAATGGGAGGATGCAGCATTGATCAGTATGGCATGGCTGAGCTCTGGGAAACTGCATGGATTTTGGTTTGAAACCTATTTTACATAATTTTATTTTCTGGCAGTATCAGAACACATCCTTTCAGGAGATTCAGGACAGGCAATTTCCAGGACAGGTTACGAAAAAATGGCACTTTGTAATGTCCTGTTGCATGTTGTCTTCTAAGGCACAATGGAAAAGTCAAAATCAAGGGAACTCAGAATCAGAGCAAAAAATGCTTGTTTGCCCAAATTGAGAGAGAGGTTTGTTGTTTTGGGTTTTTTTTTTGTTTTGTTTTGTTTTGTTTTGTTTTGTTCTTAGGGAGAGGAAGGAATTTTCCATTGTTGAAGAATTTCAGAAGACCCCAGAGTCTCTCAGAAGGGGACCGTGCCAGCCTTTAACATAGCATCTCGTCCCTATGCTTTGCCCTGCTCTGCTTCCCCGCTCTCCAGTGAGTCCGAGCGCCTCTCGGGGCTCAGGTGCCTCCCCGGCAGCGCCGCGAGGTCACCCAGGGACATCGGCCGCATCTCAGCGGGTGTGTCTGGCTCCGCGGTGGGTGGAGACAGGTTGTCAGAAGTTCAGAGGGAAAGCGGGTCATCGTGGGCTCATCTCCAGCTGCTGAACTACTGAGGCAGCGCTGCCAGCAGCTGCCTGACCCTCGTGCCCCCATCGCGGTGTCGCACGTGCTGCTTGGGCTGTCACCCCTGTCCCTGCTCCGATGCCTGGCATGGGGGTAAGCTCAACTCCCCTGGCCACGCAGAGAGCTCTGCCCCAGGGGCTGGCTCTGGTAAAAGTCTCTGCCCCTGACAGCCGCCTCTTGATCCTCAGCTTCCTGCCACTCCGGAGGCTCTGACTCATGGAGAATGAGCACCTCGCCCGAACTTTCACCTCCAGCTTGAACCACCCCCAAGTGAAACTTGCTAATGCTTGAAACCTTCAGTTATCCCCCCTCCTGCTATTTTTTTTTACATTTTCCAGCCTTTGTACTTTCTGCATCCCTGTTGGAAGCAAGGGGGCCAAAATACTTTGCAAAAGGCTGTTCTTGCAGTGCTTCCCAGAGCTTCCCTCGCTAGGAAATGCCGGAAACCGTGGGAGCAAGCCTCCTCGCTGGAGAGCCTCGCACAGGTTTTGCAGACCCTGGAGATCTGGAGACGCTTGAACTTCCCCAGGCATGGACCTCTCTCCAAAGCCAACAGGAACTCGGAAACTTTGGGGCCTCTTTGGTTTTTCTCCTCTTTAGACCTTGGATTTTTCAACTTAACCTTTGTGTTATATTTATATGTTGCGTGAATATGGCCTTATTTTTCTAATTAGGGTTGCAAATTCCTCATTAAAACTGCCTGCAGGCCAGGGTTTGTCTTGCTTGACTTAAGGCCAAATCAGGGAGGTATCCAGGCTTGGAGCTGTATCTCTTCACCCTGCTTCAGAGCCAGTGGACAAAGAAAACTATCCAGACCTTTGAGGCAGCTCTCCTGGGAAAAGTGTTCCCCTTCTCTGTGGCAAAATGGGGAGAACACACAGCTGAATGAATGAGCATGAAAGGCTTTAAGAGGTAGCACCAAGAGAAGCCAAAGAGAACCTCTTTCTCTTCTCCTGCCTGAGCTTTGGTGCTTTGGTGGGGATGGAGATTCACTTGCTCTGCAAAGACAATTTGGTCTGAAATTTAAGAGCAATGAACCATTTGTTTGTTCATTTAACATTTCCCAATGACTTTACTGCTGGCTATTTTATTTCAATAGGCCTCCCCTTCCTCTAGCTTTATCAAGATTTTCTTCTTCTTCCTAAGAGGAAGGAGATATTCCTTTCCTGTGGAAATAGCATTTGACTTCTTACCTGCCCTGTATGGGGAAAGTGGGAAAAAATCACAGCAAAGCTGAAAATGAGAAATTTTCACTTTGAAATTTCCCTAAAAATAAAAGAAGAAGCACTTTTGGCAAATTCTTCTGGCCACAATTTCCTCTTGTTCCATTTGCAGCTATGGAGATGAGTCTCGGGGGGGATTCCTGCTGACTGAATCACAGAATTCACAGAATTGCTAGGTTGGAAGAGACCCTCAAGATCATCGAGTCCAACCCATGCCCTAACACCTCAACTAAATGATGGCACCTAGTGCCACACCCAATCTTTTTTCAAACACATCCAGGGATGGTGACTCCACCACCTCCATGGACAAACCATTCCAGTACTTTTTCCTTTTTTCCGTAAAAAAGCTTTTTCCTAATATCCAACCTATATTTCCCTTGGCACAGCTTAAGACTGCGTCCTCTCATTCTGTCAGTTGCTGCCTGGAGAAAGAGACCAACCCCCACCTGACCACAGCCACCTTTCAGGGAGTAGAGAGTGATAAGGTCACCTCTGAGTCTCCTTTTCGCCAGGCTAAACAACCCCAGCTCCCTCAGTTGTTCCTCACAGGGTTTGTGTTCCCAGCCCCCCACCAGCCTCGTTGCCTCCTCTGGACGCGCACAAGCATCTCAACATCCTTCCTAAACTGAGGGGCCAGAACTGGACACAGCACTCAATGTCCTTCCTAAACTGAGGGGCCAGAGCTGGACACGGCACTCAAGGTGCAGCCTCACCAGTGGCAAGGACAGGGGAAGAATGATCTCCCTGGTCCTGCTGGCCACACTATTCCTGATCTAGGCCAGGAGCCATTGGCCGTGGCCGCCTGGGCACACTGCTGGCTCATGTTCACCAGTACCCCCAGGTCCCTTTCTGCCTGGGCACTGTCCAGCCACACAGTCCCCAGCCTGTAGTGCTGCACGGGGTTTTGTGGCCAAAATGTAGGACTTGGCATTTGGACTTGTTAAACTTCATCTTACTGGACTCTGCCCATCCATCCAGCCATTCCAGGTCTCTCTGCAGAGGCCTCCTACCTTCCAGCTTACTGTCGTCTGCAAATTTATTAATGAAAGACTCAATACCCTCATCCATGTCATCAATAAAAATATTGAACAGAGCTGGCCCCAGCACAGACCCCTCGGGTACATCACTGGTGACTGGCTGCCAGCTGGATGCAGCACCATTCACCACCACTCTCTGGGCCCGGCCATCCAGCCAGTTCCTAACCCAGCAAAGAGTGCTCCTGTCCAAGCCCCGGGCTGCCAGCTTATCCAGGATTGTGCTGTGGGAGGCAGTGTCAAAGGCCTTGCTGAAGTCCAAATAGACAACATCCACAGCCTTTTCTGCATCCCACCATATGGGTCACCTGGTCATAAAAGGAGACCAGGTTGGTCAAACACAACCCACCCCTCCTAAACCAGTGCTGGCTGGGTCTGATACCCTGGCCATACTGTAAGTGCTGTGTAATGACACTCAATATAAACTGTTCCATGACCTTACTGGGTACTGAGGTCAGGCTAACTGGCCTGTGATTACCAGGATCCTCCTTCCTACCCTTTTTGTGAATGGGCATCACATGGACTGGAGCCCCGTTTTGGTTTGTTCCTGTTCCAGTGCCAGGAGTTGGGTGGGGCCATGGGCCAGCAAGCCCTGAGCACCCTGCTGCTGCCCCAGGACCATCACCTGCCCACCATGGAGCTTCAGTGATGGGCAGACAGAGTCTGTGGCAGGTTGGGCTGCCAGCCCCTGGCTATCAGGCAGGGTGGGCACCTGGACACATCCTCAGCTGCACCAGCTGTGCCCACCTGAGCATGGCTGTGGGCAGAGCAGTGAGAGGAGAGAGGCACCAGCCCAGCTCTCCCCATCACCTCCCTTCAAATGGCAGGATCCTTCCCAGCTCTTCCTGACCATGTCTACACATCCATGATGGCTTAAGGCTTGAGCAATGCTCTCCCAGCAGCTTCTTTGGAGCTCATGTCCCAGTGGTGGGAGGCAGCTGGCTCTGTGTGCCACCCCTCTGTGCGCTGTCAACAGTGCGAGCAGCGTGGCCACCGGCCTTCACTGCAGGCGGGAAGGTGAGGGCAGGTTGGGAAACTTGAGCAGAGTGATCACCTGAGCAGAGGCCTGGGCTGGGAGCAGCAGCAGGAGATGTGTGGCCATGGCAGCTGGGGTGAGGGGAGAGAAGTCCTGAGCCTGGCTGTGCTGGGAGGAGCTGAGTGGTGGCACACTGAGGACATGGCTTCTGGCTCACCAGCCTCTCACCAGGCTCCAGAACCTTTCCTGCAGCCTCTCCTGACCTTTGCATGTGGCCAGCAATGTCAGCACTATGTCCCTCTGGTGCCCACATCCCTCTGCTGACCCTGCAGGTTGTCCAGCTGAGGGGGGACATGGCTGTGGAGGTCCCACCATGGAGGAGATCTAGATCCCTTCGTTTTCCTTCCTCCCTCCACATTCCCCTTGGCCATGGATCAGCTGGCGGGACCCAGCAAGTCTTGCAGCAAAGATGAGCAAAAAAAATCTCCTTATGCCTGTAAAAGGAAGAAGGAGAGCATGGCAGAGACAGGCCATCTGATACAGCTCCACTTTCTGCTGTGGAGGCGGGAAGCCTTTCGGACAGGATTTATTTTGTATAGTCTTCCATGCAAACTGGATCCCCCTCCTCTCCTGGCCCTGCCTGGCCTTAAATCATATCCTTTGTAATGACATTTCATGCTTGTGTGGCGCCTTGCTTCTGAGCATCCCCAAGTGCTTTGTAAACGGATGTCTCAGAGCCTGCCAGGAGGCTGCAGTACTACCCCTCCACCCTCCTGCCACTAAGGGAAGGTGATAAACCCTTCCCATATCTCACCTGGATGCCTAATCATGCCTGCATTGGCGCTGTAGCCTCCCCTGCATTCCTCTTGACTGCCCTCCCATGCCAGCCACCTCCATGGAGATCTCTGTCCCTTCTGGAGTGCCCAGGGTGAGGTGCTCAGGGATGAGCAGCCCCAGTCTAAGTTGATGGGATGCTGCCCTGCAGCCTGGCACATGGTCTGCAGCCTCACCTCCCACCTGGAAAGTCCCTGCCAGGCAATCAGCATAGCTGTCTCCCATTATCAGAGTTGCAGGGTCAACAAAAAGCCACTCTCTGTGTCCCCAGATCACATTTTTGGTCAGGAATGGATTTCTCTGGTACGCTGTGCCCTGGGACAAGGTGGGTGTTAACTGCATGGAAGTCTTGCTTGAGTCCAAGTAATCCAAATCCAAATAATACAGCATTTCAGATTCCCTCTTCCCTGTCCAAGCCCTTGGCTGTCATCAGGTCCTCCTTAGTCCTGTCCAGAGGTTTCTTCACAGCTGCAGAATCCCAGGAGATGCAGTGGTTTTCATCAGTTTGGCCCAGCAGCAGAAACAGTCTGCCTTCCCGGATCTCCTCCAGCTCCTTTGGCTGCTTGGCTTCCTCTGCTGGACATCCTGGGCTGTGGGGAGGACTGCTGAGGTAAGGATAGCTGGATGGCTGCTGCACCAAGCAGAATTTTGGGATCTGATAGATGGTTTTGCAGGTTGTCTCAAGCTACCTACTGTTTTTTTGTGAAAATTGGCCTCCCGGGAAGAGTCTTTTTAACTTCCCTCAGAGCTGTGAAGTCACAGCCCAAGAGCTGCCTGCTGACAGTGATGCCTTTTGCACAGGAGCCAGCAGTGATACCAGCTGGGAACTGAGAGGTTAACCCTGGGTGTAGGTGATTCCTTCTTCCAGCTCAGCTGGTCATTGCTGGGAGAATCAATGCAGAAATGCCCACAGGCACTTTGGTTAGCTCCAGGTGCTGTTGGTGCAGCCTCTTGCCAGGGGTCTGGAGGATGGATCTCAAGTCTGCTGTGCCACTGCAGCTGCTTCTTGCGCGGAGCAGAGCTGGTGATCTGCTCCAACCCTCCAGGGACTTGGCTGTGGGTCTCCAGTGACCCCTGTGAATACCAGGCTGCTCTGGGCTTCTTTTTCCTCTATAGAAAGTCAGCTTCATTCTTCTAAGGCACCTAGAGGAAAAAGATTGGAATCTGAGGGAAGATTTGTGGTGAAGTGGGGAAAAGCAAATGCTTTTGTTTGGTCTGGTCTGGTCTCCATCTCATCTTGACCCACCTCATAACTTTATCCCATCCCATCATACTCCATCCCACCCATCCCAATCTACTTACCCTATTCCCTATTACCCTGTATCCTTCCTGTTCTATCTTACCCTGTCCCATCCCACTCCATCCGATGCCATCCCACCCATCCCATTTCACTTACCTCATCCCATCCTGTTTTCTGTTCTTCCTGTCTTATCCTACCCTGTTCCATCCCACTCTATCTCACCCCATCACACCCATCCTATTCCACTCACCCTATCCCCCCACATACCTCTTCCCTCCCATGCCATCCCACCTATTCCATTGCCCTCCACCTCATCCCCATCTCCCGTGGACATCCATGCCATCCATCCCCAGACGGAGCTGCTTTTGCCAGGGGCATGGGCCCATTGGTGGTGGAGGCCACTTGGAGCAGTTCCATATCCAGGATGTGTGTCAGTGAAAGCAGAAACCCAATAAGCAAGATAAGGAGACGATTTATAATGGCGTTTGTGAACTTTAGGAAAGAGCTTTACAGCCAGATTTTACAGACCACACAGGGAGAGGTTATACTCTCGAAAACCTTAGAGATTTTTTAAAAAATATTTTTATATTTAAAAAAAAGAGTTTCCAAGAATTAAATAACACAAAAGTGCATGAAATATGATGTAGGGAATGTTCCCCTTGCTCTCACATCTGAAGTTAATTTGGGAGATGCTCTGAATAGCTTTTTAAAGAGTGGATAAACATTGGCATCAAAAGTGTAAATAAAGTTACCAGACAAAGCGGCCGTTCAAAGGGAATCGTCCCTGGGATGTTGGCTGGGCAGCTCTAATGGCTGCGTCAGGAACATTTGGAGATAAAAAATGGGCCCGGCTGATTAGCCCAGGCTGAAGTTCTCCGCCTCGTCTCCCTCTCCTGATGCCAAAGCAAGCGGCGCTGGCAGCTGCTCCTGCAGGTTTCCTGCCTGGGGACGGCACTGGCGGGAGGTTCCCGCTCGCCGGGACCCCCTCAGTCTTCCACAGCACCATTGCCCAAAGCTTGGGTCACACACTCCCAAGCAGGACCTACTGAAGCCTAATTAAAGCCTGTTGGTGCTGATCTCTTGGAGATCTGGATTTGTTAGGGTTGTGGCCCAAAGTGTATCTGAGAAGCCCTCAGGCTACCCCTGTGTGTCACACCCACTGCTTCCCCCAGGACAGTCCTATTCCCCCAGATGTTTTGATTGACACATGCTTGGTTGGTCATAAATACTCTGAAATACAACAGGACCTTCTGTGTCATGGGGCTTAAGATTGCAGCTGGGTAGAAGAAGCCAGAGGGATTGTGTCTCTCCGAAAGCACATCTTTGCACCATCATCAGGGTTCTCCATGACAGTCCCCCAACAGTCTGTGGAGGGAAGACAAAAACAATGAAACGAACTCTGACTTCTCATTTAAATCCTCCCAAGAGGAAGCGAAATGGACAGATTTGAACTGATGCTTTGTTTGCGTATTTTGGTATGAACTTGAAGGGAAACCTTTGGAAGTTGTCTTTGATGAAGCAGTTTGTGAATAAGAGGCAGTTGTGGGTTGGGAGTCATAGAAGTAGGAATGGGGGTGGATAATAATACTAGCTCTCCTGCATCCAGAAGCTCTTACCGCCACAGCACCCAATGCTGAGGGCTGCAACTGAACTTGAATATACAGAGTGTCAGTTCCTTCTTCAGCTGAGACCTTGGTCATGGCTCTGCATCCCTTGATTGGTGAAAACAGGATGGTAACACCAGCAGCCATGACAAAAAACAGGGTGTAAATCCACCTCTGGGTTGTCTGAGAGCAGCTCACAGCTGCCTACACCGCAGTAGGGGCACAGTTAGCACCATTCATGGCTGGGGGGCTGGTGGGCTGCTCCTGGTGCTCATGGCCCTGGAGACTCAAGAGTCCTGTGTCTTGACTGACCCAGCCTAGGGAATGTGATGGATCCAACCACACATCTGCCAAGATGCCATCTGGGAACTGGGTCCCATTTCTCACTTGTGACCTGGGTGCTGTCATGCTGTATCAGCTCCTGAGCCTGAGGAACAGCATGAAAGGCATCATCACAGGTAACCCTGCAAGTCCCCAGTGATGACACATCCTGGTTTCTCTTACCTTGCCCTGGAGACTATCTCCTCATTCCTCCTGGTGCCCTGCTGTTGGAGCATGCCCTTCTTGTGTCCAACCCTGAAGCCTGCATAGTGGAATGAAGCATGACCCCTATCGGGTAGAAGTTACAAAATTCTATTTTAATATTTCACCTACTCAGGTGACTTTAGAATGGATAAAGTCATGAGGACTCATTTGCTCTGTCCTTTGCCTGGCTAAAATATGAGCTAACACGGACCATAACTCTGACCTTTTTTTTCAGTCTTGACTCTGCAGTGTTTTCCTGAGTGTTAAAGAACAAATATCCCATTGGCAGGGATAGGAAGATGCTGTCCCACACCCTTGGTGCTAACCACAAGCAGCAGTAGCTCCTCTCTGCATCCCTGGGTGAGACCCAGCAGGATGGGGACGCTGCCTGCCTGGGCACCAGCTGGCAGGGCTGGGCTTCCCCAGAGACTGCAGCAGGGATTTTATTGCAAATAATGGAATAATTATTCTTTCTTTGCCTGGGACTTGCCCGCAAACAGCTGCTGATTCCTGTACGAGGGCTCATGAGCCCAAAATCCCATCAGGGGGGTCACTCGTGCCTTTGGGATGGAAGACCCTGACACGGACAAGGGGACCCTGGCTCAGAGGATGCCCGGTGTGATCACTGTGAGCCAGGGCTCGTGCAGACCGCCCTTGCGCATCAGCCTTCGTGCCACTTGTGTAAACTATTACAGCAAAGGGCAAAGGTTAAATGCAGCACATGTGTGGCATCAATTAACAGGATTTCAAGGTCTCCAGTGGAGTTTCTGCTCAAATCTCTTGTGGCAGGTTCAGTTTTCTTAACCCCTCCGATGCCATGCAGTTAGAGGGTCTTGGCTCTCCCAGACTATTAGAGGGGAATGGGCTTGTGCTGGCTGGGGGGGTCTCCCCAAGGATTGTGCTGGAGGGGCCTCTGGCCATTTGGGCATGGGGGGACAGGGACACCACACACACCACAGCAGTGGCCTGTGGGGCAAGTGAGAGGGACTGTACTCTTTCTACTGTAAGTGTCCTTGGAAGTGTGTCAGGCCCTGGCAAGGCAGAAAGTTGTTGTATAAGCAGCCCCTCATCATGCCCCTCCTGCTTCAGGTTCATCTGCTTCATCTCGGAGCCCTACTGGGGGGTGACTGCTCCTGTGTTTGGTCCCAGCCAGACCCGGCTCCACTGAAGCACCCCATTGTCCCAATGTGTCTTACTGCTGAGCGGATAAAGATTCCTGCCAGGCTTGGGACTGCTGGAGCCTTCACTCCCAGCCTGTAAAACAGACACAGTCACTCCCCACTGCCTGGGGGGGCTGGGAGCGGATGGCTGCAGTGAAAGTCTCAGCAATGATTCAAAACCAGGACAATTTTGGTGGAGGAATTGTGGTTGTGAATCTTCAGCAATCTGAGGCCATTCAGGGCTGCTCCCAGACAATGTACCCAACCACCACTCATGTCCTCCTGGATTTATCAGTCATGCTGGGCACACTGGGAGAGGGAGTGGATTAAAGGATGGTGGCATGACTCCAGCAGCTGTCAGTGCATCCCGTGTCTCCTGCAGCTGATACATCAGAGACCTGGATGCCATAGCTTTGCACTGTAGCTCTGCCAGGTTGTCCTCCCCAACTCCAGATGTTTCTCCTCAGGGCCAGGACCCTGGAGTCAGAGCGCTTGGAGGGCTTACACTTTGCTCTTTTGAGGGAGTTTGACAAGGAAAAGGAAGGCTTTAGCTGCCACCACCATGAAGGAAACATGAAAATGTGATACTGGCATGGTCTGAAGACTCAGAAGCTTTAATACATTCTAAAAGCTTCCTGATTGCTTGTGCAGATTTTTCCCTATGCATATTGCTAATTTTTCATGAACAGGTGCTGCTGAAGGGAATCCTGCCTTGGGGGTTTCAATTCCAGTCCTGTCTCAAGGCTGGGGACCAGTGTAATGGATGGATCAAGGCTGGGAGCTTAGTGAGGAACATTGATCCCAACAGCATCTGATGCAGAGCCTGCCAGGCCAGAGGAACAGGACATGCAAGCACCCTTCTGCGCCTGCGTGCCCCTGACATGACTTTGCCCATGCATTCCACTCCTTTTTGTGAAATGAATAATTTTAATCCTCCAAGTTAAAAAATTCAGCTCCTAAAACATCAAAACCACTAGAAACCCCAGAATTTAGATGTTTTCAATCTGTTTTTCAGTCCTGCACCCTGTTATGATGAACAAAAAGCATGCTTGAAAAACAGATTCTCTGCTCACAGCTCCCCATGTCAGAGCTGAGACTTCTGGCTGAAAGATGGATTTGGTCCGGGCATCTCCACAGAAATACCCTGTTTGTTAGCAAACCTGTAAAAATCTTGGTAATCCCCTTGATCTGAAACAAATGGATTCTGCTGTCTGGTGCTGATTTTATTATCAGACACTGCTTAGTATCATCCCAGGGCTTGGACCAGTGCCTGAGGCTCAACACCAAGTCAATCACACGCTGGCAGGCAAAGGTCTCCCCTGAGCTCTAGATCTGTGCTGGTTCTCCATATGTGTGCGGTGCCCTGGATAATACATGTTGGATTTACAGAGCCACGTGGTTGCCCAGGGACCTCTAAGACCTTTCAGGGCTGCTCCAATGCTGTCTCCAGATGCGATGGGAGCAGCCTAGCATGGCTGTCAGGGTGAAAGCTCAGGTTTTGTTAAGTTCTGTTGAGTTCTGATGTCTTCTCCTTCTGGGGTGGGGAGCTTGGCTAGGTGGTTGTGTTTCCAGCATCTGGAGCTTTGTGCAAACACAGGATGAAGGAGCAGAAGTGTTTTTGGGTCCTAACATGATTCCCAGGGTGTCTGTCAGCCTGAGCTCCCATCCAACGATCCCTTGGAAATGGGACCTAAAACAAGCCTTGAGCATCCGTGGGCTGATTTGAGGACTACTGGGAATCTTGATGGCTTTGAGGCCAGGTAGATCCTCAGCTGGTTGCAACTTGGTTGCATTGACCATGGCCCCTGACAGCAGCAGTCCCAGCCCCGCTCTCCCTCCATGCTGACTGCAGCAGCTAAACATAAAATTTGAGCCCCCTGGAGACCCACCATCAACCACACGAGCCCCAGCCGGTTTTGTTTTGATTATACATTTGTTTCCTCCCTCCTGGGAGTGTCTGACACAGCTTTTACCTCTCAGCGCGTCAACACTCGGCTTCCCCCACCACCTCCCTCCCCTCCCGTCGGCTCTGCTTGGATTAGCTCTGACCCCTACTGAACTCTGCTGCCAGAAGAAGTGTCAACCCCTTTCACTTTCCAAGAGCTTTCCAGCCCCGAACACTGAGCAGGGAAGGAGTGTCCCCCAATGGAAAACCTCCCACATAATTTTTTTCCGACTCCATACTCTTGCTGTACATCTGGGGAGGACAGACTCTGGTCCCTGCCTCTGGCCATGCTCTGGGGGCAGCCTGGATAACCTGCAGCACATCTCTGCCCTCCCCTGAGCCAGCACAGGTGTAAATGAGGCAAAAGAGGTTTTTAAGGAAGATTTGATTAGTGGAGGAAAAGGGTGGGATAGGAGAGAGTAGGAGGTTAGCTATGGGTGCAGCATGGCATGGCATAGCATGGTGCACAGGACCAAGGGCAGCTGTATCCATGGGAGTATGGCAGGGTTGGTGGCTGTATTTCTTCAAGAGGAAGTCCATCTTCCACAGATGGGCAGACATCAGCAAGATGGAAGGGAGAGGAAGAGCTGGCTGCTTCCCCCAGGAGGACAGTAGATGGGGAGAAGGTCTGTCAACTCTTTCCACCAGTTCTGATAGTGGTTGTGCTTCTCCAAGCTAAGCAGCAGCAGCTTAAGCATTCTGCAAGAGCTTCAAAATTCATGGGAAACCAGTCCACTGAAATAAAAAGACAATCCAAGGAGAAGGCAGCAGTTGATGCTGTGTGCCCACAGCTCAGCAGCATTAACACTTGTGGGACTGGGAGTTACCCCCACCCGTGAGCAGCCACCCCGGCCAGCAGAGACGCTGGGTAGTGGATGTGGGGCCACAGCTGGGGAGCAGGGAGGTTAACTCCAGCAACACCAATGAAATAAAGAAAGAGAATGCCGCATGCTAAGGAGTTGCAGATGTTTGGATGTTGGCAGGGATTTGGGTGGAGCTGCCAATACACAACATGGTTTGCAGCAGGCAGAAAGGATGGGAAGTGTCAGGGAAAACCTGCCCCTTCTCTAAAGCCTGTGGTAGTGGAAGGAGTCCTCCTGGGGTAGGTGTCATGGGGGAGTGAATGGCTGTGTCTTCTCTCAGAGCTTGGAGATGCCAGTGGGGAGGCAAATGAAAATAGACCAGTTGCTCCCAGGTCTGACTGCTGCTGTGTCCCTCTCTGTTGGAGCCCCTGGAGCAGCCACCTGGGCTGTCAAGGACAACTGAGCCATGAAGACAACAGCTCAGAGCACAATGACTTTATTTATAAGACACCGAGGATGTGCCTTGGTCTTCCAGGAGCTCTCTTCCCTGTTTTTTTTCCCAAGCCTGCGGAAGCCAGGCAGATATCCAAAGCTGTTCCTCACTTTTCACAGCTCAGTGAAGGGATGGCCTGCCTAGCTGGAGCTGGGTGAGGGTCACAGGCCCGTTTTGGTCTCACCAGGTCAGCAGAAACCAGGACTTCAGCACTGGTGTCCTAGAGCTGAGTAATGTGCCAAAGTGAGGAGCAGCATTGCCTCTGAAGCGAAGAAGGCATCTCTGGAGGTCTGTGAGGACTCAGGCAGGATAAATCCAGGCTGAAGGGCACATTTAGGGCTGTGCTGACCTCAATGTTAAATGATTTTGTTTTATCCCTGGCAAAGGGATGGACAGGGACCTAGTAAAGTCCAACTGGGCAGGGCCAATGAAGTCCAAGCCCTGCTGTTGTACTCAAAGGAGGTATTGGGGCGATGGGGAACAGGGCCCTGAGGCGTCTCTGTGAATCTGGACCCCATCAACTCTGGTGTGTGGGTCTTGTTCCTTTCTGGGGTGCCAGCTCTTCAGGATGAGCAAGAGTCCCCTTGGTGGCTGGCAGATGGAGTCCCACCCCAGAGGAGCCCTTGGGAACCTGCTTTGTGTGTCTCGGTGAAAGCGCAAGCCCCCAGAGAGCTTTGCACCTGCAGCCCCAGGCTCGCAGGAGCATCCCCTTCTCTTGAAGTTCTCCTGATGCCTCCTGGCTGCCATGGCTCTTCAGCCCTGCCAGCTCACTGGGGTTCTCTTGGTCTTTGTCAGCAGCATGTTTAGTAGCTCTTTGGCCATCGTGCTTCCTGACATGTTTTCTTTTCCCCCGTGATTTTGAGAATTGTATTCATTTCTTTGTTGAGGAGGGAGAGGAAAGGTCATCCTTTGCTAGCAACTCATTAAAGCAAAACAATGGAAAGAACAGCAAATGGGCTCTGGGACCCACTTCTCCAGGCATGTGTGAGGCTGCCTTTTGTCAGTGTAGGAGAGGGGCATCCATTGAGGTGGTGGCATTGCAGGGAGGCTTTCCCACCCCACCTCCCGCAAACCAATTCAAGGCATCACTGGAGGAGGACCTCAGTGTGTGTCAGAGCTTTTGTTTGTTTGGTTTGTGTTTGTGTGTTTGTGTGTGTGAGCGCGAAGTACATTCAGCCCTGCTGTCATTAAAAAAAAAGTTTTTAATGAAAATTTTTTCATTCCCTCTTCCCAAGCTCCCCGGCTTGGACCAGTTCTGTTTCTTTCATGTGGGAGGCAGCTGCATTTGTCACAATAATTGTGTTTCCCTGTTGCTGTGTACTGCTGAGGACTTGGTGACACAAAGAAGATGTGAAGCGTTTCTCTTTCCCAGGCCTGGCTCTGGGGGTTTGATTTTGGCTACATTATGGCCTTCTTTCTCTCCAGGATGCCCATATGGGGTTTGAAGTCCATCTGGCATTTGGCAGGAGAGACATTGCTTAAAGCTGATGGTTGTGCTCAGAGTGATGCTGAGAAGCAAACACTGCTCCGTGCCTGTGGTATCTCACAGGATCACTTGCTTAAGTCCACTGCCTGTTGCAATGGAAAATGGACATGCAGAGGGCCCAGCTCTTATGTTTGAATGTCCTGCTAAGCTTGTTGGCCTCCAGACCCCAGACAACCACCCCACGGCCTGTCTCAGTCCCATCCTACCAGCTGCTGGCTGGGCAGCTGTGGTGTTCCATGAGGGAGTGTGGAAAGCTGCACTGTGGGCAGGGGCTGCTTTGGGCAGCTACACTCCTGTGGTTCATCACTTGTTCTGAACCTCCCCTGCCCTGTCCTCTCTGGGACCTAACCCTCACTGCACACCCACCAGCCCCTGCAGGTGGGAAGTGCAGCACAGCGAGGGCAACTTGCCTGAGGCACTGGCCCTAGAGCAGCACAGGAGCTCTCCCAGTTTAAGGTGGGACATTTCATTGCATGGGGAAGGTGGGCCAGGCATGGCAGTCTTGGGCATAATGCCAGAGCCGGGCTGGGAGTGGCAGAAGGGCATGGGGCATGAGGGGCATGAGGGGCATGAGGGGGCATGAGGGACATGAGGGGCATATGGAAGTGGGACTGCATCTGGTGTGGGGCAGGTGGGACATGAGGTGATTGGGAGTGCAGCTGATGTGGGGCACAAGCGGCACTGGTGTCAGGCACGTGGGCAGCAGGAGCAGGGGAGGCACCTCACAGGTTCCACGGAGTTACTCCGTGCTGGAGCCCACGGGGTCTGACCTTGCTGACACGGAGGGGTCAGAGTGTGAAAGCAAGAAGAGATCTTTGGGAGCAGAAGCTGTATGACGCCCGGGACCTGGCTGTGTATCCCCCGGGGCCGGGGTCGGGGCCGGGCTGTGCATCCCCCGGGGCCGGGCTGTGCATCCCCCGGGGCCGGGCTGTGCATCCCCCGGGGCCGGGCTGTGCATCCCCCGGGGCCGGGCTGTGCATCCCCCGGGGCCGGGCTGTGCATCCCCCGGGGCCGGGCTGTCCTTCCAGGCAGCGCGGAGAGGTGGCAGCAAAGGCCCTGGGACGGGGGTCGCGGGGACCTGCCGCCGCAGCCACGGGTGCTGGGTCCTGGCCCGGGAGGGATGCGCGTCAACGCCGACGTCTGCCCCCACCACGCTCCCACGAGCGGGACCCACGCGCTGGGGTCAAGTTCATCTCTAGGATGTAACATCCGAGAGTGGTTTTTGCCCACTTCTTTAAAGAAAATCTGGTCCATCCTTCTGGAAATCTTCCTCTGTCTGACCTGACCTCGAGCACTCCCAGGGATGGGGCATCTCTGGGAACACTCACCACAGGCTCAGGGATCAGAATCTGCTTCCAGGACTGCATGAGCCTTAGCATTTCTGCCCCTGCTCCACTCTGGGGCTGCCCCTCTGTACCTGCTGATGGCCCAGCATGTTGGAATCCCAAGAGAACAGCTTGTGAGACTTCAGGACTTGTCAAAAATGAAGCTGAACCCTTACCCCAGGCTGGCTGAGTGCCCACAGCCCAGCCAGCCCTAATCTGGGGCTGTACACTGCCCATGTTTAATGAGGTATCGTGTA
Organism: Illadopsis cleaveri; assembly: GCA_013399915.1. NCBI lineage: Eukaryota > Metazoa > Chordata > Aves > Passeriformes > Timaliidae > Illadopsis > Illadopsis cleaveri. The sequence continues at coordinate 117,140 of VXBB01015101.1, forward strand.
TGGATGTGTCCGACTGTGTGTATGCACATGTCGTGGGCTCTGGGTGTCTCGCTCAATGTTTGCATCTGTCTGTTAGCGGGTTTGGGCATCTGGTGCTGTTCCCCTTGCCTGATTAAATATCTTCCCAGGAGTGAGTTTGTGTAGCCGAGGATCTTATCACGAGTCAGTATCTGCATGGGGAGGTGTTCACAGCTCTCCATGCGTGCAGAATTTGCACAGTACCCATGGGTCATGTTGGGCTGTCGAAGATGCTTCTTCCACTGTCAGCATGTGCTGAGTGATGGTGGATGGGTGGGTGGCCAAAGAATGGAGGGATCAATGCAGAGCAGGGTGGGCTTCCCCATCAGTGGTGGGAAACAGTGGGGACCAGTGTTGCTCATGGCTATTCTCTCTCCCCAAGGGCATGTGGAGCCCAACCTGGACACTATCCTGCACACCATGGCCATGGAAGGGGGACAGGGCATCCCTGAGGCTGGGATGCAGCATCAGAGATGGCCCTGTCACTTGCAGTGAGGTGCCCTGTGAGGGGCTGCTGGCAGCTGCTGTGGCCCTGGGCTGTGTAGTGACCCAAGTCTGGCTGGGCATCCTCTATCACAAGTGCCCCTAGGGTTCAGGGGACCCCCCACTGCCCAAACAGCGCATGACAGACAAGGCAGTGCCTGTGTGACACTCTCTGTTCCCATGTTTCTTCCCTCCTGCTCTCTCTGCCTCCACCCAGCTCCATCCCAGGAGAAGGAGTGTCCCTCCCAGCTGGGTCAATGCCTGCATCACCTAAGCGCTGTCCCTGCAGGGACCCCCAGACCCTGCAGGGCACAGGGCCCGCAGGCCAGGAGGGCTGGCAGCCATGGGCAGTGGGAGGATCACAGCCTTCTGCCCATGTGCTGCCCAACCCGTCAGCACCTCTGTGAAGCAAAGCCGGGGCTGGCTGGGGATGTGCCCCCCAGCTCCCTCCCTTTGTCATGAAAAGCCAGGCATGTGTGCCAGAAAGACCACCCTGTGGTAGAAGCCATCCATCTCCTTTGGAGATCAGCATTCTCTCCTTGCTCCTTGGCTGCAGGGGTGTTTGGCTGCAGATATTTACCGAGCAATTCACATCCAATCACAGAAGCCAGAAAGACTGGGAGGATTTTTCATCTGGTTTCTTGCAACCAAAGCAAACTTATCTGAATTACAACCTAGGAAGCATCTCATTAGTGGGGAGTGAGGTCTCCAAAATATAGAGTGTTTGGAAACCACTCTGCCAGAGGCATATGAATGTGGGCTGCTGGCAGGTGAGTTGGTGAGGAGCCTATCTAGTCACCATCTTCTCTCACCCATGGTAATTTTCCGCATCTTTTCTCCTGTGGTACCTGAGTGGAGAGGAGATGGGATTTTAGAGGCTTCCAGCTCATCACATCACTTCCCCATTCCCACTTTGGTTCAAGAGGTGTTTGACTTTGCTGGGCTGAAGCATGGGCTGGCCTCCCCACCCATTTCTTTTCCCACCAGCTTCTCCTGCCCTTTCTCTCAGGCCATGTGGTGTCACCCCAACCAGGAGGTGAAGGTCTAGGAGCAGAGTCCTGGGAATGATGGTTACAAGTGTTTAATTTACATTAGTGGAATTAGGATCCTCAGCAACATCACTGGCTGGTCTGTCTCTAATGCTGTCCCAAGAGGCTGGTGGCTGGGGGACATCCCTCACCTGGCCTTGTGGAGATCTGCTCCCTGGTGTGGCTGTCCCAGAGGGATTTATGCCTGAGGCACCTGGGTGGAGCCTGCATAGTCCCAAAACTTGCTGGAGACTTTGTCTCAGATGGGATACAAGCTGGCACAGGGGCTGGGATGTGGGGAGGAGGTGAGGCAGGATCCAAAGTGATCTGGTGACTACCAGCTGCGACTGCAGGGGAGCTTTCTGCCAAGCTTTGAGAATGGAAGTGATCAGGGAAGTGCAGCTGGCAGCTGTGCCTGGGCTTATGTGGCTGCGAGGTGACTCCTGTGCCCATGACTTAATGCCCTTCCAAAAATACTTCCCTGGATACAGCTTGCAAGCAAACCGCTGAGCCAGCTTGTAGCAGCGATGAGGATGGAGGCAGGCACGGCTCTGGTGCCTTCCTCGCACCCGTTGGGGTGAGTGTGTTGGCCCACACAGGGCTGGCTCTCACGCAGGACTGAAGACACCTGTGCTTTGAGTGGCATGGTGGGTGTGGGACCCTGTTCCCTGGCTGCCTCCCTGTCCCAACAGAGCCTCTGGATGCTGGTGGAGAGCTGCACCATCCCCCGGCTCCTGGCCTGCGTGGGGAGGGGTTTGTGCTCCCCTGCCAATGACACCATCTGCTCCCTGAGCTGCCAGCCAGGCTGACAGTCCCTGCCCGGCCATCTCCCAGCCATCCTCAGGTGCCTGGTGCCTGGGCAGGAGAATCCATGTGGGGTTTTGCTGTTGAGGTGAAGGTGGCTATTGAGCAACCCTGATCTGCTCCCGGAATCATGTCACCTCTGCCAGCTTCCGGGTGATAATGTGTACTCTCTCTTGTCCCATCAAGAGCTCCTCCGTTCCTTGCTCCTCTCCTTGGCAGCTGCCAGGCTGTAGCTTCTATTTCAAGGTCGAATTTGATGAGCTCCAGCTTCCAGATGGGTGATCCTGTAATGACTTTGCAAATGAGTGTCACTCCTGTGTCCCACATGGGTGAGGGTCAGGGTGGACACAGCTCCCTCAGCACAAGGCAGAAGGAAAGGCTGGGATGGATAAAGCCAAGCTACCTGCACTAGCTCAGCACCCTGCCCCCACACTTCACCAGGCCCACTGGCAGGAGAGCTGCTGGGTTCCTCTGCTGTGATGTGCTTCCCAGAGAGCCAGGTTGGCAGCATGTGGGCCCCCACATCCCCAGGACATCCCAGTGTCTCAGTTCTGGGCTTTGAAGTGCCTGAGCCCTGTGACATGACTAAAGTGAGTTTGGATGATGAGCACCTCCTTGCTCCCCATAAAGAACATGTCCCACCATGGGAAGATGAGAAGTTTCCATCAGAGGAAGCTGCTTCTTGCCAGCAGAAGAGGTGGGAGGGGGTGGCCTGGCCCTACAGACATGGGATTCAGGTCTCCTCACTGTCCTCGGTGAGCACCCTGCCCTTCTGTGTGGAAGAATCAGAACTTCCTTTTCATGAACCACGCCTGCCTATCCCTGGGGGCTGCCTGCCCTTCCTTGCTGCCCATGGCACTGACTGTCACTGTCCCCAGCCAGGCAAGGCAAGTCCCCCGGCACAGCCACTCTCAGCGGCACACCGTGCTCCGTGTCCTGTTCTGGCCTTGCTGCTGGCACCCTGGGGATGGCACCCGCCACTGCCCTGGCCCGCAGCGCTCCATGGCTCCAGCACCAGCCAACTTTGCCCCTCCAGGCCTGTCACCCCTGGGCAGCCACGGGTCTTTGGGCAGCTCTGCCTGCTGTCCCTGGAGCCTGGGGACAGCGCGGGGGGCAGGAAACCCCCCAGGTGGCAGGGGGCTGAGAGGAGGAGTGGGGAGGGGGTTGGGAGACAGGGCAGCCCACTGCCCGGCTCTGCTGCGCTGGTTCCCCTCCCTGGCCCCACCAGCCCATTTATTACCCCTCTGCCATTCATCGGGCCAGACAGATGCCCCCAAATAAATACCCCCAGACAATAGGGTGGGAGGGGCCAGTGAGGCTCTTCATGAATAAACATGAGGGTCTTTGGACACAGCTTCCTCTCTTTGCAAAATGGGACCGATTGTGCGGCAGGCATTTAAAATTCAGCCGCGGTCGGGCTGTCTTCCAGTGTCCCTTGAACTGTNGGTCCCAGCCCTGCAGTCCCCACCCTAGCGCATCCAGAATGAGCTCCATGCAGAGGAGGGAAAGGTCAACCCACAGGGGGTGAAAAGCAGCCCTGGTGATGGTGGAGCACCTAAAAGTTGGGAAATGCAGAAGGAAGGAGGAGATACTTGTCCAGGCCAAGGCAGACCCACTTTCGGTGGGGATGGGTTTGCAGGACTCCTGACCTGTTCCCATGCCTGGACAGCCCCAGCAATGCTGGTCTTTAGATCCAGAATGAATGGGTTTTTGGGATCTTGGACAACAGCATCTCCACTGAGCTTCCAGCACCCCAAACCCACATGTGCCACTTGGTCTCAGGATGAAGGCAGAACCAGAGCAGCAGCAGAGAGTGGAGGGCTGGGAGCACCAGGACATGGCCAGCAAAGTGGCTCAGGATTCTGAGAGACCTGCCAGCACCCTGATGTTTCATCAACCAGGTGCTGAGATCCTGATGCCACCTGCCCATGGGAAAGCCAGGAGATATCCATGCCATGCGCAGGACAGCTCCAGAGTTTGTGGAACCCCGTGAGTTGCTTGCTGTGTTGCTAGGGCTTGGCAGGAGGATGTGTGGATGGGCAGAATCCACAATGCCCATCCTGCCCCCAGGACTCTGCATGGTGGGATGAGTGTCACTCATGACACTGGGGAGCTCTAGAAACTCCCTGGACAGCTCTGGTGCATCCCTGTATTGGGAGAAAGCATCTGCCTACCCCTTCCCCACCTCTGGGATCCTCTGCCCAAAGGCCAGGCAAGGAGAAAGGGGGATTCTACCCAAGGGCTGGCAAGGACACTTCAAGTGAGGTGTTACCTGCCAGACCATCTGCCCCTTGGGAGCTGGCTGGCAGGAGAGACCAGGGCCGTGCTGGCAGCAACAGGTGCTGGTGGGGACAGGGGAACATCACTAGCTGCAGGCTAGGGGTGGGCAGAGCCTTCATCCAAAGCTCCAGGGGCTCTCCATGCCTGGGAACTCCAAGCGTGGCTCCCTTAGCTCACGAGAGAACATGGAGGGGGGTCTCACCCGGGGCTTAGGGATGTCACTGTGGATGTGGATGCCGTCTGCTGGCCATTGCCTGATGCCACTGCCTGCCAGGGCTGCCTGCCCCTCTGTCCCTCTGCCCCTCTGTCCCTCTGTCCCGCTGCCCGCTGGCGGGCACGGCAGCTGCAGCCCGTGGGGGGCGGGGGTGGCCGGCTCT
>VXBB01015101.1:123309-138022 GCA_013399915.1 Illadopsis cleaveri
GGGCAGAGCCTTCATCCAAAGCTCCAGGGGCTCTCCATGCCTGGGAACTCCAAGCGTGGCTCCCTTAGCTCACAAGAGAACACGGAGCGGGGTCTCACCCGGGGCTTAGGGATGTCACTGTGGATGTGGATGCCGTCTGCTGGCCATTGCCTGATGCCACTGCCTGCCAGGGCTGCCTGCCCCTCTGTCCCTCTGCCCCTCTGTCCCTCTGTCCCGCTGCCCGCTGGCGGGCACGGCAGCTGCAGCCCGTGGGGGACGGTGCTGGCCGGCTCTGGCAGCAGGAGGGCTCCTGCATTACAATCCGGTTCAATCTGTCCCCCTTCCTGCTGCCCAGCAGTGTAGGAGACGGTTACTGTTTAATCCCATTTGACAGCTCTTTCATCATCTGCCTGCCTCCCTCCAGCTTCCCGTGGCTCCTCCAAGGCTCCTTTGTGGCCGTAATCAAAGCCTGGTGAGTGATGGCTGCTTAGGGGAGGGAGGGAAGGGACAGTGGAGCGAGGGTGGTTCACCCGCGGGGGGCAGGGGGCGAGGGAGCATGGCCTGGCCACAGCTCCAGGGAGGCGCACAAGGGATCGCAAGGTGTGGGGGCCTTTGCTGTCAGGTCCTGCAGGTGCAGCTGTGGGTGGTGGCACTGGGAGCTGGGCTGGATTGAGCATGCCCAATGCTGTGAACTGGTCTAGATGGAGCACCTCCAGTGCTGGAAGCCAGAGTGGGCTGAGCATCCAGAGTGGGCTGAATTGCGCATCCCCAGGACTGGGAGCTGGACTGGATGAAGCATTCCCAGTGCTGGGAGCTGGTCTGGGTGGACCATCCCCAGTGCTGGGAGCCATGCTGGTTGGATGATTCCCAGTGACTCTCTCACAGTCAGGCTGGGAGGTCCGGGTCAGGGCAGCAGGGCTGGTGTCCGAGCAGGCGCCAGGCAGTGGGTCAGTCTCCCTGAGGGGCAGAGAAGCAGGTCTCCTTCCACAGCCTTCTCCCACATACCCTCCAACCACCCTCTGGGAGTGGGGGCATGCTGGCTCACAACACCCTTGTGCCTTTCATGGCAGGCGTGACTGTGGCCCTGGAGGAGCATGGCAGCTCTCTCCCCATGACAGGGAAGACTGTGTGGGAGAGATTTTGGTGGAAGTCACTTGGGCAGTGCAGGCTTCCAGCCCAGCATGGCGCACATGGGGGTGAGCCTTGCAGTGCCATGGGAGCTTCTGCCATCTCCATCAGTGGACAGCTGAGGACCTGGCTGCTCCCAGGCAAGCTGGGACAGCTGAAAGGGCCTCTAAGGGATGCCTGACCTTGACATTGCTGTGAAATTTGGGACATCTGGCCCCAGACCTGGCCTGAAGGCTGTGTGGGTAGCAGGCCCCCTCTGGAGTTTTTGGCTAGAGGAGAGGAGCCCACAGTCTGCAGGGTTGCCCTCATATTCCTATTGCTCAGCTCTTTCTGGACTGATCCTCAGCTCCTGTGCCTTGGCTTCCCCCAGTGCTGACCAGTGCCACACCAGTGCCACAGTGATGGAACCATGTGAGTGAGTATTCAGGGACTGGGGGGAGATACCCTCCTGCTTCCATTCATGCTTCCAGCAGGGACTCAGCATTCACCAGTGATGCCAGGGAATCCTCCCCATCACCAACAGCCTGGCTCGACCTCACTGTGATTTTTTTTTTGTGGTTTTCAATAAAATTAAACTTTTGGCTGAATTGGAAAGCAACTGAAGAGCTGGGTCTCTCTGTGAGGAATTGGTAGTGCACTGCACTGCAGAGTTTCCCTGCTCAGCAACAATGAAGTAAGGAAGCAGGACAGAAGCCCCCAAAACCCACATCACTGTGGCCCAAGGCACTGCCCCTGAGCCCCTGTGGCTGAGGAACACCCCGATTGCCTGAGAAGGGAGCCTGCCCGACCTTGGGTTATCACCTGCATTGCAGCTGGGTGACAGCTTCCCCAAGAACACATGTTCCCTCATAAACCCCGGCTCTGCTTATCTCAAAGGGCACATCCGACAATTAGCTTATCTGCTGTGAAAGTGAGGAACGGCTTTGGATATCTGCCTGGCTTCCGCAGGCTTGGGAAAAAAACAGGAGAAAGAGCCCCTGGAAGACCGAGGCACATCCTCAGTGTCTTATAAATAAAGTGACTGCGCTGCGAGTGTGCCGCAGACGGGCTCCATGTGCTCAGGGTAGGGAGCTGGAGGTGCTGCTGACTCTTAAGGATGTCAGTGCTTCCTGCTGAAAGAGCCTGCCTTCAGCTGCTGCCAGCTTTGCCAAACCATCCCAGAGTGGGTGACAATTTTTTGCAGGGTGGATTGCAGCCTCCAGTTAAATTTTTAGGGAAAATTTCAGCTGGAGACCATGGCTCTTTCCAAGAATGGGGGAAAGGGAAAAAAATAAAGGATTTGTTCTCATTTTAAAATTCTGTCTTTGAAGCAATTTGGCAAGTAGAGGGGGAAGAGAGGCTGAGCTTCCTCTTGTGTTCCTGGAATATGCTCAAATTTGACCACGCTAGAACACTTAATTTGGGAAAAAATGTGGTTATCATGAGCTCAGTGAAACCTCTTCCATAGGAGCAGCTCCCTTCACAGTGCATAGGTTTGCCACCACCCAGCTCCTGGGCAAGTGGGTGCTAAAGCTAAGGGCCACCTGTGGCCCCACCAGTGTCATGGAGGTCAGAGGAATGGCAGAGGGAGCTGCAGCCCGGTGAGCTCCATCTTCTGCAGGCCATGCCAGGGCCGTGCTCTGCCTGACTGTTTTCTGTGATTTACACCATTTTTCTCCTGTCCTGTAGCAGTCCTGTGTGAAGCAGAGAAGAGCAGGCACATTTAGCCAGCCCTGTGCAGTGTGATCACCCTGTCCCCTGTGCAATGTTCTGCAGCCCCAAGGATGTTTCTCCTCCCTGCCTGGCCCAGGACATGTCATCCCTCACTTGGAGAGAAAATTACGAATTGGTTGAGGTAATTTGCTGCAGATGATTGTTTGAGGAGCAAATAACCAAAAAAGCTTGTGGAAAGCCCAATTTTCCTCCCTCCTGGAGACTTTCTGGAAGACTTTCTGGAGCTCCCTTCTCCTGGAGGCTTTCTGGATGGTGGCTGGTGCCCCATGCTATGCCCTGAGGAAGGCCTGGGCTGCCTTTGGGGGGTAACTTCAGTTGGCTTCTTCCCCACCCTGCTCCTCCTGCTCTCCCCCAAATCTGCACCAAGAAACAAGCATATTGTTTGCAAGCTAAAAACTAGAAATGATTTATATGTTTATAAGCCCATCTCTGGCTCCATTTATTTTGGCAAAGGAATTGTTTGCATCTTTGCAGAATTCCTTCACCCAAACTACTCATTAGATATGAATTTCAAAACAGCCAGAGGGAGCGGGTGACTCAGGGGAATTAGCAAATGGCTTCTCAAAGACTTTTACGTCAGGGACAGCAGCTTGATTCCAGACCTCGGTGCCAGTGGCCCAGAAGACATTGTCATCTCCTGTTGGGTCAGTGGCCGTGAGTCAACCAGTGCTTTTGAGGCCCTTGGTCTTTGACTCTGAACTGGCAGGTGTCTTCACCATGAGAAACCTCAGCCAAGGGAGAAGCCAGAAAAGACAGGAGGAGAAGGATTCAATCAATGAACTGTCACTGGACATGAGAACATCAGCTACAGGAGCTGATGGAGGAGTGGTGTTCTACCATAGCTCTTTCACCCCAGCGTGAAGATCTGGGAGTTTCTGAAAAGGATGTTTGAGAAGGATCAGCCTTGAGGTCTGAAGATAGGGTGAGTGTGACCACTGGTGCTTCTGCTGTGTGTTTAAAGACCACCTGGCTTTTCACCTGGAAGCTATTAAGAAAGTTGTGCATGGAGATGATTCCAGTTATCACTTTCCTCCTTCAGACAAGAACTCACAAACTAATCAGCGGGTGTGATGATGCCCCATCACCTTGTCCTGGCAGAGCTGCTTGACTTGGGCTGGCACTGAGAATGGGAGCAGCTTCTCAGACTGGTTTAGCAGAGGAGATGTGTGTCGGGAGGACGTGGCTCTGTGATGGCACTGTGGGGGCTCTGGACAATTTCAGTGCACTCAGAAATGTCTGTTTGGGGCAAGGGGACAAGCACATCTTTTGTGGATGAAGGTCTGTGAGGAGTGAGAGTGGCTGAGGTCCCCCTGGTTGGAGGGGAGTCTTCCAGGCAGCCCAGACTACCAGAGGTGTCCCATCCTCTGAACCTCCACGGGTACCTGGCAGTGGTGTCCCCAACCTCCATGTCACCTGTTTTTTCTGGAGGCACAGCTGAAGCTGTGGCAGGCAGCATGCCCTGCAGCAGCTGGTCCTTATCCATGCATGTCAGGCAGCTTGTGGTGCCACCAGGCTCCTGGTCTCCATCCCCACTCTACCCCAACCTGCCCTGCACCCCCGCCTCGCTGTGCTGGCTCGCTCCCGAGCCAACCTTGGCTCCTTGTCTCACAAGCAGAGATGAAAATAAACTCCAGTGAAGGGTCCTTTAACTTTCTCTACTCGAGTGAAAATAAATGCACTTTCCCCACCACCCAGCCCTGTAAATTCCCTGCACTGTGAAATATCTTCCAGATATAGTAAAGAGACGGCTTTTGACTATTTTTTTTAAACATCTTTAACTGCTGTATATATTTCCAGGGAGACGTAATAAGCGCTACAGCTAATTTATCTGCGTGTACTGTAAATATTTTCAAGAGATAGCAGAAAGGATTTCAAACACATGGCTGGGAGTATTGGCACACAGAATAGGCTGGGTGGGAAGGACACCTTTAACCCTTTGTGTACCATGTCCTTTCCCTTTTCTCCTCTCTCTGTGTCCCCAGCACAGCATCCCCTTGCCAGCCCAGGACTGTCCCTGCAGCTCATGTCCAGCCAGATGTTTGGTTTGAACAGCATGCTGAGGCTGATTCTTCCATTTGACCTTGTAGTCCTTGCTCTGGGGGCACTGGGAGCTCAGCCGGGAGCCACTGGGAGTTCCCCTCCTGACCTACTGCCCATAGCTATGCCTCAATCCCTACACCCCTGTCACATGCTACCTGCTGCTATAAGCACAGGACAAGATTCGGGAAGAAAAAATCCTGTGTCTTGCAGCCCCAGCATCCTTTGGGTTTCAGCAGAGGTTGCAGACATATGGTGGGGGAAAATCAGGGTGCCCACTTACTGCCAAGCCCTGGGACTGGGAAAGGAGGCTGAACACAGCAGGGACAGAGGTGCTGGCCACATGTTTTTCTCCCCTTGGCCCTTAGGAGATGTGAGTTCTGCAGAAGAAGGAGGCTTGGTCCACCAAGAGCCCATTCTCAGGGCTCTCAGGTGTGATGGGAGAGACCCCAGGTGATGGAGAGCTGGGGGAGCAGAGGGCAGCAGGGTGCAGGCACATATAGCTCTTGGGGGAGCAGCTGGTAGCAGATGCAGAGGTCCCTGTCCATTCCCCACCTAGCCTGGCCCCAGGGAACAAAGGAGCAGGCATCTGCTGGGACACAGCCCACCAAGCCCCCACAGCTCCTGGCACAGTGACTCCTGGCTACACATCCCACTTGTGACCACATCCCTAGTGCTGGGATCCTCTGGGGGCCATGACCGTATTTTGGGAGAGCTCTTGCAGGGATGGGTGAGATGGGGGTCCAATGGCCACCTTTCACTCTTTCTGTGCCCTGATACTCCCCAGGAACTTCTGTGGGAGACAGTAATTTTTCCAGGGGAAGATCTGGAGAAGGAAGTCATGGGGTGCTGGCCTGGGGGAGCAGAGGTTTTTCATCACACAGCCAGTGTCTGGTGTCAGCAGGGAACCCTGCTAAAAGCACATTCAATTCAAAGCCTGTTATTAAGCAAACCCAGCTCTGTAGCACGAACAGCCTGTCCTGAAACTGTGGGTCACTGCAGCCGGGCCAGTCACCCTGCTGAGGGGTCTGCTTGCCAGGCTGGGGAGGCTGTGCATCCTCTCCATCACAGCCCTCCCCTCTCCTGCAGGCTCACCACAAGCTCCTTCCTCTTGGCTGGTTTGTGGGGGTGTTTTGGCCAAGGCAGCATTTTCCGTGGGATTCTCCTGCAATAAGTCCACTCCTTCACTCTGGCAGCTTGCCCCCTCCTGACCATACCCTGTGATTAGGAATCCTGGGGGTATTTGGGGCTCCCAGCCCATCAGCTGGGTGCCTCTGGCTCACTGCAGGTTTGGGGTCTCTGTTGGCAGTGGGAGCAGGAAGGGTGCACTGTCTGTTGGGAAGAAAGATGGGATTTCCCAAACTGTTTGCACAAGCTCTTGAGATTTTGGGACTTCTCTCCATCATCTGAGCACTGGAATCCAGGCTTTTAGTGGGCATGGGTCTGTTCCAGACTAATTCCAGACACGTTGCAGTCCCTTTGGCTGGTTCCAAAGCATCACCTACATTGTGGATAGAGCAATTCCTCCCACTAGGTGAGGCTGGACAACAGGCTGAGGCTGTCAGGACAGGAGAGCTGCCACAACCACTGGGAGGAGGGCCCAGGCAAGGTGAGTCTTCCTGGCAGCAGGCACAGATGCATTGTCTTCATTGTCCTGGAAATCTGCTCCCCAGGATCCTGTCCCCATGATATAATTTAATGCAGAATAAGGAAAAGAGGTACCTATTGGCTTGGAGCCCAACTGAAAAGCCACAAGAAGGAGATAAAAGCCTTTAAATGCTAAGCCTGTCCGAAGACACAATAAAAGGCAAATGTCTTCCCAGCTTTATGTCCATGTCTTTTTACTTGATTTATGGACTTTTTGCTATAATCCTTCATGCTTTGTGACTCTTCAAGTTGTTCAGCTCTTGTAAAAGGCCTGTGGAAGCAAACTGCATCAGCCAGGGGACTCCATATCCGTCCCTTAGCCTGGGCTGATCCTGTTGTGGGGTCCAGTTTAGAATCTGCCCTGGCCTTTGCCTGATGTCCCATAGGGTAGAGAAGCCCAGGGTGACCCCAGATGCCACAGCAGAAGGCACAGAGGGGGTTTTGTGGCCACAAAGAGGAAAAGGCAAGCAAAGAGAAAAGACCCAAATGTTTTCATTCAGCCTCTGAGTGAGCAGCAAAATGTTTGGGAGCTGGATCTGCAAAGAGGATCCAGATGGGGGGAACTGCAGCTGCTCCCTGTGAGTGGAGCCTGAATGTCTTTGGGGGCTGCAGGAGTGGGAGGCAGCCATCCCCACACACCCAGCGTGTGTGGATCTGGAGCTAATCAGCCTGACACAGGATGCTTGGGTGTCTGCTGGGGCCGGGCTATGAAAGCAATTGCTCTCAATAAAATGTTTCCCTGCTCCATTTCGTTCGGAAGTGAAGCTGTGAGCCCAAATGTCCTCAGCTGACTCTCCTGGTCCTTCTGCCCCCTCTGAGAGGAGGACTTGACTGAGACGTGGGGACTGGTGCAGCTGAGCAGGAGCACACGTGCCTTCGCATCGCACACTGCAGGTGCCCCCAGGGCAAGTCCCATGGCTCTGGTGCCAGCTGTGGCTCTGGGCAGCTGAGCAGCTCTAAATCGGTGTCCTCTCAGGTGCAATGATCCCCCTGAGGTTGGGAAGTGGAGACATCCCTTCCCTTTGTTCTTCCCAGACCAGCTCCTGTTGCAAGAGGAGTAGCTATAGGGCTGTATGGTGGCGAGGGAAAAGGGATGGAATGGCACTGGGAATCGTGGGGAGCAGTTCTGGACTGGGGGCAGTGGTGGAGCACAGCTCTTCTCAGCACCTGCTCCACTGCTGGAGGTAGGAATTGTCCCAGCTGACTGGGAAAGTGCAGGGTACCAGGTAGAGGAGCAGCTGACTGTGGCTGTCTTGGGGCGTCTTGGGGTACCTTGGGGCATCCCTGCTCCTTCCTGGCAGCTGGTGGCCCTGATGTCCCCCACCCTTGCTCCTGATGGGCACAGCAACCCTCAGAGCAGCATGAGATTCCTGTGTGGGCACAGCCTGGCTTTGCCCTGCAGCACCCTGGGAAGGGCATGCACGTCCTGCAATTTCCCTTGCCCACAGCCCAGACCACCACCAGTGATGCCCAGGGTGGCATCCTCTCCCCACCAGACACATTTCATTTTCATTTCTGCACAAGCAGCAGCACTTCTGTTTGGTGTCCATTCCCAAAATCTTCAGGCACCAGGTGGGATTTCTGTGGCTTCAAATGGTGACTTTGTGTCCCTCCCCTCCACTTCTGCTCCAGGGCCAGGCTGCCCCGGGACCCCCGGGTCACACAGCCTTCCATCACCTCTCACACTTAGTGCCAATTTGCAACAAACCAGGTGAGGGGGAAGATTTTGGAGATCCTGGGGAGAAGGCAATGTGGGGAAGCAGAATTTGGCCTGTTCTTAAAGGTCTCAAAAAGAAAAAAAAATAAAAAAAATCTTGCCCGTAAAAAAATTAGTAATTTTAAACCGCAGGCAAATGCTTCACATTCCTGAGCAATGCTGCCCTCTGTTTACTGCCCTTATTGTTCTCAATGAGCTGGAACCGTGGAAATGAATATTCACTCTGACCCTATCCTTCGCCCTGAGAAAGAAAGGAAAAAAGGAAGAAAAGAGGAAAAAGAACCAAAACTGCTGAAGGAAAACAGAGTCATTCTCCCCATGACTGAGTGAAAGAATAACATGGGAGCGTGGAAATAGAGCTGCCAGGGCGCAGCAATTGATTTACAGTGGGCTCTGAATGCCGTCACCGCTGCGGTACGCAGGCTGTCCCCGCCGGGGTGGCTGCGGGGCTCCGTGGGCACCTCGGCGGAGCAGAGCGGAGGGGCTGGCCGTGGGACAGGGGGTCGGGCACTAGGGGCTGCCTGGCAAAGGACGAGAAGATTTAAAGCGCAGCCTGGGGCTCCCTCCGCTTGGGTTATCTCTGGCTGGGGCACTGCTGCAGACCACACAGGCACATGCCGGAGTGAATTTTACTGGTTCCGCAATATAACGGGCAGCACATGGGAGCCGTGTGGCGCTGACAGGCGGTCTCGACACGCCCTGGGCCTGTGGGGACACACAGTGAAGGGGGACCTGCTGGGGGACATGGCGCTGGGCTACAGGAGGTCATTCACGGCGTTTTGGGGAGAATGGGCCGTGACTGCCCTGGGTGCAGGAGGATCTACTCTGTCTGCCTGAGGGCTCCAGGCTGCCTGAGGCAAGGGAGCAGAGACCCTGCACAGAAGAGGACTCCAAGCCCTATTGCTTGGCTTTCTCTCCCCTAGTCACCCACCAGGCTGGGAAGAGCAGAGATACCAGCCCAGTTTTGGGCTCCGTGCCAAACCTTCAGCCCCTGTGGACCCCTTGCGACCTGGCTGGCAGCTCCTGGCAGGCAGAGCCTGTGGCAAAGCTGACGCTGCCCTTCCTAAAGCTGTCCCTTTCTGTCCCTCTGCCTCCAGTGATAAAGGAAAGTTTCTGGGAGAGGCTGTGGAGCCTATGCCCACAGCACCCAGTTCTTGAGATGAGCACAGGGAGGGGACAATTGCTCTGAGTCCCAGGTCCCCCCAGCACCCACCATCAGCAGACCTCTCCAGAGGCAGCACTGGATGCTGGGCTGCCTAGAGTGGGCAACCCACCTGCCCCCATCATGGGTGAAGTAAGTGACAGCTGGCAGGGGGAAGTCCCCGTCCCTCCTGTGCTCCCTCAGTTAATCATCACGTTGGGTAATTGCACGAGTGGCCGAGGGGGCAGCCCGTGAGGATCTGACTGCAGGTGTGGGGCCGTGGACGGGCACAGAAAGCTTTTAACTGGAATAGGGTTACAGCCAGGCAGCCCAGCAATGCCAGGGATGTGAGGAATCCCCTACCTGCTTCAAAAGGACGCTTTCTTTATCGTCTAATTAAAAAAAGGGCAGTGGTGGGGGGGACCAGAGTGCACCTGTGCCGGCAAACACTCGGCCAAGAAAGGGGGGAGCGAGGGCCTGAGCAGGGAGCAGGAGCGAGGAGGGTGTGAAGGGACTGCACGGGAGGGCAGTGGCAGAAGGGAAAGGACTGGGATGGGTCAGCACCTCCAGGACTCCACGGCACCTCTGCTGCCAGTCAGTCGTGCCAGCCCCAGCCTGGTTCCACTGTGGCAGTGCAGGGAGGCACACAGCCTTTCCAACTGTGGTCCAGTTGCCTTCATCCCCATGCAATGCCATTCCTCTGTCTGACAGGTCTAGAAAGCACCCCCACAGCTGATTTATTGGCAAGATTTAATAGTAATCTGTAGGGATTAATCCTACCTGGGTAAGATGGGGAAAACTGTATGCCCTGACACAGCTCCTGGGCAGTGCCCTGGACAAGTTTCACACTGCTCAGCTCTTCCTTTCCTCTTCCTCAGTTGGTCTTATCAGAACTGTGTCAGGGGAGGTTTAGATTGGATATTAGGAGAAGGTCCTTCCCCCAGAGGGTGCTGGGCACTGCCCAGGCTGCCCAAGGAATGGGCACAGCCCCGAAGCTGCCAGAGCTCCAGGAATGTTTGGACAGCGCTGCCAGGGCTGCACAGGGTGGGATTGTTGGGGTGTCAGTGCATGACCAAGAGTTGGACTGGATGATCCTGATGGATCCCTTCCCACTCAGGAGATTCTGTGATTATTAGATGGGAAGAGTGTTTTAAAATGGATGTTTCAGTCAAAATGACTCCTGCAGTGAATCAGCCTAGGCAGCATCAGGGAAAAATTTCCAGTAGGAAACAGCAAATTATTCTTAGGTTTAATGGGGGTGAGCCCTGACTTTGGGATTTGTATCTCAAAAGCTCCTGCTCTGTCTGGCTCTGACTCCTGCTGTGTCTAGTGAAAACAGGGCTGAGGATGCTGCATCTCCCACCCTTCTTAGAGAATGCATGGGCATGGAGTAACTCTGAAGTCTCCATCCCGCCACTGACTCCAGTTGAAATTGGCTGTTGGCTTCAACAGTTACAGAGCTGGACACAGAGACATACCCACACATACCATGAGTGCAGAAACTTTGAGTGTTTTGGAAACCCAGCCAAAAAAGAAAGGAAAAAATGAAAAAGAAAAGGATGAAGCAGAGTGGAATCAAGCCATTCATGTGCAGTGGGAGCAGTTTGGACTAAGAGCCCAGCACGGGTTTAATGAGATCATTTCACACTTCTAATTAAATAGGTGCAACTCTCTGCAAGGAGGAGGCTTTGGGTGTCCCAGGGGTTTGCAGGATGGAGAAGTCAGGGATGGAGGAGAGAGGCTGTTTGCCATGGATGTATTTGCTGGCTCTGGCTCTGGGGAATGAAGCTATCACTGAGTGCATGGAAGTAACCCCAGAGGGGTTGTTTGTGTGTAGAGAACTGTCACATCCTACTTCCACGCTGGCATGCCACAGGGATGGACACCCCCAGATCCCCAGATACCCAAGGGGATGCTGGTGGCACCTTGCTGAGGCCAGGCTGGGACAGGTTCCCCTCTGCCAAGCCTCAGTTTCCCCAGCTGTGATGTGCAGGCAGGACACTTGAGATGCACTGCGAGGAGGTGAAATCCAGCTGTGTGGGGGATTTGGCTCTTCTTACAGCCTGTCCCTCTCGGCCCCTCAAGCTGGGACATGGGTTTCCCTGGTGTCCCTAAAGGTTCTGCTTCCCCACCTCACAAGTGGGAATTGGGTGCCATCCCACTGACAGCTACAGCAGTGATGGATGTGTCCTGTGGTTACAGCACCCAGCACAGAGCCCAGGATGGGCACTGGGATCTCATCCCTAGGGGTGGTGTCCTGCACCAGCCTGTGCCCACCCCTTGCCGGGTTGGATCTGGATGATGACACAGCTGGATCTTGAGGCAGCAGCATGCTGGGGAGTGCCTGTGTTTGGGAAGGCTTCTGGAGCCTCCAGCAACCCTTCCTTTGTCCCCAGAGCAGAAGGGCTTTGGTGCAGCTCCTGAGCCTGTGGCTGCTGCAGGTGGGCACATCCACTGCTCTGCTCTGGCCCTGCTCGTGGCACAGGGGGAAGGCAGAGTCCTCTGGGGATGAGGGCGGGAGGGGAAGGACGGGATCAAGGACAGCTAAGCCTTGAGCTTCACACGCCTGATTGTACAGCTTTTGGCTTCACCTCAGGCCCACTCCCTGCCTGGCAGCTGGGATCTGCATGGACCAATGCCAGTAAAAATCAAACACCCTTCCAGCCCCTCATGGGGGACAGTGAGGCATGAGGGTGAGGAGCAGGGCTTGGGGGCTGTGCTGGAGAGAAGCAGCCCTAAAGCCCCCACCAAGATAGAGGAGAGGACTCCCCTATGCCTCCTGCAGCAGATCTCTGGGTCGTGAGGGAGCTAAAGCCTCCCCTTCCCACTCACTGCACCCTAATGATGTGCACACTGGGCCCCTCTTCCTCCATCCTCCTTTTGCAGGAGCAGGAGTGGCAGGAAGTGGTGTTCTGCCTTGGCAGTAGCATTGTAATGGCATTGCAAAGTGGTCCCATCCATGCTGTAGTCTCATGGGAACCGTGGCACAGCTGGGGTGGAGCTGTGCAGCAAGGGACAACCAGCACAGACCCTGCCACAGAGCTGTGCTATGCTGTCCACTTCCACCTCAGGACCCAGCGAGGGGACAAACAGCCTCATAATCCCCCATGCCCCTCCCGGAGGGGGATGTCCAGGCTGTGTAAGACAACCTGGGTTGGTGCCGTCTCCAGACACTCTCTGTGCTCTTCAGATGTCCAAGACAGAACTTGCAAGGACTGTCCCCATGGCATGAGGGATCTGTGCCAGAGAGCTGCAGGCAGCTGGACATCTGCCTTCATCGCCTCCTGCCAGGCGAGGTCTGGGATGTGCTTCCAGCCTGGAAGTTATTTTAGTACCCAAGTCTCTTTCTGAGGCAGTGCAGCTCCTGGTTTTTCAGTACATCTCTCCTGGCCAGGGGCCTGGCATCTTTCCGACCCCTGCTCCTTGTCCCCACAGTGGGAAGAGAGTCAGTTCCCTGGCCCCTGCCAGCTCTCCCCTGGGACAACACACTGCAGCTATCCTGTGCCAGGAGTGACACAGTCCCTCTACAGCTCCCACTTTGCATGGGCAAACACATGGAAATCTGTCCCCAAAGCCGACGTGCCAGCTCCATCCTGGAAACACCTGCTCAGATCCTGTGAGCGTGGGCACACGTATGAGCCGGCACCTCCAGACCCCTCGTGACCTGGCTGGCAGCTCCTGGCAGGCAGAGCCTGTGGCAAAGCTGACGCTGCCCTTCCTAAAGCTGTCCCTTTCTGTCCCTCTGCCTCCAGTGATAAAGGAAAATTTCTGAGAGAGGCTGTGGAACCTAGCAGCTGCTGGAGCAGTTTGAAGCTGAGTTCAAAGTTTGGCTGATTTTCCACTGTGTGTGATGGTTCTTTAGCAGCTCACGTGTCCCTGCTCTGCAGTGAGGCCCTTTGGCTCAGCACGATGGAGTCTGGGATGAAAACAACAGATTTGGTTAAAACATCCCTCCTCTGAAACCTCAGCACTGGTAACAGCTTGGCATAGCCCCTCGTGGTGCTACTGGCTGCTCTGCACAGCTCCTGCCCAGCTCCCATGTGATGAGTTGTGTCCTTCCCTCAGGTTATTGCTTTGGGATGCTGCACTCACCCCTGCTCCAGCGACCTCATTGCTGGCCACCATGGGCTTCCTCCACACCATTCTGCTCCTGTTGCTGCCTGCATCCTACCTGGACCCTGCCTGTGGCCTGGTACAATGTTCTTCCTCTAAGTCCCCTCTGAGGATGCTGTGCTGGCACAGCCCCACTGCCTGGCACAGCATGGGGAGGTGCTCCTGGCTGGACATGCAGCTCCATAAGGTTCTCTGCTTTTCCAGAAGAGCTGTGAGAAGCTTGAGCCCAGAAGAGCACCCAGGGATGGGGGGAACTGGAGAAGGGGAGGAGGGGGAGTTTTCCCTCCTAATTTCAATAAACTAAATAAAAGGGGTGGAAAATTGGTATTTCATGCAAAACTTGGTGAGGGTTAAACCATTTCCAGATGCTGTCTCAGAAGGTTTTGCTCCAACCTGATCTGTTGCAGATAAAACTGTAGACGCCCCTGCCAGATATTGTATTACACACTAATGTGGAGTTTCCAAGCAGTGCCGTGATCCAGGTGGCATTTTGTGCCATGCTGTCCCTTAAAGGGAACAGAGACCACTCAGATGTGTCCCTCTCAAGGATTGTACTGATCAGCCCTTGGTGTGGACAAGGTGGGGCAGGTGGCCAGGGTGGTGGCAGCCCTGTGGGGGACCAGGAAGTGGCAGATGCCAACATGAGGGACCCCTTGTCCCTAGACACCACTTTGGCTTTACCCTCTTGCACCATCCCTTTTCAGCAGAACCATCCCTGGCTTTTCCCTCTGCTCCTAGTCTGACCTGCTCCAACCCCTGTGGGCTCTGCTCACCTTGATGGCACCCAGTGTGCAGGTGAAGAAGACCTGGGAGGGTGGTCAGTGGTGACAGAGGGCTTTCCTTCCCATAATATGGAAGAGCAGGAGCTCCCTTGGGCATGGCCCTGAGGGATGTCCAGGGCTGGTACAGCAAAGCCCTGCAACTCTCAACCCCACAGACACCTTGTGCCCGTCCCAGCAACCTCGGGATGGGTCTTGCCACTGCCTGTGACTGATGCACAGGGTGATTTTAAAGTTGGGGAAACTGAGGCATAGCCAGGCCAAGAGTAGAAGATGAGCTGACTGCACCTCTGGGGTTGCTGCTCTGGCCCACGCCTGCCCATGCAGAAGAGATGAGGGTCTCATGGCCAAACTGCAGCTTTGGCATGGCTGGCAGTGGGTCCGGCAGCAGGTCCAGCCGTGGCTGCAGCACACCTGCCCGGAGCGGGAGCATAACCGGCATTCCTGCCCCCCGAGCCC
>VXBB01015101.1:140829-174394 GCA_013399915.1 Illadopsis cleaveri
GCCCGCTCACCTGGTTGTCATTATCACGGGCCCGGCCCCACGCCCCCGCTGCGGCCACCTGAGCCCGGCTGCCCGGGCACTGCCCTCCCCTCCCGCCCGGTACCCGGCCCCGCTGCCGTGGGGTGTGGGCACGGGGGACCTTGCTTGTCTGGTTCTCTGTCACCCCACTCCACACCACCTTCACCTTTGGAGGGCAGCTTGCTCCAAGGGAGAGGGAACCCCATGTAACAGGGGGCTGGACCCTCTAATCCCATCCTTGTGGAGGGATGGAGGGTCAAAGGCTTTCCCAGGCAGTCTGGGGAGGGTGATCCTCCAGAAAGGGGACCAGGGCTTGATTTACTCCTCAGAGTTGCTTCTATTTCCATACAGATCATATCCTGGTCACCCTTGTATGGATTAAGGACTGTAAGTTTCCCCACACACAGCAGGAGGGAGCACAAAACTTTGCTGTCACTTGGGGTTGAAGGCTCTGGGCACCTAGACAAGGTGCCTGACCAGCTGCCATCTGTTCTCCCCCAGACTTTCCCTGCTGGTGCACCAGGCCATGGCAAGGACAAAACCCTTCTGCTGCAGGCCTGTACGGATCAGCTGGGAGAGCTGCACCTGCTCAGCAGATCCCCACTGTCCTGGTCATGGCGAGCCCAGTCTGGGACCTGCAGGGCTGGGACCAGAAGAGATGGGAGGGCTGTGTGTCTTTCTGCAATGCTGCCTGTGTGGAGTAGTGGGGGCTATGGGCCATGGGGAGATGGACAGGTCCCAAGAGTGGATTGTGACTGCGCTCTCGGCTTTCCAGCAATTACTTTTTGATCCAGGAAAAAGAAACATTTGCAGGGAAGGCTGTAGGCAGACCCGGACAAGTGCCTTGGTCTGCTGGCTAAGGTGGTACCTCTCCCTGCTCTGAAGAGGTGGAAGATGCTCCTTTTACCTGTGGTTACTCATTTTCTTCAAGCATTAATAAGGGCCTGAGTGTGCTTTGGGACCCTCCAACTAGCAGGAAGTTGGGAAGAGCAGCACCCAAAGTGACCTCTCTTCAAGCACGAGTGTTTGCCTGCCCATGGGCACTGCTGGTGTGACTCGGAGTCTCTTGTGGGCAGATCCCAACCATCACCGTACAATGCCTGCTGAGGTGACACATGCAGGCAGAGTTTGGTGATGGGAGGGTTGGATCAGCTGTCCTTTACTTCTCCACCCTCCTTTTCCCTCTCTAGCTGGAAGGAGAGACAGATCTCTTTTTAACCTGATTCAGCTCAGTAGGAAGACACTAGTGGTCATCCCGCACCAAGCGTAGTCTCTGATGTGTGGGAGGCCCTCCATGAGCCCTGGAGGGCTCCTCCTGGTACGTGGACAGTGCTGAGCCATGAGGACAGATTCCAGCTTGCAAAACCTCCATACTATTGGCCATAAACTCTGGGTTCCTGATACCGACTGTAATGAGATGTGGGACCAGAAAGCCAACTACAAGACCCTAGACAGCACCAGGGTTGGACTGACAGCAGAATCATAGAATGGTTTAGGTTGAAGGGACCTTAAAGATCATGTAGTTCCACCCCCTGCCATGGGCAGCGACCCCTTTTACTAGATCAGTTTGCTCAGAGCCCCGTCCAGCCTGGGCTGAACACTTCCAGGAATGGGGCAGCCACATCTTCTCTTTCCTTATTAATTTTCATGACAGTATGATTGAGGGAGGAGGATGGTCCTTTGGTCTGGACATGGTGACAGCCCTGGACCAGCAGAGCCCTGGGTTGTAGGATGCTGAAGCGCAGCAGATTAGAGGAGGCCATGTGTTGGCCCTGAAGTAACAGCACTGGGAGCTGAGGCCAGAGGCTGGGTCAGGCACAGGTGGATGGACCTCAGCCTCTGCAGGACAACCAGCATGGAGAAGGAACTGGCCCAGCATGGCAGGTGCCACCCAGCACTGCTCTTGTCCTGGGGTGCCAGTCCTCCTTCTGAGCAGTCAGTGAGGATTTTCCTCTGATCAACTCCCCATTTTGCTTTTTCACACTGTGGCTCATAATTTATACACCAGTGGTGGGCAGAAGGAATATTTAACTCCCAAGTACATCTGTGTGGTGCTGCTGGATGTGCCAGCTCAAGTGACGGATGGGAACCACAGGGTGGGAGTGATGGACTACATCCAGGGTGCTGCAGAGGGGCACCCCCAGGAGCTGAGCGCTCAGGTGGCTGTGCCAGGTCCAGCCAGAAGAGGTGACAGCTCCAGCTGTGCTGTGGTACATGGAGTGTGTCCAGCTCAGGATGGATGTCACCCCCTCAGCTACACCACCTCTTGTTGACCCACTTTCCCCACTCCCCCAGCCAGCCCTGAAGCTGGGATAAATCCCCATAATCATTTGCACTAACACTGGTGAGTCAGAATGACCAGTGTGTCCGGGATCTTCCCTTTTTCCAGGAAAGTGACTCCATGGCCTCCAGTGTGCCAGTGCCCTCTCCACCTCGCAAGCAGCTCTCTGCTCAGCTGTGCTCACCAAAGGATTGAAAGTCTTTCCTTGCCTCTCCGGGAAAGCTTTGCTGCCAGAAGATCCCAGATGTGTTTGCCTGGTGAAACCCTGCTCCCAGCTCCTTGGAACCCTTCCTCCTCCCTTGCCTGGCTCTGCCTCATCCAGCGCACGCAGCACCACTGTAAGATCACCCAGCCTCTCCACAGCCCTCTGCTTGGTGAACCAGTGGTTTTCAAGTGACAAGCTTGGCCCATTGGTGCCTCACAATGACACTCATCAAGGCCCCAGACAAACTACCCCTTCCTCTGGGTGCCATCCCAGAGGGATGATGTGGGCAGCACAAACAGAGCAGGACAAGGAAGAGGGGAAGGAAGGTAAGGAATAGAATGTCGGGTGGGATTTCAACATCTGACATGTTGGCGTTTCCCAAGCAGAAGCCAGTCATTCAACATCTGGCCAAGAATATTGCATCTTGCTTAAGAGCAACTCCAGATGTTCCCAAGACCTTTTTTTCATTATTTTATTTTTTTTCATTCTTTTCTTTTCTCCACTTCCTCCTAAGCACTCTTGAGTCACTAAATCAAGGAAGACAGGCTTTTAACTCTCAGGAAAGAAACAAACGGCTCAATGGTGATATGAAACAAATTCTCTGGAACTATGTGAGCAGATGTGTGTCGGGGGAAGGGAAAGGAGGGAGCAAGGTGAGGGAAATCAAGAGAAAGAGAGGCGCACGTCTACATGGGCATCTGTTCATCATGAGGTGTCCCAGCTGGATGCACAGCAGGATGGCCAGAGGGACGTGCAGTCTTCACTACACATGTAGGACTGGCGAGGACAAGATTTGTGACTGGAGGAAAAAAGGGAAATGGACCAGTTCCTGCTTCTATGGGTTGACTGGTTATCTCCTCTCCAGTGTAATTGGGTCCAGTTCTTACCTCCTGGAAGTGACTCAGAGCCAAAGAGGTCAGAAGGAGGATGAGTCTGGTATGTTGATGACGCTCATCTGTAGAGGTGATTTATCATCCCTGACAGGAGTGGGAGAATGAGCAGCCAAACAGCAAGAAACTTGGGAAAAGAGAAAGTTTGGTGGGAGGAGGGGAGAGGTCAAAGGCGAGAGAGAAGAATGAGAGAAAGATGGAGGAGCGTGGTAAGAATGTGAAAGGATGATCCAGATATATGGAAATGTGGTTTCTCTATGAAGTTCCTTGACTCTTGCTAATGTGCTGGTCAGGCCTGTAGCCTCAGTGCCCACTGTGTGCCACACAGGGAAGGGCTTCATGGGCCTTTGATGGCCTAAGAGCTGCCACCTCTGCAATCCCTTCAGGCAGAATTGCTAGTGCTGTGCTTATTATCCACACTATCCCCTCCTGAGCCATTACCTCCAGCTCCATCCTTTTGTCAGAGCTACTCTGTCTGGGTTTGAATGCTCCCAGCCTCTTGCAATCCCACCCTTCCTGTTGTGGTGGAAGGGTGGTTTGTAGACTCTTTAGGTAAAGCCACAGGACTGAAACCATTTGCTTTCTCCTCTTCCTGCATCTCTGATGGCACCAGGAGAAATAGGTCCACAGGGATGGCCAAGAAAGGTTCATTTTGCTGCCTTCTTGTTCCTCTTCGAGTTAAAGAGCCAAAACATTGGATGACCACTGCAGTTAACGTAGAGAACCTGATCACAACCTGTGTATGGCCGCCACAGGCCTGAAAGAGCTCATCTCAGAGAAATGTGCCATTAAGAGGCAGTGAGGATGGTAGAAGGCAGCTCTACATCATTTAACCCACTCGAGAGTCTTGCCACTGGCTCCAGAGCACCTGAGGAGCCAAACACCTCTGCCAGCACTCAGCACAAAGCCCTTTGCAGGACATATCCCATTATTAGCAGAAAGCCAAAAATTCAGCAGGTGAGGTTGATGCTTTGGTCTGGTGAGGTTCAAGCTCCGCAGCCTGGGAAGTCGTTCCAGGTGCCTGCCTTGTGGCGATGATGGAAAGGCTGCCAGCTTTCAGAGATCTGATGCTCAACATCCTCTGATATCTGGGTCTCTGAGAGGTCTGGGGGCTGGGGTGCACACACATGACCTTGCTGAGCAGTTTTTCCTGTACACACTTGAAGCTCACGAGAAACCCTCAGAGACCTTCTGTCTGGCAGTAAGAGCCCTTCAGAACATGACAGAGGAGATCTCAAGAAACCACAAGTACTGTCCCACTAATGGCTGCTCACGTGCTTCTGCAGAGCAGTTCAGCTCATTCATGAGCAGGAATTCAGTCTGGAGCTTCGGAGCAGGAAAAGATCCTATAGGATGACAGCCCAGGAGCAGTAGCTTGGTTTCCACACCAACAGGAAGCATACATCAGTCCCATGTCTCAGCCATGTCCAGCACCATGCTTGGTTCTCAAGAGCTGGTTAGGAAATCCCCAGTCCAGCTGGTTTTACCTTCTGAAAAAGCCAGTTTGCCTGAGCTGAGCCAGCTGACTGTCCCTCTTCTCAGCATCTAGCCCAGCCCCCTGAAGCTGAATCCCTGCATTTGGAAAGCCCTGGGGAGGCTCCAGGTGGGTTCCCAGTCCTGGCTGGGCTGCAGGTGGCCTGCAGCTTCTTTGGGCTCCAGCCTGAGCCATGGCTATGAGAACATCCAGGCTTCCTGCCCTGGAGCAGGGTCTTGGCTTTTGGTTCCTGGCTCTGCAGAGCAAGGCTGAGAGACCGTTCTGGCTCTCTGGAGGACCTGCACTTCAAAATTTTCCAAACAAATCACTTGGATTATTTCTAATTGACATTTTTTGGAGGGGTTTTCCTCCTGCCGGAAGGGAAGGACCTGATTTATTAATTTTTCAAAACTTTTTTATCCAAACTTTCTGAATGCTCAAATGGGGGTGGAGAGAGGGACAATGAGTTTGAGCAGACCAGATGCACCAGCCCTGCCTGAGCCTGGCAGGCACAGGGGACTCTGTGCTGAGGCTCCTGGCTCCTTCTTGCTGTTCTCACCTTGCAGATGAGTTCCCTAGGACCCTTCTGAGTGCCCACAGCCACCCCAGTGCCCTGCAGCACCCTGGCATGCTTGGCTTGGTGATCAGGCCACCATCAGCCCTGTGCCCACAGCCCACCAGTGGCACTGGCTAGGATGGAGCCACCAGTTCCTCTATGAGTAAAATTCAAAATTTTTATCCTTTGGTGTCTTTTACCTTTCCCTTTTTTGCCTTTCCCTTTGACTGGGGGAACTTAGGGAGATTTCCAGGCCATGGGGTACCCTGTCCCTTGGACAGGGCCCATAACTATGTCCCTGCCCTAAACATGTGGCACCACATTCCTATGCCAAGGTGCAGACTGGTGTGTGCCAGCGGGTCTCTCCCAGCTGGGTCAGTATCAAGGAGCAGCAGTCAAAGAGTGGCATGTCTGCAACCCCTTAGCAACCCCCACCTCCCCAAAATTCCCAACATTGGCAAGCACCATGAGGGTCTGAGCAGTGTGCAGAGAAAGGAAAGATCAGGACTTTGCTGGGAGGAATTGGACTGGTGGAGTCAAAAACTTCCCAGCCTTGCTGTGCCCATCTACCCCCCTGTCCTGGGATGGGTGGCAGAGGAGTGCTTGCACTGGTGATGGGGACAGCTTGGGTGGTCCCTAAACATCCCCTACTCTCCCATCATCCTCCCATGCCCTGGTTGTGGAGTGGTTCCCACCACTTGCCCTGATACTGCCATCACTGCAGGGAGGTGGAGATACCTGAAAGGCTTCCCCACAGTGTTTTTTTGGGGACCTGATGGTGACACCACTTCCATTGGCTGCTCTCTCCTGTACCAGCTCCTGCCTATGCCCCTGCCAGCAGCCCCTGGAGCTCCAGCTGCTCTTCCCAGCAGTGGAGAGCAGCATTTGAGGCTCACTGCCCTCTCCTGCTCCAGGGAATCATAGAATGGTTTGACTTGGAAGAGACCTGAAAGAACATCCCTTTCCAACCCCCTGCCATGGATAGGAACACTTTCCACTAGACCAGGTTGGTCAGCAACTGATCCACTCTGGCCTTGGACAGTGGCTATGGACAGCAGATCTTCATCCCCACCCCACACCATGGAGTCTCCGAGGTCCTCACCCTCACCATCGAGGCCATGCAATGGGAGGTGTGGTGGCACTGTGCTTCCCAGGGACAGGAGCCATCTGGGCTGGGGCACAAGGGAAACAAAGCCCTGAGACACCTGCATCCCTAGGAATCATGCTCTTTACTGGGAACAGGGCAGATCTCTCCTCTCCAGAGAGGCTCCAAAATTCAGATGGAAAAAGTATATATTTTCCAACCATTATATTTTGTGAAAGGAGCTGTTCACCCACTTAAAATATAGGTGACAAGTACAAAAGGTATTTGTCATTCTAGTGCAGGCCAAATCTTCAGGAGATCTGAGATATATGGTATGCACCCATGGCCCAGCTTCAATCTGCTCTTACACTGTAAATTCCAATTACATCATGCTGCCTTGTTTAAATACCGTGAAACCTGGCTCATGCCCTAAGTATGTTTTATATATTGCCACATCCATTTGAAATAGATGGGGCAATGTGTTTTACAGCACATGTGCAAATATCTCCATATTTTTCCATCTGGGGGTTTATGGGATCTTTCAGAAAATTAATAATGGGGCTCAGAGGAAATGTTCGACTTGGAGGCAGTAGCGGAGATTTATGGCCATCCCACTGGATGCCAGGGAAAAGTCTGAAAGCACCCGGAGCAGACGAAGGCCCCACGATTTCACCAGGTGTTCCCTGAGAGCTAATTTTGCACAACAGTCAGGACCAGGAATTTCCCCCTATAGCCAGCAGGTTGACAGGAAGGGATTGCTCAGGAAGTGAGGAGCAAGGGATAGGGATGGGGATGGAGGTGGGGACCAACATCCTGGGGGCTGCTGCCAGTGGTTCAGATTTGGGCAGGGCACGGGAGTGACTGAGCCTTGCTGGTGCGGAGGCAGCACTGCCTGGTCCCCCCCACTCCAAGGGCCCCCTTTGGCCACCCTCCCTCTCTCCCAGCTCCAGGTACCATCTGGTTTTACTTGAAAAGGGACAGTCTGTATGTATGTGCTGGTCAAAGCCACTTCATTTCTGGCTCAAGATGCCAGCTAGAGGCTGTTGGGGTCTGCTGGGTTTCCTGATAGATGAGCAAACCCCAGCTGCCCCAGCGTGGGGAGCACCCAGGGCTCTCAGGACACTGCCCCGAGCAGCACCAACCCTGTCCCAGGGCCACGGGGATCACAGCATGGGTGGCCAGCAGGGCTGGGAAGGGACACTCAAGAGTCACCACATACCAAAAGCCGCAAATGGCCCTGAGGTCGGGTTAGTGACCCATAGACAGTCCTGGAGCTTTGAGCACTGGAGACGATTTGCTCCCAGTGTCATCCGTCTGGCAGGACACAGGCAGGGGACAGGAGGGGACAAGCAGGATGCAGCACCTGGCTTTAACTACTGCTGCTGCAGAGGTCTCTATGGGGATGTCAGTGCCAGGGAGAGACCCAACCCAAGCACCTCGAGACTCCTTGAATGTGCTGAGCTGGGTTTGCTCTGCCCATCTTCATCTCCTCACTCCCTCTGCTGTGAGTAGGACCGTGATCCCCACTGTGGCCAGCCCAGGGGTCAGCTGGTGTGTGCCTAGGCTGGCCACTGCAGGACCAGCCATCTTCTGGAAGTGCCACCTCTCCCTGCTCCTGCACAGCAGTGGTTTCCCATTGTGTGGGTGTGTGTGGGGGAAGCAGTGTGTGGTATTTATTTTGACAGTGGAGAGGCTGGTTCTCCAAGATTTTGGAGTAGAGCAGCTGGTCCAAGATGAAAACACTGTTTATTGAGTCTCACTGTGGCTGTGTAAATAGAGGACCAGCTTCGATGGATGCTGAGGGTCTGATCCTGCCCCATGCAGAGAAATCATTGATTTCTGTGTAAGGATGCTGAGCCCAAGGCATGGGGGTACTGGCATGGCTCTGATGGGGCAGCAGCACGCCTGGGTGGGATGTTCTCTTTGTGCCATGACTCCTGTGCCACTGGCAAACCTCCTGGCACAACACCACAGCGATGCCTTGGAGCCAGCCCGCGGCATGTGCAGGTCTGGGGCTGCAGCAGGATCTCCCATCCCCAGGGTGCTGGTGGGGGCCGCTCTTCCCTCTTGCCTCATCCTCTCCATTGCCACTGAGGTGGGAAAAACCCTGCAGGAGGGAGCTGACAGGTTTCTCCAGATGGTGCCCTGCTGACCCCAGCTGTTCCCCGTCTTCGGCTCTTCCTTAGGAAAACACGGCACGGGCCAGCCCATCGATTAATGGTTTCCTCATGTTCCCCCTGCACAGCCGACCTGGAAAGCTGTCTCCCTGCTCCCCAGGCCCTGCTGAACTGAGCCCCCCACCTCCCTGTGCCCCCAGACCCCACACAGGTGCTGCATATCCCATGCACACAGGAAGCATGTGGTTAACCAGAGAATTATGCCCTTGGAAAGATGAACAAGGAGATAGGTTGGATGAAGGACTATAAGAACAAATAAACAAATGACAGTTGATTAACACTGATATAATAAGTGCCCCCAAGGCTGGTAAAAATACACTAGGTATATTGAAGAATAGCACATTTCTTACAGCTTTGCAAGGACAAGACAGGCTTGGAGCAACTAAATTCCCCAAACACTTGTCTAACATGGTCATGAGTGGGAAAAGTGTGCTCTGCCCTGGTCCTACAGCCCTCTGGAAGGAGCCTGAGTGGGTGAAAGAGTGCTGGTTGGGATTGGGAGGACAGGAGGAGAGCTGGGAATTGCAGAGGCTGTGCTTTACTTAGGAAGCAAAATTTAGGATGTTAATGAGACTTGTGAGGGTTGTAAAGTGCCGAGTAAAACACCATGCTTGGGTAAGGGGTGACGGACAGAGTGCTGCAGTACCAAGGGCATGGGACAGAGGGTATGGCACAGATTGGATGGACAGGATGTGGTTAGTTGGACAGGTCACCACACCTGAGGAGTGGCAGCAGGCCACAGTTGCCTAGTACCATGTCCACAGGTGGCAAAGTATGACTTGTCCATGTTATTAACCACAGAAGACTGGAGAGTATGGGCTGGCAGAGCCACCATCACTGCTCTCTGACAGCTGAAGCCACTACTAAGATTCACTTGGATCTTCATGGTAGCATGGACAGAAGTTCCTCAGTGTACCAGAGAGCTTCAGGAGAACAAGGACAGTAAGACCAGGTCAGACAATGGCAGGGGTCACTCTAAGTAGGTCTTTCCCCTTCTTAGAGGCTCAGCTCCTCACCAGGAAAAATATTCCCACACCCCAGCACTGAGCTGTGCCCTGTTGGCCAAGCAAAATGCTCTTTGCTTGATCCTGTTTCACCTAAGGAGCATGTTTTCCTGTGTGATGCAGTCAATTTTTATTTATGTGGACTTTGGTTACCAAGAGCAAAATGATGGAAAACACTCTACACATAGATCCAGTTGTCTGTCCACTCAGGCTGGGATTCAGCTGTCCAAATTTCCATGATCTCTTGTGAGTGGAGCTGGCTGGACGACACAGAAAAAAAGCATTGAGTTTTCTGTAGTATTCTCATATTTTGTGTGTTTCCTTGGCCATATTCCGGGTTTTCATGAAAAATGTCCACTGGCGTTTTGAAATGAGAAAAATTTCAACCAGCTGCAAAATTCAGTCCCAAAGCAGGAGGGAAATTGCAAACTTGGCCTCTCTTTCCGCTGCCTTTGTGTCTCAAATACTTTGCCCCAGCTGAATACTGGGAAAAGACCTGTTAAATAAAAAACATGGATGGAAATGTGGTGGTGGTTTTGGCCCTTCCCATGTGGGCCAGCATCCGCCACCTGCAGCAGCCAGTCCCAGCACAGTTCTTCTCAGCACGCCGAGCTCGGCCAGCTGCTGCACAGGACGGGGATCCGTGCTTGAGGAATGGGGAGTGCACCAGAGCGCACCAAAGGCTTTTCAGATGCTTTTCTGAATTAATAATTTTTCCTTGAAGAGCTATTTTGGAAAACATATCACTTCGTAGTGTCAAGCAGTTTGCACTGCAGTCTCTCTCTCTTGCCCTTGCAATGCCCATAGCTGTTGGCTGCAGCCACCAGGACTGTGTGACATACCCTGCTGCCACCTGAGCCCCCTGCCCTGTGTCACCCATGGGCTCTGGCAGCTCCCAGTGGTGTAAAGCACGCCTCACCACCAAAGGGGTGGACAGGGCTGGCTGGGTGCTGGTGGATGTGGACCTGCCCCTGGATTTGCAGCCCTCCACCAAATGATGCCTGTGCTGGTGTGCGCGCCAAGCCCTGCCTGGTCTATAGGGCAGGATGAGCAGCACCTCTGAGCAAATCCTTGGTGCCCCCTCCTGCCCTTAGTGTCCTGGCACCAGCTCAGGGTGACTCAGCTACAGCATCCCAGGTACAGCCAAACCCATGTGCAGTCCCCAGTTCCAGCTGACCATGCCAGGCAGAGGGAGACGAATAAGAAAGGTGAATTCTTGCTTTGGACATGGAGGTGACAGAGGTGACATAAGCATGGGAAGTCAGGAAAAGTCCTTCAGAGATCAGACTCAGTGAAGGTGCAGAGTGGCTTCCTCCAGTCCTTCAGCCAGGATTTCAGGACATTCCCCAGCTAAAGAGAGAGAGGGAGAGAACTCCTCAGCACAGACCATGGGGTGGTGGTTCTGCTCTGGCCTCTCTGATCTGCCCCAGCAGGACACTAATATGCCAGCTGGGAGACATCCTTCCTCAACAGTCCCAGATGGCAGAGGTGAAAGAAGAGGGAAGAGCTGCCTGGGCGGATAAATGGAGAACTCCAGTCACCAAATTCCTCAGAGTTTTAGGTGCCCCTAAAACTTCACTGGAGGAGAAATCAGGTGCCAAAGGAAACCCTGGAGTTCCCTGCCTGAGAAGGCTGTGCCCAGTGTTTTTCGGGAACACAGACACATTGTGCCTCTCCTTGCTTGGAGAAACCACATGCTGCTGAAGCCCTGCCCTGAGAAGTATCCATGCCCACTGAACAGTGGTGCTGCCCTGCTCTTTCTGGGCTGTGGCTGCTGAGAAGAGGGGTCAAAGGACCCCCACACCCCATGGGGTGATGCTGAGCAGTGTCTGGGACAGAAGAGATGATCCTGATGAAAGTCCTGTCCTTTCACACCCAAAGAGTGTTCCATCACTGACTTCTATGTGAGGAAACCTGCATTTGTCTGGAGAAGCTGTGGCTGCCTCATCCCTGGAAGTGTCCAAGGCCAGGCTGGACAGGGCTTGGAACAATCTGGTCTAGTGGAAGGTGTCCCTGCCCATGGCAGAACTTGAAAGAAGGTGATCTTCGAGGTCCTTTCCAACCCAAACCATTCTGTGACTGTTGGGTGCATGGGGTTGGAGTGAGCTTGAGCCAAGGGCAAGTCTGATGAAAACAGACATGGGCGGACGAGAAGAACTAGCTGGTCCAACTACATCAAGAGCCATCTCATGGCAGAGACAAATACTCTATGACAATCCAAACAAAGAGGAGCCAGGGATTGGAGGGTCCCCTCAGCTCAGACATCAGCTCAAGCCCAAATGGTCCCACATACCCATTACCCCTCAGCTTCAGGCCTCCCCACACCTCTGCCCATGTCCTTTGTAGGCACCCAAGTACCCATGGGACCTGAACACTGTAGGCACTGCAGGCCCTCCACAGCTCTGAAAGGTCACTTCCAGCATCTCCAGCAACTTCACCAAAGCACCGCATGTCCACACAGACATCCTAGGGCCTAGATCCTCACTCCCCAAATTCCCTTGTCCTGAAACCCAACAGTGCTCCACTAGTCTCTTCAGCTGGAAATTCCAGCACCACCCTGGGATACTGAAACCCGGAAGCACCACCATGGAAGGGGGAGTCCACACAAGCTGCCATGGGCTGGAAAGAGTAAAGTTTCATCCTAGTGGACTGGAAGACTGTGATGCAGGCTACAACCTCTCACTGAGCAACCCCTCAATAAGCAAGGCAATGTTTTTGTAGAAAGGAATATCTATTGTTAAAGCACCTATTATTTCTATTTGTATTTATTAAGCCAAGACCGCTACAATCTCAACATGGGAAGGTACTTGTGTCTGTTTAACCAGAGACTAATACATGGTGAAGAAGATAAAAAAGACCAGAAGTGAACCAATGAAAACTCTTCCCTCTTCCTGTCACCTCTGCCTTGTGCATCTCCTTGGACAATCTTGGCCACAGCAATTTTTCCCAGCAGAGCAGATTCTGGCCAGCTCCGGAAAATGCACACCAAGGCAGGCGGTCACTTGGTGTCATCTCAACAGAAACAGGTGGAATTATGTCAGTTGGTACCAAGTGAGAATACAGGCACGTAGACCTGAGTGGATGGATGGTGATACACGATGGCTCCAGTCAGCCTGTCCAGTCCAGCTCAGGAACAGAGGGAGCAGGTGGAGATGGGAGGGGAAAATGGTATGTCCAGGTCTTTCTCACTGGGTTGTCTGGACTAGGCACCAGGACAGTGGCAACCAGGGGTTGCCAGGTCTGTCCCTTTGTCCCTGGTGGCCACCAGCACAGTGCCAGGGCCTGGCTCCTCCCTATGGCACTGCAGCACTGCACAGGTCCTGCCCCAGCCAGCAGTGCTGGCCCATGTGAGCCCAAGGTCACTGGGGAATCAGGCCTTGTAAAAGTTCTTTTGTCCTTCCTGGGGGAGCTCCTGCAGCACTGGACAGTTTCCACTTAGCCTGCCTGCACATCAGAATGGGGGACAGAAAACTCTGACCTGTTCCTCCTGGGCAAGGAGGAAAGCAGAGAGAGGTCTGGCAGCAGCACATTTTCAGAGTGAGGAAGAATCATACCCTGGATCCTGGAGAAGGGAGAGCTGTCCACTGAGATGTCAGCACTGGGCAGAAGACAACTGTGTTAAAGGGAATATAAAAGCCTTGAAAATGAGCTCCAGAATGCCCAGAGCAGGACACCAATCCCCTTCAAGCTCCTTCAGGTGACAGGCACCCACAGGACCTCACTCCACTTTGCTCCTCATTAAAGGTTTGTCATTACTGCATTATTTTTAATATACACTTAAAGGACTGACACGCACACCCACCCGTGACATGCGCACAACAGGAAACCATTGCCAAAATATACACTATAGACAAAGAGTCCGTTCACACTATATATATGTACAGAGTCTGTGGGTGCAGTTTGGCAGCACCCAGCTGGCCTGGATCTGGGCATGGGGGACAGGGTGGGTGCAAATCCCTCAGGGCTTCACACACTTGCCCTTCTTCTCCCGCCGCTGCAGTTTCCGAAGGCGGCGTGTCCAGGCATCCCGCCACTGGATGACCAGGCTGTTCTTGTCGGCCATCAGTCCAGGCCGGTCAGTGGAGTTTTCGCTGATCCCCATGACCAAGTACTTCTTGCTGATCTGGATCTTGGGGCACTTGCAGGACAGGTCTTTCAGGTGGATCCATAAAAAGTTGTCACCGCGCTTGACCCGCTCGTCACGGCACTTGTAGACAGAGAGGATGTTGATGGTGAACTTGGCCCAGTTGGCCACCGTCTCCATCTCAAGGATGTTCACCTGGACCACTGAGGGAAAAAAGAGGGAGACATAGGGATGGGGGATGCTTTGCCTTGCTCCCCAAAGGAAGGTTGGAGACAGGAACCACCTTCCCCAGCAGCCCCACCTGCCTCATCCACTGCAACTTTGGGAGGGCTGACCTGGGGACCCCTCTCCATATGGAGTGTCCCCCAACCCCTGGATGCCTTCATCTGCCCCACCCACAGCCAGCTCTCATCTGCCTCTGGGGCAAAGCCCAGGGTGGCTCTGGGAGGCCATAGGTCCTTACCATAGTCCTTCTTGCAGTACTTCTTCATGTTAATCTTGTAGTTGCCCTTGGCTGGTTTGCAGTAGGAGTCACAGTCTGCGGCAGAAGAACAGTGGGTTGAGCAGTGAGGGGCTTGAGGCACATGAGGACTCATCCCACCACAGGAGAAGAAGGAGTGGAGTGGAGGAGACAGCAGCAAGACCCAGCCTGACATTAGGTGGTGGGTACTTGACTCCTCCTGAGCCAGGACCTGAGCACTGCTGGGTATGGGGGTCTCTTGAGTCCAGCTGCTCCCCTGGCACCTCACAGGGGCTGGGGGGCTCAAAGACCAGCACAAAGGGCTGATACCACATCAGTTGGGAAGAGGAACCAAGTGGCCTTGGGTGCATTGAGCAGACTGTCACTTGTGGTGTCCTGCAGGATAAGTCAACACAGGGATCGTAGAGGAAGCCTGGGGATTCCTTCCAGACACAAAAAGAGATGGATGGGATGAATGCAGGTGAGGTGACAGTGGCCTCCATGGAGGGCTGGCAGGGGCCATGGCCAAGGAGAGTCAACAGAACAGCTGTGACCCTGCAGTCCTGGGTGATGTGGGAAAAGAGGATTTGGCACCAATCCCACAGTCAGCCCCACAGGGGGCAGATCCAAAGGCAGGTCTGACACCAGACCAAGGGGGTTGTGATGCTCAAAGTGATTCAGCTCTCAGAGGCCGGAGTGGTAGGAAGCACCCCCAGGGGACAGTCCCTCCAGGGACCCCTTACTCGTGGGTTCCCATAAGTGGGGAAGAGGACTCAGACTCTGGGGAAGGAGGCAGGTGAGGGAAGTGGCTCTGCTCTACCATATCACTCCTGCTGCCCAGGCATCCCCTGCTCAGGTTGCTCCAGAGGGGCTGGGGAGGCCACCAGGCTGTCCTCCACCACCCTGCTCTCCCCCAAGGCTCCTGTCCTCCAAGAAGCTTTTTTCTGTGCATTTCTAAAGCCCCCAGATTTGCATCTCAAGCAGAGGGAGGGCAGGGAATGCCTCTTTCCTTCTCCCCAAAGCCTTTGATCCCAACAATTGCCTGAAGCAGCCCTGGTCTCCTCCTTTCTTTCCCCTGCCATCTTCCTTTGAACATCTCAATTTGTCTCTTTCCAAATGGCATGTTTTTTTCTGAGCCCATCTTTCTTCTTTTCTCTGCCTTTTGCAGGTTCTCCCTCTGGCTTGGCCCCGCTTCCCAGGATGGAGCCAGCAGCCTCTAAAGTTGTCTTTGTTTGCAGGTTGCCACAGTGATCACTGGGGATGGAGGCGAAGCTCTGGGGGAAGACTGGGAATAACAAGCCCTGTGCCAAGGGGAGGAGGAGAAACAAGGAAAGAAAGAAGCCCAGGAGCACAAACTCACCCTGGGCTTTGCTGTTCTCATCTCTGCCCAGCTCCTTTTTATCTGTGACTTCATGCCACCTGTTCCAAATTTGTCAGTGATAGAAGCAGTGCAGCGTGAAGCTAATTCTTGGCAGAGGGGGATGAGCTCTGATTTTCGGTTCAGCCCCCCCATGTTGCCACACTGTCCCTCTGCCTGGGCTGGCAGAGCTGCTTGGCCCTGTTGCCTCCCCTGAAACAGCTGTGGTGGCTACAGAGGGGGCTCAGGGCCTCTCCATATGGGGGGGTGGCTGCTGAGTATGCTGGAGTGCTCAGTGGTGGCACTGAAGGTGCCCTCACCCACTACATCCCTGGGATGTACTACAACCTCAGCCTGCTGTGTTCTCTGGGATACACCACACCCCCCGAGACAGGCCACAGGCCCATCCTGACACAGCGCTCCGTCCTTTCCTGTTCCACTAAAGGGACTCTAAAGAGAGCCTCTCA
The DNA here is from genome assembly GCA_013399915.1 of Illadopsis cleaveri. Lineage (NCBI taxonomy): Eukaryota > Metazoa > Chordata > Aves > Passeriformes > Timaliidae > Illadopsis > Illadopsis cleaveri. The sequence goes on from VXBB01015101.1 coordinate 156,887, forward strand.
CCTTATTTTGGGGAGCACCCATCAGGACAGGAGACCCTTCCCTTCCTGTGCAAAGGGGCACAGAAGCCATCCTGCACTTGGCAGCAGTTGCCACAGGCCTACCCATGGACACTGAGTACTGTGGGGGAGAAGGGTGGCATGGCCTGGGCTGGGGTGGTGGAGTGTGGGGTGATGTGTGGTGGAAGCAGGCTGTGGGGCAGCCTCAGCCCACCTGCCACCCCCTTCCCTTGGCAATGGGGATGAAAGAAAAGCAGAAAAAAATCCTGTAACTGTCTTGGGTTCCTGCTCATGATTAACAACATAAAACTGTGATTTGAAGGAGCCAGAAAATGGTATTGGGAATTAACAATATAGGATTAGCTTGGGGATTTTTTTAACCACAGCTTTGTGCTGAGGAACATTCCTCAAATGTAAAATCAACTCCTGCTCCAATTATCTAAGAAACTTGGGAAGAAAAAAAAAGTCCAAATAACTGGAAGCATTTCTGTTCCCTAGCCCTGAGCACGTGGCCTCCTCCATCACTGAGTGTGGGGCAGACATGGGTGCTGTGGCTGTAAAGTGGCAATGTTTGTCAAGGCAGATGGATCCTGCCTACACCTCCCCTAACTGCCTCTCCCTGAGCATCCTGTCCTGTTCCTACAGGGTTTTTTCATGGGAGGGCTCTGCTTGGGGTCTCAGCCTCCCTGTCCTGATCACAACACAGCTATGGACCATGGTTCCATCCTCCCAAGTGCACTGGGATGCTGTGTACCTGATGGGGGCTGCTCCCACAGACAGGCCCTGAGAGCCCATGGCTTTACACATTCTACAGGGCAGTAGGGAGAAGAGCAGCTTTAGCCGTCCTTCTGCTGTGTCCGTGCAGCTGGATGGGGCAGCCAAGCCCCACAGACAAGCTGAGGGTCAGCAGAGACCTGACACAGCCCATGGCATGAAAATACACCCACAAACCCTGAAATGCTTCTGCATCTCTGGGATATGCTACAGCTCCATCCCTGACACTGATACGTGTCTGGGACAAGTTACAGGGCAATGTCTGAGACTGAGACATCACTGGGTTATGTTACAGCCCCATCCCTGACACTGCTGCATCCCTGGGATTCACTAGAGCCCCATCCCAGGCATAAATGTATCGCTCGGACATGCTACAGCCCCAGCTCTTACACTGCTGCATCCCTGGGAGATGCTACAGGTGCAGAGTGGGAGGAGGCAGCTGATAACCAGAGCCACTGGCCTGGTGTGGGCATTCTCCATCCTTGTGTGGGAGAGTGTGTGTGAGAGGTGGCAGGTTTGCACATCTGGTTTACTTCTCTTCTCCTTGAAAAAAAAGGAATATTTTGTTTTTAGAGAGATGTAACTTAATTAGGTGGTATGGCTGCAAATCTTTTACTGTTTACATTGAATTCCCTTAAAGCCCTGTTTTGCACTCCACAAGTTTTGTTAATTCTGCTAATGGGGAATGTGGATTTTATTATTTTCCACTAAGTGGAAAATATTTTAAGATAATAATAATAAAAAATATGAGAAGTGGACCCAGGACATTTCATCACCAAGCCAGGCAGTCGCTCGGGCACAGACATCAAAGCTGGACCTCAAAGGCTTTGGAAGATTGAAAAGGCAGGAGAAAGCCAGGAAAAGTGATGCAGAAGATGGCAATGTCAGTGAAAAGCCTGGACACACCCAGCGCCTGAACCCCAGCACGGAGGAGGATGGGGAGAGGGCGGGAAGCCCAGCACCTGAGCATGGCAGCCCTGAACAATGTTCCCCTGTTCCTGCCGCCAGCACCTGCTGCCAGAGGCAGGGCGGGAGGTGGGGAAATGGGGGGAGAAGGGGCTTGGAGGCTGCCTGAGGTGCTGAGGGCCCCTTGGGGAGTGCCCTGCTCAGGGACAGCAGGGGGCTCCTGGGGCAGAGGGATGTAGGCAGAGGGGCATCAGGAAGCAGACAGGGTGTGGGCAGAAAGCACCACTGTTGGCAGCCCTGCCTGCTGGACAAGCACACCAGGTGCAGGTAACCCTGGCAGTGCCAGCCAGGGCAGCATCACTCCCCATCTCTGATTCCCCGCAGTGAGGGGAGCAGCACAACCCCCACCAGGTCCCCTGATCCTCCAGTGGCACAGACTCTGGGCAGAGGCAGCTACTTAGCATTAGGGATATTTGAGCCAGAAGTCAGAAGTCTTAAACCAACAAACCCACAGATAAACTGGAGGCAGTTTGAGGCAGAGCTGCTCTGCTAAAACAGAGCAAACAACCCAACTGTCTGCCAGTGCTGTTTATTTTTGTGCAGCTGAACAGCTCAGACATCGTTGTGAGACTGCTCCTATTTATAAAGCACTGGAGGGGAGTCACCTTGATTAACTCTGCTCCATGCGACACTCTCTGTTGGCAATAAAACCAGCCAAATCTCTCATTCCGTCCCCTCATTTTTTCCTTTTCCCAAGGCCTGATGTTCCCAGCTCCCTTCTCACAGCCGGCAGGGTGGGCGGGGCAGGCAGGAGCAGAGGCGGTGGTGGTTTGCCGTGTCCCATGCAGCTACCCCCAGCAGTGGCACCATCACTTCAACTCAGCATCTTCCCATCAGGCAGGATGCACACTCTCTCCCCCTCTGCCACAGTGAGGAGTGAAACCTCACCCAGATCCAGGAAAGGGTGCTCCTCACCGTCCTGAAAACACCTCCTGAAAACACCTCCTCTTTTCCAGAGCCTCTAGGGGCAGGGCTGTGAGGGCTCAGCAGTGCCCATCGGTGCTGGGTGTGGTGCCAGGCTGTGCAGAGGTCCTATGCTCTGCACTATTCCTTGGGGTCCACCTGTGCTAAGCCAGCACCGCTCTGCCAGGAGTTACTAGTTCCTCCTGTGCATCTCCCCTCTCTACCCCCATCCACACACTTTACTCCTGCCAGAGGAACACAGAATCATTAAGGTTGGAAAAGGTCTCCAAGATCAAGTCCAACCTTCAACCAAATATCACACTGCCCACTAAACCACGTTGCAAAGTGCCACATCTACTTGCATTTTGAATACTTTCAGGGATTGTGACTCCACCACTGCCCTGGGTAGCCTGGTTCACTGTTTGACAACCCTTGCAGGGAAGAAATTTTCCCTGATGTCCAACCCAAACCTCTCCTGGCACAACTTAAGGCTGTTTCCTCTTGTTCTATGCCTTGTTCCCTGGAGCAGAGCCCAGCCCCCCTGACTGCACCCTCCTGTCAGGGAGCTGTAGAGAAAGAAGTCTCCTCTGAGCCTCCTTTTTTTCAACCGGAGCCCCCACAGCTCCTTCAGCTATTCCTCATCAGACTTGTACTTCAGACCCTTCCCCAGCTCCTTTCCCTTCTCTAGACATGCTCCAGCCCCTCAGTGTCTGCCTTGTTGTGAGGGGCCAAAAATTCCATCTCTTCAACACACCTTGTCCCTGGCTCTCTCCTGCAGACAGCCAGTTCATGCACAGGGTTGCAGTGGCCATCCTGGAAAATGTTCCCAGAGGGCTGGAGAGCACGTCTGAGGAACACACCAGGCTGGGAAGAGGCTGTTGGCATTTTCCACTGCCAAGGCAAGGTGGCCATGGTAAGAGGAGCTGGGGAGATGAATACAAACAGAGCAACGGCTCTCCAAGAAGGGTGCAGGGTTCCTTGGGTAGATGTATCCCAAACAGGGCTGCTCATTAAATATGGGTGCAGAGAGCTGGAGGGGCCCCTGCTGTCTTCACAGGAGCACGTGCCATTTGATGGAGTGGAGGATTGTTCAGGATGTCTATTCCACCACAGTGGAATGCAGGGGAAAACTGGGCTCTTGGGGACAGCAGGAAGAGGGGTGGCCCAAGGAGGGAAGGGGCTGCTTCTTTCCCAGCTTCTCTTTCTCCACCTGGCTTGGAATCCCTACAGGGGAATAGACCTGGGATGGCTGGGAACAGCCGCACTGCAGTGCTGAGGGGACTGCAGAAGGAAGAGGAAGCAGGAAGGAAAGCCCTGCTAACAGCCCTCTTTACCCTGCTGGGTGCATCCTGCAGCACTGGGGGGCTGAGCATGGTGGCACTGGATCCAGGGGCTGGCATCTGCTCTGGGTGCTGCTGGGATGTGCCATGACACGGTCGGAGCTCAGGGCACTTGGGTGGGACCTTGGTCCCTGGCCAGGCTGGAAGGAGGACCCTAATCCACCAGTGCAGGGAGCATCCATTCACCCACCCAGAGGTGCCCAGCCTCAGCCAAGCCTCTGCAGGAGCACAAGTGAACCTATAGCTTGTACTGAGATGCCAACCTTCCCACTCTGGTCTGGGGAACCAGGGCAGCTCTTGAGGAGCTCTGAGGACCATGGCAGCAATGCCTCCCTTGCCTGTGCAAGACCTGCAATCTCTCAATGGAGCTGTCACCTCTCGGTGGGTGACCACAGCAGTGACACTGGTCCCTCCATGGTCCCATCACCCATGGTCCCATCACCCTCCACAGCCAGGACAAGCAGCTCATACCCAGACCTTTCACTCCTCCAGACCTGGATGAGGTGAGCACCATGTCACCCACATACCAGGGGAGACCTGGCAGCCTGTGCCCCAGCACAGGGGCCCCAGAGCTTGCCTGAGACCTGCCAGACCCCCACTGCCCCAGCACCTCCCAGAGTGCTGGGCCTTGCAGAGGCCAAGGACACTGAGCAGAAATCTTTTGTACTGGTGCTCATAAAAGGAGGTTAAACAAAGCCAGCTCCCAAGCACCCACTGGTGCCATATGCCACAACCCCTGCCTTAACCTGCCAAGGGAAGGCAAGGCCCCAGTGGGCTGCGTAACTGCTCTCCTCCTTGGAGGTTTGGAGAAAGCCTTTCCTGGAAAAGTCCACCAATCTTAGTTCCTTTCCAGAAATACACAAGATTTTAAATTTCAGTCACATCTTTCATCAAAATTTTTTACCATTAATTTTTTGCCAAATGGTTTGGTAGAGCTCAACCCTCCCTGATGCTGTGCCAGGGGGAGGGAAGGTGGAATCTGCCCCCAGGTCTCTGGGCAGGGCTGGGGCCATGGACTTAGTCAGAGACATGGAGCACTTACCTGCAGGTGCCTCCGTGCTGGTCACCAGGGAGGTGGGGTTGATGGCAGGAATCTCTGGAAAAGAAAGAGAGAGGTATCTGAAGGATGAGATTCCCCAGCTCTGGGGGTGACAACTGGGCAAAAGCCCTCTGAAAATGGGCCACAAGGAGATTTTGCTGGTCACAAATGAGAGATGATGGGATGAATCTGACCTGACCATTGCAGACCATTGAATAGACCTGGAGATGCACAGACTGAGTTCAGTAAATTGGGCCAGGCTGCAATTCTGCAATTTCCAAGAGCCCTAAGTAGTTGTGTGAGGATGTGTGCTCCAGGGATTGATGCTCCCTGGGTGCTCAGCTCATCTGAACTCAGTTTGGACATCAGATGAGTGCTTGGCTGACCTCAGCATGCTTCAGGCTGCCCAGCACAGGAATGAATGTGGGAAAAGATAACATTTACTCAGGACTCTTGGCAGCAAAACCTGGGTGAATTTCTTTCCTAAACTCAAATTTGGGGAAGAACAGAGAGAGAGGAGCCAGCTCCACCAGTCACCTGCACTGCCACTGCTCCAGCAGCCCAGCAAAATGCTGCAGGGTGGGAAGTTGTTCCTCTGCCACTTGGGTCAAATTCAAACCCACTGTGACAATAAACACAGTTTTATGCTGACCACAGGCTCTGGCCTTGCCCCAGAAGTGACTGCATTCAGGGCTCAGCGGGGTGAGGAGGGCACTGCTATACCAAGAATGGGACCCAGCAGAGCTGTTTCAGCCAGCTGGAAGCACTGACCCAAGGGGTCATCCAGAGCCTCCTGCACTGGGGCAGGTGAAGCCCAGGTCACTCCAGAAAGTGATCAGAGAGTCGTACTTAACCACTTCCTGGAGAACATCCATAAGGACAGACAGCCTCTTGTCTGAGTTTCCCACCCACCACAGGCCATCCAAGGTGACTGGGGGACCAGGGGGAATCCCCTAGTTCCTGTGGGGGTCCCTGAGTGCAGGGCAAGGCGTGGGGCACTTACTGATGCAGGGGGCCACCGGGGACCGGCTCTGCTGGTAGCCCTTGGCGCAGCGGTTGCAGGTGAGGCCGGTCACTCCGTCCTTGCACGGGCACTGCCCCGTGGTCTGGTTGCAGGTCTTGCCGGCCGCACCAACTGGGTGGCAGTCACAAGCTGGGTGGGACAGAGAGAAATGGTTATGTGAGAGGGGAGGCACAACACAAACCCAAACTAGACTGAAGGTGCAGTCCCAGAGAGGTGAAGAGGAGGGGAACTCTTTCAGAGCACCACTGGAAATCAGCTTCTGGGGCTGGCACAGCACAGACTCAGCTGGACCCATAGGTCTGGACCAACCATGGCCCCACATGCACTGTGAGCAGCACTGGCAGGAGGGCGAGTGGACAAAGGGGTTGTCCAGAGTATGACCTTGCTGACAGGGATGCTCAGGATGAACACCTGGAGCCTCTGCAATTTCCACAGGTGCCTGCAGCCACCAGCTCTCATTTAAGATCTTCCCCTACCTCAATTCCAGGGAGATGTTCCTGTTGCAGCAGTAAAAACCATTTTCTCTACTTGCTCCCCTACCTCTGAGCTTTTCATTCCATGGAGCTGAACCAACACTGGGTTTTTACACAAACCTTGACCTTGTCTTGGTTTTAGAATGAAGTAGGTTTTCCCAATGTTTCCCAAGCCCATAAGCCTCGATGCCCCTCCTGACTCCTGGAGACCCTGGGCAAAGGATGACCCCACACCTTTCTATCACAGTCTCTCTAGGGACAAGCCACACCTGAGGTGGGTGAAAGTTGTCTTTGCTCTCAGAAGAATGCTCCATCATGTCACACTGGATGATGGACCCATGGAGGACTGTCTACATGGAGGGATGTGGGAAAGAGATGCTTGTTCAGGAGAGGACCTTCCCATCTGCTTGCCTGGAGCTGGGCTGGCTATGAGCTGGAGGAGGTTATCTTGGCCTCCATCAGTGTAAGAGTTGAACGTGATTTCAAAGCAAAACAAAAACATCTCCCCCACCCGCCCCCGCAGCCCCCTGATGTTACCGTTTCCCTAATTTTCACCAGATGGGACTGGTGGGAGCACCATGGCACTCGAGCCCCCCTCCTGCACAGCCAGAAACCAGAGCGAGCAGCCTCTAATGGGGACCAGATGCTCCATCCTTATCAGATCTTGGCTAGGACTGGAAGCGGACATCTTTCTGACAGGGATATTTTGGGGGCTCAGCTGTGATAACAAATGGCAGTGAGCAAGGGAGTCTTGGCGTGACGCAGGGCTGTTGGAAACACAGGGCCTTTCTCGGGCCCCAGTAGTCCACTCCTGGTGTAAAGTTTATGGACAGACATAAATCTCAGCCCAGTCAGGATCCAGTTCATCTAAGCTGATCTCTCTCGATGCGGTGGAAGGTGGATTTCAGTGGCTCTGGATGTTTTACCCAGACCAGTAATTAAGGCAGCTTTGCTCATCTTAAGTGCACAACTAATCAGTGTCATTAGGGTATGAGCTTGGTCTCTGCCAGAGCAATCTCTGCTCACTTGCCTTGCCATAGTGGGATTTCCCATAATCCCACAAAAACACACTGTTCCTTCCCATAGGAAGAGCATCCCATGCAAGACTGCTTACCCTGATGGTCCCGCACTGCAACTGTAGCATCTCTGTCCTTCCTCATCCTGACATAACCTGTGGAGGGGGCTGGCTCAGGGAGCCTATCCCAGCCCCAGGGAAGGCAGGGTTGGGAGCACGGCGCAGCTCTGCACCGCTGCCCACACACCAACCCCTGCTGTTCCCAGCCTCTGGCTGCCAGGATCTGGCCCATGGAGCCTGAATGGTGGATTAAGTCACTAGCTTGGAGCTTAACTCATCAAGCTGTGCTTGCCAGAAAGCATGTCTTGCACCTCATATTGAGGGTATTTTTGCATCTTGAGGCTTAGCTGCTACTGCTTCACCAGTTTTCACTGGAGAAAGCTCATGGTTTACAGCTTTGTTTAAATTACCGGGGTTAATGCACAGCCATCCTTTATTTGACTTTTCAATTACCACCATTGAATTAATCCTGTAGGTTGCTCTGCCTTTTCCATCCTCCCAGCTTTTCTGTCCCGCAGTGTCCAGCAGCGATGCTGGCAGTGGGAGGGAAGCACTCCCTGCTCACTGGCTGGTGACTGAGGGCTCTGCTCAGTTAGACACAACCTGCAGCCAGTATTTTTGTGCCTATTTCAAGGATGCTGCAACCCAGCAGAGACAAACCACAGTTGAAAAGTTATTTACTAATGTGTGCTGGGGTTTGTTTAAATAAGATGTGGTAGTTCCTGGCCTCTGGGTTACTGATTTGCCTCCTGAATAATAACTGAGCCATCTGCAGCCTGGTCTAGTGGAAGGTGTCCCTGCCCATGGCAAAGAATTGGAACCAGATGATCTTCAAGGTCCCTTCCAACCCAAACCAGTCTGTGATTCTATGAGCAACTGCCTTCATTGCAATGCTCAGCCTCTGCCCAGAGCCAGTGCTGTGGTATGTGCAAAAGCCTTTGTTCAAATCCACAGCACACTGTTCCCATCCACCTGCTCCATGCCTGCTCTAAATATCCACTGCCAGGATCCTTGCCTTGCCTTTTTCTTACAGGAGTGTCGATACCTGAGCTGCAGGTATGGGACACATCTTCAGAGAAAACAAGTCCAAGTTGTCTTGTCACATGTCTGTGTATTTATATGCCCCTCTGGGAGCACCAGCTCTTCATTGCCAGCACCTGGGACTTTGCTCCTCCTCTAAGGAGCTCCCAATCCCAGCAGATCCACCCCTAGATAAGGGAGGGGTGGAAATGCTTTCTGCTTTACTGAAGGAGGGGAAGAAGCATCAGGGATTTTATTATTAACTCTGTTCCCCGAGGGAGAGCCAGGAACTGGCTCCCCAGATCCAGGGTACCACCTTTGCTGCCAGATCCTCCTCAACATATGCACCATGGCAGGGGTCGGCCCTGTGCACATGTTCATCTGGCTCGGCTGAGCTTTGCAGCACTTCCAAACCACAGGCAAACCCTGCCAACGCTCCGGAAGCAGCATCCCCCACTTAGACTGGCAGAGCCCTGCCCGTGGCTTGGCACAGGGACAGAGGTTTTTCTGTGAGGGGAGATCTGTCCCACTCCTCTGCTTCTCTGCAGCCCAGGCATCACTGGCTGCCATTTCTCCTGTGCTGCAGCATCTGTGCTCACCCCACCCCATCAACTCCTGGGCATCCTGGGATGCTTTGCCCACCCTGTCCCCTCCAGAGGAGCCACCTTGGATCAGAGATACTTTCCATCACTGTAATGCTGCACAGTTACTGCCCTGTGGGCACAGGCAGATGGGAGCAGCCAGGCCCCCTCTGCCTCCCCCATCCTTGGCCCTGCAAGGAGAGAGACTTGAGCCACAGCCAGGTAGGAAACACTGCAACCTGCAGCATCCCTCCTCCCACAAACCCATGCTATATTCAGTGATCCTCCCTGGTCCCAGCCAAATCTACCTTGCTTTATTAGCTTTTGGCATTTTTTCTATTATTGCTCTTTGGTAAGTGCTCTCTTTCCCATCTGGAGCAGAAACTGAGCCCTTCAATGCCCAGGGAAGCAGTGCTGGGGACTCTGGGGCTCCTGGGGAGGTGAACACCTGCATGGTGTCCACTTTGCTTGGGATTGTATCAGTTTTGGAGCAAAAGTGGAAGGAGCTAGTCATAGAATTACAGAATATCCCAAACTCGAAGGGACAAAATATGATCATTGAATCCAACTCCTGGCCCTGCACAGACACTCCAACAATCCCACCCTGTGCCTGAGAGCACTGGCCAAATGCTCCTGGAGCTCTGGCAGCCTCGGGGCCGTGCCCATTCTCTGGGGAGCCTGGGCAGTGCCCACCACCCTCTGGGGGAAGAACCTTTCCCTGAGATCCAACCTAAACCTCCTAATCCAAAGAAAAGCAGAAACTGTCCCTTGGGGAGGGCTGGGAGGTGAGGTGGTGCCTGCAGGAGATGAAGGGTGAGGTGGAGGCAGCACAGCCACCCCGGTGCCTCTCAAGTGTTGGGGGAGAGCCGAGGCTGCCTGCCAGCCCTCAGCACTTGACAGAATCTTCATGGAAAAGAGAATTTTGTTGCAGCTGCCCCAGTTTGGTGGTGCTGCAGCAGGAGCTGAGGGCTGCTGCCATCCATCCCTGGCCTCAGCAGAGCCAGGATCCCTCCCGGGAATAGGACACAATCTGGGACACAATCTGGGATGCTGTGCCATAGACCATCAGGATGCATGTCTTGTCCTGCCTCCTCTTCCTCTCTCCCAGTGTCTCCCTGTGTCACCCCAAGGATGCTGGGACCTGGCTGCCACCTGACAAAATCTTCATCAATGGTGTGGTTCCAGGGGCTGCCATGCCCACAGCCATAGCTGTGGTATGGCTTGGCCAAGGCCACGGGGTGGAAACAACTCGTGGTCCCTGGGAATACGGGCTGTGAGGAGGACGTGTCAAGTCAGCTGCTTGGGTGTGGAGGGCCAGGGGCCTGCCACCAGGGTGGTCATGCCTCAGCCCTGGAGGGGCAGACGCAAATAGGGAGAGACACCTCTTTAGGTTAGAGTGAGAAAAGGCCTCCCTCCCATGGGCCTTTGCAGTCATATGTTAAAGTGTTCTAAGTTCTGTTCATTCATTGATTCACTAAGTTGATGCTGCCCCAGTTCAGTCCCTGTTGACCATCTATGTACCCTTCCAGAATGTTCTTCCCTCGCTCAATCCCCACTGGCTCTGTTTTGCCACAGTGCTCTGCCCCTGTTGCCCTATTGGTTCTCCTGACCCTTAACCACTCCCTTGCACCACTTTTCTTTATCCCTCTTGGCCCTTGACCTTCCGATCTGCCTTTTTACCCCTTACTTAACCCTGAGCCCTCAGATCTGGTCCCGTTCTTGTCCCTGGATTCTGTTTGTGGCTGTTCCCGTTCCTAGACCCCTTACCCTGCTCCTGCTAATAAATCAGCTTTTGGACTATCAAACGAGCACCCATCTCTGTGCCTGAGTCATCAGCAGTTTTACTGTGGTGGGCCTGGACTCAGGTGCTGGTCACTCTCTGAGATCCTGCTGTGGCTTCGGCCACAACACTTGGGTTGTTGAAAATTATTAGCTCAGTTTGCTAACGAGCTGGCTGCAGGTAGGGCTCCTCCTGCCTGTTCAGCCCTGCTCCCACTGTGACAAAGGCAAAACGTGGGAAGTTTCTCCCTTCACTCCATCCGCTCAAGCATTCCTGGCAGTAGCAAGGATGAGGAGAAACCACTGGCACAACACAAGCAATGGAGGAATTTTCTTTATTATATCCCAACCTGAATAAGCCAGACCTCCAACAGCACTAATGCACCTGACAGGGGAACCCCAAAAGTCAAATCCTTCAATTTGGGTCTGTGGCCACAATGTTAGTGGTCCAAAACCTACTCCAGTAATTTCTGTAGGCCCTACATAAACACTTGAGCATGGTGTTCTTGCAGCAGTGAAGGGCCCAGTGCCCATGTGGCTGCAAAATGCATTGGAGAGAGATCTGAGAGGGACACTGTGCTTCCTTCAAGGAGGGACTCACAATCAAAGACAGAAAACCAGGGATCAGGGATGAATTCTCAGCCTCTACACAGCCATGGCTGACTTCCTGATCACCTGATTTTCCAGTGTAGACCTCAAAAGTCCTTGGGGACAGGCAGGGTATTTTCTTATCTCAAATTCTTTGGTGAAACTATTGTTTAGAAAAGGCTTCACAGACAAGCTGAGCAGGGAGAGGGAAGAGGAACCAGACAGGCTTGGCCAGGAGTTAAGAAGAGGGAAAGGTACAGGTCACATGATGTTTGGCACAGGCTAGGGACCTTGATGGGTCAAGCTGCAGTTTGATGGCTTGGAGACACTATGGCTCTTGGCCAGCTCAAGGTCAGTTACCAGGAGCCACAGTGCTCAGCATCTCCCCAAAAACAGGTCCCAAGAGCCATCCCACAGCTGAAAAACACATTGTGGTGTCTGGCCCCACAGCCCACCTGGGAGATGTGACTTACACCAACATCTCCAGCCCTCCAGAACAGGGAACCCACACTCCAAGCATGTCTATATCCCAGACAACATCCAGCACATTTAGTCACGTCTGCTTCAGCACCTCCCCAGCACCTCTTGGAGATGGTGCAAACACAGCAGAACCCTCCCAGGCTCCTGGCAACCTGCAAGGGAGAGACCCTTCCTGTAATCCTCCTCCACCTCAAGCTGATGCTGGACTCAAATTGCTATCCCTGCCTGGTGCCCTTGTGATAGTAGAGGTGATCAGGGTGGTGGTGGCTGGAGCTGACCTGCAGCTGCCAAAGCCAGCAGAAGAACATCTGAAGGATGGGAAGGGAGAGCAAGGAGACCGAGAGAGATCCTGTCACTCATCTGCTCCCACGGAGGCCCCCACCTTACCTTTGCAGGCTTTGCGGTCGGTGATGGCCTTGCTGAGGTCGCGGTAGAAGCCCTCCTTGCAGTAGTGGCAGTGCCTGCCCGCCGTGTTGTGCCGGCAGTTGAGGCACACCCCGCCGCTCTTGCGCCCCGACAGCTTGAACAGCTCCATGTTGAAGCGGCAGCGCCGCGCGTGCAGGTTGCAGTTGCAGGCTGTGGGGGAAGGGGAGAAGGTGAGGGCTGAAGGTGAAACTCAGGATCCTCTGGGTGGGCTGGAGCTGCCCTGGTGTCCCCCACTGCAGTGTGGGGTTGTGCTGGGATTGGGACAGGCACAGCACAGCACAGGTCGTCCCAATGTGCCATCCAGATGTGTGGCATCCATCACTCCGTGGGGCCAGTGCCAAGAGGTCAGGACAGAGGAGAAAGGACGCATGTAGGAACTGGTACCACTTGGCTGAAGGCAGGCAAGTGTGGGATGGAGGGCTGCAGCTGGGGGGTTTGGCAGTGCCAGCTGGGCACTTGTAGCTCCACTGTCCCCCCTGCCCCTTCTCTGGCAGCTGGCTCTGGTGACAGAGCCCACCCAGCCTTCCAGCAGGACCACCCACCTCATGCCAGGCTGTGGGACAGCCCTCCCCTGCAACTGAGCCCCCAACTCTTTATATTTACGGCTCTATCTTGTGTGCATGAGCCACACACACAGAGAAATCCACACTGCAGCCGCTGTGTGCTCACATCCCTGTGTGTGCACACAGAAACATGCACAAACACACAAGCACACAAACATACATGTGAACATGTGTGCACACAGATGTGCACCAAAATACCTCGAGCTGTACATGTGCCCACAGGCAAGCACACAGATGTGCACACAAACATCTGCACACACAAATTAGCCCCGGGAAGCACACAGCCCTCCTGGCTGATTCCATGTGTGTGAGATAAAAAGGCAAAGCACTGCCCATTCCAGCTTAACACTCTTGCAAAAAGATAATGGGAACAAGATTTCCTTCAGCAAAATGTGGCGCCCTGCTCCCCCAGCCCTGGCCCCCTCCCCGTGCTGGTAAATTGAGGTTGGGTGAGAGCTTTTCCAGGCATACTGTGAAATTCATTAACGTGTCGGCCCGGATTTAACTGCCTGGGCCTGGCCTGGCGGCTGTGTGAAGTTGCCTCCCCGCAGCCAGCAGTGCCAGTGGGAGCTTCACCCCGCGCAGATCAAACACTGCCTCGCCTGCTCCGGCCACGGGCACGCTGCGGGGAGAAACAGCAAACCCTGACCATAAAAAAGAGTTTTTTGGAGGCCTGAGTTGAGCAGAAGGTTAGTGCCAGCACACTCAAACCTCAGCTGCCCGCAGAGCTCCCCCGAGTTATGAGATTAGTGAGAAATCACATGGCAGGCATCAAAATAACACCCGGTGTGGCCATAGGTACCTTCAGGGGCTTGTTCCTTTTGAGCTATTTTCTTTTTCCGTGGTGACAGTGGAAAATAGGTATTTTTAAGGCAAATTCTGGATTGTAGTGTGTGGAAGGAAAGCAGCAAATACTGCCCAAGGCCCTGGGTAGCACAGGATGCTGTTGAACCGAGGATGTTGACATGCAAACAGGCTTTGCCTGGGCTGGAAGAGACACAGTGAAGTATCCTGACAGCCAGAGTGCTCTTGCACTCTCCAGATAATGGGACAGGGACAAGACAAGATGGTTTTTGCTACAGAACTGTGGCAAAAGAGCAATTTTTGGGAGGAGAGGGGCCTTGTTTTCCCCTTGCAGCACCGAAAGGCAAGTGGGGTCATCCCAAAAGGCAGTTCTGTGTCCCTCTTGGAACACTCCCAGCATGCTCTGGGGAAGGAGAGGGGCTGGCAGACGAGAGGGGAGGTGATGGGCAGTGGAGGAGAACCGCTGGGTAAATGATTCGCTGCTCTCAGTGCAGGTCCCTCTGCCTCCAGTTTAACTGGTGAAAGAGTAACTGGCAGGGCTTTTTCCTGGCATCATTGACCCTGGCATGTCCTGATCTACCCCAGGGCCACCTTTCCCTTGGAACATGCTGCAGACCCTCTGATCCCCCCAGGAGCTGGGTTTGGGGAAGAAACCTCCCCTGGGAGCCCAGCATCATCCCCTCTCCTTCAGGCAGTGGTGCTGCCCGCTCTGGGCTGGTGTCCATAACTGCCAAGCCAGGATTCCAGAGCCAACAGGGGGACCTGGCTGGGGTTGGCCACCCTGGGTTGGGTGGCTGTCCCCACTCAGGGACAGGGTTGCACCAGCATGTATGGCAATCCCCTCATGCCCTGGTGCAGCCATCCGGAGCTAATCGGGGCAGACAGGTCCCCCTCTTACTCAGCTAAATACTCTCACTGTTCCTCAGTAGTGAGGCAGTTGTAAGCTCTGTCTGTCTCCCGTTAATCACTAATTAAAGGCTTGAATGTTCCCTGCTGTTTGGGGTATTAATAAGAATTTAATTGCACAGTTTGGGGCTAATTACCTGGTAGCTCACTTCCGCCCTTGTACAGTATGCCCAATTAAACAATCATATAATCAATTAAACAATCACAAGATCTAATAATTTGCAATAATAGACTAATTAAATGTTGACACCTTGCAATGGAGCAATCTTTTGTCTCCCTTTTGATGGTGTTTGAACCCCTTCCCAGGCCCTGGCCACCCCAAAACCTCTCTTCCTCCTGACTGCTGCAGATGTAGGAGCCTGGAATAATAGCACGAGGGGCTTTGGGACAGAGTCCCTGGCACGAGACAGGCAGCGCCATGCACCGAGGCACACGTGGGGCCGCAGTGGAGCCCGCAGGGCAGGAGCGAGGCTCACCGCCCCTACAAGTTCCCTGGGAATAATTAGGGAAGGCAGCCGGATCAGCGAAACCCTAGACCGGCTGCTGCTGCCAACCCGCAGCAGATTTGAGCTACGCCCCTGCTTTGGCTGGAGGAGAGCCTGGCTGGGACACAGGGCAGGATGAGGCTGCACCTCTCGGTTCCATGGTAGCTGAGACCAGAACAGCCCCTTTCATCTCATGCACACTGTCCCTCCATCCTGGGAAAGTTGTTGGGAGAGAAGGGCTCACTCTGCTGCTGCCAAGAAGCAGGAGGAGAAGCAGGAGAGAACCCTCCCCCCAAGGGGCTGCGAGGGACAAGGCTGAGGCACTCCATCCCCATCCCGGGAGGAGGAGGACTCAGGATGGTCAGACAAGTGTAAATCTCCTCTGCCGGGGTGGCTGCCTTCCCCTGCTCTCCGGGGCTGCGGCGGGGGTTGCCCAGGCAGGGGTGTCAGGGCCGTGCTGTCCGCTTGCCCACCTCCCAAAGCCATCGCCTTCCCCCATCTCCTCAGCAAAGGACGATGGCTGCTGCTGCCGGCAACTCACTGGTTTCCACCATGTCTACTGGGGAGCAGGTGCAGAGAACCCTGTCGGGGAACTCCCAAGGGAAGGGGAAAATGTACAGGAAGGGGCACAGGGCACAAGGGAATTACATGTGATCCTCCAAATCCCACCACCGCTCTGGGGATTGATGTTTTCAGGCAGCGACATCCCGGTTGGATCATCACATCCCCCCCAGCAGCCTGCGAGGTTTTCCCAGGAGAGCACCGCCCCTTCCCCGCCGAGGCCCCGGATCAAAGCAAGCCCCGTGCATTATCCTGGTGCTCTGGAGAGTGCTCCTGCCGCGGCGGCCACAAAGGGAACAAGGGCTCCCGCATCCCGAGCGAGTGCATCAATTACTTCCAGTGGCTGCCTCGTGCTAATCCGCTTCCCCTCCTTCCCCGGGCCGGGTGTTTGGGGGGCCGGGCTGCCGAGGGGGCGACCGAGCTGCCCCCGGCAGCTCGTGGGTGCACGCTGAAACTGGCAGCAAGTGGTGGGGAGGAGAAGATGTAAGTCTGCAGTGATAAAGATGGGGGTCCCCAGGATTCTGGCAGCCCCTCTGCTGAGATTATCCTCCACACAGCCTCTCCCAGGCAAAAAGCTGGGGGGATACATGGGTGGGAACACATCCCTCTTCCCTGCCCTGGACACACCTGAGGACCTACAGAGCATCCCAGTACTGGTGGGGCAAGCTCCCTGTGGGACATGCAGCCCCTATGGTGTGTCAGGAGAGCCTCCCGTGCCTGTGGACCGATGGTCTCCAACCACCAGGCACGGGACCGCGCACTCTGCGGCACAAAGCTGGCACCGTGCCCTCTTGCCATGCCAGCAGCTTGGCAAATCTACTGTCACTGTCCTGGCTGCGACAGCCCCAAACCTCCCTGCTTGCCAAACTCACGCTGACCCCCTCAACACTGCAGCACAGTGATGTCCCCGCGAACACCACAGTCACCTTACGGCACCCACGGTGGGGTTGTGCCCTGTGCCAGTGCTCAGACTTCAGGTACTACTTGGCAAAAATTCTGATTAAACAACAAACATTTGTCCTCACCTCCAGCTGCATGGATGGATGTCCCAGCATCGTGCCATGCTGTAGGACATCAGTTTGTCCCCGTGCTGGAGCAGGCAGAGACTCCCATGCCCTGGACTGACACAAACCCCCATGCAGAGTGCTGGGGAGCACAGAGCCAAGAGCTGACATATCCCAACACGCCTGAAGCTGTACCAGCCCCACGGATCCATTCTCACCCCCTTCCAGGGCACTGCGATCCCCCACCCTGCTCCTGGGCTGTCACTGAGCTGCCAAGCTCCTGCATCCACCCACTCTCCTCCTCCTTCTCCCCACTCCCCAGCCACGCCTGACATCCGCCACCATGAGCCAGCATCACCGCTGTCTGACCACGGGACAGAGTCCGAAACTCCGCATGCCCCAGGGCTGAGCAAACGGAACTTCCCGGGCAGCCTCTCCTTTTAATTGGTGCTAATTGCTGCGTCTGTTCGTGCTGGCTGGGGAGATGTCATTGTTGAAAGGCACAGAGGGGAAGGCTCGGGGAGCTAATCCAGCTTTCAGCCGCTAAGCCCTTCGAAGTCGGGTAATGGAGAAGTTCTTTCAGGTCCCTTCAGAGAGGGCACAAAGCCCGAGAGGGGAAAGGGAGAAAGAAGGGGAGCGAATCAACAGGAAAAAACTACTTTCACACGCAGCTCGGGGAAGGGTCTTTGTGTGCGGGGCTGTCGGGGCTGTCGGGGCGGG
>VXBB01015101.1:174433-185420 GCA_013399915.1 Illadopsis cleaveri
GGGGCTTGAAGGGAAGCCGCTGCGGCCCCGCCTCCTCTTCCCTCCCTCGTTTATCTTTTCAGCTCCATCTGCCAAAAGGGTGACGCAGCTGGGGGCAGGATGCTCAGCGCAAGGGACCCTCACCCCGCCCTGGACGAGATGGACAGAAAACCTGCAGATGCTACTCAGAAATGAGCCTCCTCTGGTTTAACCCCTTTTGTGCCACCAAAGCTGCCTCCACTGCTATGGTGCTGCTTTACTGGAGGACGTGGCAGTGAGGCAGGTGCAGAGTGGGGGGCACAAGGGGCAGCCACTGGGGTGAGGTCCTCCTTGTGTCCTGGGGGTTTCCATGGGCTCACACACCTACTGGAGCCCTCCCCTGCCTGACCTGCAGCAGCCCTGGGAGGTTGCAAAATGGAGGGGTTTTTCTGAACTCCAAAACTGATCTTTCTGAAACAAGTGGAAAAACACAAGGGCTGACACATTCCCACAGGGCATGAGGAGGCTTAAAGCATCAGCTCCAGCACTTGCTTTGAATCCACTGCCTTTTTAGCCATTCTTAGAAGAAATCTGCTGTAACATGTATATATTGAAGCGGACAGCTGGGTTCTCAACAAGACATCGATCACAAATACTAACAAGTCCTTCTGGCCTCTGGCACATCCACTGAGCCTTTCAGAGGCTGATTAATGGTACAGCTTTCCCTTGTCTCCATCCTCCCGCCACCCCCTGAGACCTGGGCTCCTGTCCAGGAGGAGCGAATGTCTGTTCCTCCCTCTCCCAGACCTTCATAGGGCTCTGGCATCCCCCAGCCCCATCCCAAACTAGGATGAAAAGCAAAAGTCTCCACCAAAATCCCATAAAGATTCACAAGCTAATACCAGTTTGATGTTTTGGAAATGTTTCATTTTGGTGACAATATTTTTAACTTAGGGAAACCTTTGCAAGGACAGACAAGCTAAAAACACCACACAGAATGAAAATGAAGGATGGATTTTCAAATTGGGAACTTCAACTTCTGCCAGGTTTTTCTGTCTGCTCCCTGTCCCCAAGCACATCTCACAGGGAACTGCTGCGATTGCCCCTCCAGCCTATGGACAGCTGGTTTGCTGCCCAAGGGAAACAATCCCAGATGGGCATCCCACACTGAGGGGTCTGCTGACTGGCTGGAAGACACCAGTGATTTTTTTGGGAGGGTTTTGGTGCTTTGGTTCATGGTGGAACCACTGCATCTTTAGAGGACACCTGCAGCAGAGACAGGGTAGATGGCTGAGCCTTTCCCAATCCTCCAGCACAGAGGAAGCTCCCCAGCATCTCTGGACAAGCACACTCCATCGCTTCGACTCAGTACCCATCACTTCCTACCCTCATGACCTGTTTTAGCATTTCAGCCCCAGAAAACAAAAATGTTTAAAAATGCCTTACCCAGACACTCGTTGGCCTCACGGGCGCTAGCCCGCTGCCAGGGCCGGTCGTAGTGGAAGGGCTTGCAGCGGTCGCACTCGGGGCCGGCCGTGTTGTGCTTGCAGTCGCACACCAGCTTCTGCTCCTTGTCCTTCACGCAGCGCGCCGCGTGCCCGTTGCACTTGCAGCGCCCGCCGACCTGCAGCTCCCCAACCGCGTAGTAGTAGGGGGTGGAGCCCGTGCCCCCCTCCTCCTCGCCGGCGTCCCGGCTGCCCAGGTCACGGAAGAGATGCGGGCGGCTGAAGACCACGCGGATGTCGGTGGCCGTCACCCAGTCCTGGAGCACGGGGCTGCTGTCGAAGTCCTGGGCCGAGGGTCGCCCGTCGAGGGTGCTGAAGGCAATGAGCCCCCCGGTGAGCGGGTAGAGGTCCGTGAGGCCGTCGGTGCACAGAGCCTCCTGCTCATTCTGCTTGGTGACCGTGGCTTTGCTGGGCTTGCCGTAGATCTTACGGCACTGGGAGGAGTAGTACTGGTAGGGCACCCAGGTCTTGCCGTAGTCCATGGACTTGAGGATGGCAGTGGACTCGGGCCGGGGCGAACAGAACTGGAGGCTGACATAGACCACCTCAAACTTCTTGCCAAGGGAAAGGGTGAGGGTGACGTTCTGTGGTGAGTGGTGGAGGGTTTCCGAGCGCCAGCAGGTCATGTTGGAGGCGGTGTTGAGGTCAGTCAGGTAGGCGGGTGGGTGGGCTCGGCGGGGGGCCGAGGCGTTGCAGTGCCGTGTTGGGGGCTTCCCACACGTGCTGGAGGCTTGGACCTCCTTCCCAAAGGCAGCGTTGACAAATTCAGGGATGCAGCGTCGAGGAGCACCACTCTCATCATAGCAAGGGTCTGGAGGGGTCTGCTGGGCTACAAAGGGGTTCAATGTCTGGGACAGGCCCAGCATGGCAGTGGTGAGGAGCAGGCGCAGGAGCTGCAGGACCTCCATCCTTCTGGGGAGAGGGAAGTGGCTCCTCCCTGGAAGAAGAACAACAAGAGTGAGTGACACCAGCAGTGTCATGGCCACAGCACCACCCATGTTGGGAGGGCTGGTAAGGGATGGGAAACTCTCCAATGTCTGGTCCATCACCTGTACTCATCTTCCCACCCTATATCCACTGATGCAGTGTCCTGGGAGTGGGGCAGGGAGGCAATTACTTCGTGTTGCCTCATCCACACCAATCCCTCACTGCTCATCAGCACGACTGAAATACCATAGAAATGGGAAAAGGGCCTGAGCTTTTGGTGGAAGAGGTTGAAATCAGGGTACAGCCCTTTCCTGGCCTCTTAAAAACTGTCATGTGGTGACAGGAATGTTTCTGCCTGCCAGCAGCCCTGGCTGTCACACAGAGTTCAGAGACCTTGCCGCTGCATGGCTGACAAGGGCTGGTGATGGGGAAACATTAGGGGAGATCTTTCAGATGCAACAGGAGCTGCAAACCCCAAGTTATCCACCTGTGGCACAAAATAGCTCCTGACAGAACAGGAGAAACAGCAGCAAAACCACAGGCACATTGTGCAAGAGGCAGGACCTTGTTGAGATGAAGACCTGGAGCTCCTGAAGATACCACTACTTTCTTTGCTGTCTACAGGCACAGTGGCTTCTCCAAGCCAGAGGCTGCATCCCCTCCAAATTCCTCTGTCACACTACCCATCAGCAAAGGAAGTTATTCTGGCCTCACCCCCAAGAAATCCAGGTCTGGGTTTGGTGTGTTTGTTGACTGGGGGAAAGTCCAGGACCAAATGCAGGACCTGGTTGGACTCCTCTCCCAGCAGCTGCAGCACAGGACCAGGGAGCTTAGTGGCTCCCAGGAGATGTGGTCCATCTCCTGAGTTATTGACTTGAAGAGTGGAACAGGTCTGGAGGTCACATTCCCTCCTGCTGGCTCTGAATGCATGAAGGATCTCTCACACAATGCAGATTGGTCATGTCCCACTCTTGCCTAGCAGACCTCTGAGCCTCCTGGATGGGTTGCTGGCATCAGCCCTGCCACCACATGGGTTGTGCAGGGTCAAAGCCAAGTTGTCCAGGCTCAACCATCCCAATGCCATGACCAGGCAGGAGGAGGGGGCCCCTGATTGTCCCCTCTCCCACTAGTAAATCTTTACAGGATGACTTGTGTTTCTCTCTGAGAAATGAAGCTCTGCATGACCCAGCCCAGTATCCCCAGCTCCAGCCCCCATCTATAGCGTCAGTGCCACTCCTGCCTGTCCAGCTGCCCACACTGGCCAAAGGAGGCTCCAAGGAACAGCCCATTTCAATGATTCGGGACCTTTTTTTTGGTTTGTTAGTCCATTTTGCAAAGAAAAAGGAGCCACGACTGTGAAAGAAAACTGCCTCTCCAGGCTGTCAAACCACTAATGAGGGGAAGTCCTCTCTGCCCAGCCACAGTCAGCCCAGCAACTACAGCCTGTGCCTACCAAGGGTGCAACAGGAACAGGGGTCTCAGCCCATCCTGGGACATCTCCCCCAAGGCAAAACCTGCCCCTGCCACTTCTGTGCTGTTTCCTCACTGCTTAATCCTCTGCTGATGGAAAAAGAGATGTGAAAAATTGGCAGCTCCCTTGGTGGTCCCTGCATCTCCGCAGCAGCACAGTTCCAGCTTTACCACAATGCTACAGAGCCTTTTGGGGACATGACAGCCCATGGCTTGGTGACTTGGCTGCCAGCAAGACAAAGGATACTGTCCCTGGAGTGCCCAGAGCATTGAAACCCCACTACTTGAGGAGTGTGGCTGCAAGATTAGAGACTGCAGGGATGTAGCAGTCACCACAGCAGAGGAGATGCCGTGCCATGAGCATCAGGCAGTGAAAGGCATCCCCCACTGCAGGAAGCCTACAGGGCCCCATTGGGACTCCTGGCTCCACTGCAAACAGCTGCCTCCTGAGCAGGAGATGAAGCTATGGCTGCTGCTATATCCCTGCATCTGCTTGTTGAGCAAAGCCTGCAGCTGGTTAATCCCCCAACACAATCCTGACAGGATGATCCCCAGCCCCTGCCTGGTGCTGAGCAGCACACAGTAGGCACAAGCCCCTGTCAGCCAACTAGCAGAGCCCTGCTCCTGTATTCTCACCCAGCAAAGGGGCTGCAAGGTGCTGATGGACTCCTCCTCAATACCCACCAAGACCTGGTGACGCACGTACTTGCAGAAGCCAGCACAGCACCTCTGGCCCTGTGGTGCTGCCAGCCCTCTCCCCACCACTGTCCCCCTCCAACTGTACATCCCACAGAGGACACGCAGTCAGGTACTGCAGCCATCACCTTCCATCCCAGCACCCACAGGGCAGCACTAGCAGGGACACAACCCTGTGGGAAAACCTCTGCACCAGGAGGAGAGAGGAGAAACCCCCAGGGGTCCTCAGTAGCTGCATCCATCCACTCCAGGGAGAATCAGGATGTATGGAACAAGGCATCTGCTAAACGCTGCCAACAAGGAGTCTCCTCCACCCCCTCTCTGCTATGTGGCAGCAAGGTGACAGGAGTAGGGATATGCTCAAGCAAAGGCCTTTTAATTTCCTGTCTGGTAAGACACAAAGGTGTGGGAAAACCCTTGCCCAGGGGAAAGTGACAGCAGCAGCATCTCTGGTAGCCAGGGGAGAGGCCACAGGCGAAGCTGGTATGAGCACTGGAGCAGCAGGTCTAGGACCCAGGACCAGGTTACTGCTGATTTAGGCATGCATGGGGGCATGAGCATCTCTTGCTCATCCTCTCTGCCCAAGTGGGAAGCTTTGTCCCTCCTGCCATTCTTACCAAGGCACAAGTCCCTGAGGTTCAGTGCCAAAGTTTTGGTGGCTCTGCTGCCAGGGAGCAGCCATTGGGGAGCCAACACTTGCTCAGCAGCGCATCAGCACTGCAGAGGCAGGGCATGAGTGGAAATCATTATCATCCGCAGGACCACACACAGGCACGCACGCTCCGTGCTCAGCTCACCCCATTATCCCACTGAAAGAGAGCTGGGGCCAGTGGTCTCCATGGGCCTCACCTCCGTATTGGAGAGGAGGGCAAGCTGCAATCTGCTCCCTTTTATACATATTCAGCATGACCCTGGGACTGCCGGCAAGCTGCCAGAGAGGCCTGAGAGTGGGTATTTCTCTCCCTGCTCCCCATCTGCCCCCCCTTTTCACTTCCCATCTTTGCTGCCCCCGGTTCAGATCAAATGGAGGCAGTGCTGACTAAGCAGAGAGAATTGGGATGACCCTTGGGTGCCGAATCCAGCCCAGCACGTTCCTGGATCCTGCATGAGGAGGGACATGAGCAATGGAGCCCGTTTCCCAGGGACAGCATCCCAAAAGTGTCCTCGGCGAGGCTCTCGGGTGGCTGCCAGCTCCCCCCCACCAGCAGCAGCCGCGGCTCGGGGGAATGCGGCGGTGGGGCTCACCCTTCCCGAGGAAGCAGCCGCCCTCCCGGCTCCTCCCCAGAAGCGGCTGCATTTTTGAGGTGGGCGATTTCCTCACTCCTCCACTCACTCCGGGAATGCTAACAGCCGTGCGGCTTGGAAGGAAGTCATGCTGCCGGAGCACTTCAGAAGTGCATTAAAAAAAAATTAGCTTCCACATCCAACACCTCCACACCCCTTCTCTCTACAACTAAACACTTCCCAGAGCGACCAGCAGTGTTTCCCTGCCTTGTGGGAGACTTGTCAGGGTGATGCACCAGCCCACTGTGTGCTCCTTTTCCATCGTCTTTCCAGGAGGCAGTGCTACCGAGGGTGTTGCTGGGTGCAGACACATGCCTGATGTCCTGATGCTGAGGCATTGGGTAGGTGCTTGCTCCCCAAAATAGAAAGGATGAGGCAAATGCAGCAGGTGAGGCAGCGCAAGGAGAGCAAACTTCCCACAACGTGGATGCTGGTGCCTACAGCAGGTCCAGAATCACCACCTGGCAGACTGGGGCCACAGCAACTTTGCTGAAGTAATTACAGGATTAGGTGGAACAACACTGGGCAGGGAGGGAAGCAAGTTATTAACCAGATTTGATCCCAGGACCTTTGCAGCACAGGAGCAGCCTTCTGTAATTAAAGTGGAAGGGAGGGCACAAGTGGTGCTCTGCTGTTGGAAAAACGTGGGCTTAGAGGACAGGTGATGGCTAAAGCTGAGCAGCCAGCACTGCCCTGGAAGGGGATGGGAGAACCCCAAGGAATGACAGGGCAAAGATGTTGCACTCCTGCCAGGGACCTGGTTGATACTTGTGCTGCTCCCCCAGGTTGATACCCCTGCACAAATGCTGCTGTCATGCTGCAGCTGACTGCACTTCTCCTCCAGGCCAGGACAGCAGGGTATGGGGGGATTTGCATCACCTGAGGAAACGACATGGCCTTACTTGGAACTGGTTGAGATGGGAATGACTGGTCCCCATGAGGTGCTACATCTCCCTGTGCACAGAGATAAGGTCCTGGGTGCCAGCGTAGGGCAGGGGTGGAGCCACCCACCTGCATGGGGCACAAATAGGCACAGCAAAAGCCATGGCTCAGGGGGCAGAGATTCCTGGGCAAGGACCAAAGGACCTGAGTACTTGAGGGGGTCCGACAACTAAGACTCTTGGGTAAGACTGATCTAGGAGGACTGCTCATTCCTGAACTGTGTCATCCTCAGTAAAGCCCACCAGCACCTCAGATTCCCTCTGAGAAGGAAGCCACTGGGAGGATGGGACAGGATCCAAAGCAGAAGAAGAATGATGTGCTCAGAGAAGCTGAAACCAGGCACAAATGACCAGAGCATGTCCCTTAACCAGGGTGTACTTGCTACTACAACCTGCACATTTCCACCCTGTTACAGGTCCTTTGTATGAGGGCATCTGCACTCCCTTGTCACATGTACTGTGGGAGCAACCCCCTGCAGCTCTGCCCCAGCCCATGAACAAGATCCATCCAGGAGGGCTGCCAGGATCCCTGGATACCCAGGTCCCTCTCCCGCCATGCCAATACCAGCTTGGGGAAGCTTAATTCCTCCACCCAACAAACAGAATCAGGCCCAAACTCTGCTCTGGCCATGGATAAATCATTCCATCTGTTTCTGGGATATAAAAACACAACGGAGAAGTATTTAAAGTGAAAGGAAAAACTCCATGGAGTCAAGGTACTGGTCTGGCTCAGCTTTCCAGAGGGAGGGAGTGTGTGCTGGGAGAGGCTGGGGGGATGCAGCATGTCTGGGAGTGCTAATCGCCTTCCCAGCCGCTAATGGAGCAACTGGTGCCCACTTGGGACACGGCTAATGGCACAAAGGAGATGCCTCACTTTCCTTTACATGCTCCCTCATCTCTCCTGATATTTAAGTATCAGGATCTTATGAGTGCTTGTTGCCCCACATCCGCAGGGCTGCCCACTCCAGGCAGCCCCTTGGGCTCTCAGCCCCCTGCACGCACAGCTCAGGGGAGCAATTACACAGCAGCATCTTCCTGCAGCAGGCACTGCAGGTGATGGATATTGCAATGCACTCTTGGCAGGTCGGAGCCAGAATTACACAAGCCATACGATACCCCGGCGGTGCCAGGAGACGCGTACAAATTACACTGCACACAGGAAAGGATGGACCAGATTCTGACCTCACTGCTTTGGCATCAGCCCGAAGTAACTCCATTCACATCAGGCCAAACCAAGACATAAGCAACTCCATTCAAATTTACACTGGCATACCTGTGGTCAGGATCTGGCCTGGCTGCAATTAGATGCAGCCTGATGTTACAAAAGGCAACAATGGAGGCCAGATTTCCAAGGTTATTGAAAACAACCAAAAAATAAAAGAAAAAAGAAATCCACCATAAAACAAACAGTCCCCAGGCCACTTTGCTATGTGCATGGAACTGTCAAATGCAGGATGCTCAGACACATCCCTGC
The DNA here is from genome assembly GCA_013399915.1 of Illadopsis cleaveri. Taxonomy (NCBI): domain Eukaryota; kingdom Metazoa; phylum Chordata; class Aves; order Passeriformes; family Timaliidae; genus Illadopsis; species Illadopsis cleaveri. Next base: position 182,689 of record VXBB01015101.1, read on the forward strand.
TCACCAGTCTCAGTAACTCATAAGCCATGCTAACCGCAGGAAGGAGAGACCAACACCCAGCACGGGTGTCCTGCTGGGCCCTCCATGCCCACTTTGCTTACCACTGGTCCTGGGCAGAGGTGGTCCCACTCTGGGGAGAGGAGACTTCAGCATAGCATCACCCATATGATGAAGACCTGAATACATTTTGCTGCAACACTCTTGCATCCCCCAGCTAGTGCAAGCTGGAGATCTCCTCCTAAAGTTCCCAATGCAACAGCAACTCAAAAAGACAGCTGGAGCCCTTGACCTTGCAGGACAAGCAAGCACTCCCTGGATGCATTTAGACTAGATGGTCCTTGTGGATCCCTTCCAACTCAGGGTGTTCTATGATTTTTTTCTACCCCATTTATTAATCTCTACTCCATCTTGACCAGTTAGTTGTTTTACCCAACTCTAGCCCCACCGCAGTCTCCCAAACCATTTTGCACATTTCTACCACACTGCTTGGCTCTACTGAGTGGTCTCAGCAGCATCCCTCAAGGTGCAGAGGAGTTTTCTCCCACTACTCCCAGTGGATGCAAGGGACCTGTCAGAGTTCCAGTCCAGAAGGCCTCATTGCTTCCATGCCTTTCCACTCCATATGAGAATAAAGTGATCTGGTTTCCATAACATTTCTCATTGCATTTTCACAACATGCCGGGCACAGATGTTGAAAATAGTCTGGATGAATATTTAAAATGGTATTCAGAAATGACAACATTTGGCTGGCTTTGAAAGATCTCTCACATCAAGCAGAGGATGGCTCACAACAACGGACTGGAAACATACTGCACTTTGACATCTCTTTTTTTTTACCCCCTCTCTGGCTATTGGTGCGATATTTCATGCCCCTGGTGTCCCACAGTCTGTTATTGCTTGAGTGCCAGCCAAGCCTGCAGCATTAGGAAGAAGCTGTCACGTACGTTTTTAAACATCACGGGGCAAAGCGGAATATGGAAAATCTGTCGCGTTTCCATACCGAGCGAAAGTGTCCTGCGCAGGCTCAGGGAGGGGCTCGAAGGGGCACAAAATAATTGTTTCCTTATGGAGCAGGGCCTGACTAACCAAGGTGGTGGAACAGGACACAGAGGTGCTGCCTCAACACCCTCGACATGGTGGGCTGCTTCCCTGCTGAAGACATCACCGGACACCCCTCAAGGTGCACACTGATGCTCACCTCCTTCTTCAGGGCTGGGAAAACGCCCTCATACTGTTTTAACCCATGACACCCTCTGAGTCACACCTCTGCCAGCAGCCAGCCAAGGTGGGACCTCCATTTTGTTCAACCCAGACTGAAGACTCCATTGTTCTGGTGCTCAGAGAGCAGTAGAAATGCTTCTCTCTAGCCTTGATGCCTAGCAGCTTTCATTTCTGGTGAGCGTCTTGCACTCAGTTGCATCCCTAGGCCAGGCTTCTCTCTTCCACAGCCTGCAGACACACATCAGCTCCTTCCCAGCCTGGCATTACACCTGCCTTCTTCCAGGGACCTACCGTCCTTCCACACACGGGTAGAGGAGGAAGGTGTTTTGAGACCCTTGCAGCCCACCCTGCTCTCAGACTGTTGGATCTCATGTCCCCTCATCAGCCTGCTCCAAACAGGTGTCAGAGCAGCACAGCAGCTCCCTCTGTTTTGTAAATGGGATATTGCAGAAAAAGAGAAAAAAAGTTGCCCCCCATCCATGCAAACAAAAAAAGGGTGTTTCCAGCACATGGCCAAAGCCACATCTCTCTTCACCGGTTACAGAGAGCTCTAGCCTTTCCTGGCTCTGACAGACAGGTAACAGCAAACTTGGCTGGGGAAGAAGGATCTGTGGCATTTCCAGGCAGGCAGGGTGTGCACATCCAGATCTGCACTCAGTATTGTTTCAGCCTGGCTACTGGTCCAACACAAATGGCATGGATGGAGGTGGGGATGCTCAGGCTGGCTTACATCCCATACACTCATGGAATGAGCGCCCTGAGAGAGGAGTATCCATGCCCAAGTCCTGCCTAGATGAGCATCAAGCCAGCAGGACCACTGCACTGCCAGAGGAGCTCATGCTCCTGTCCACAGAGCCTTCTTCACCCACCCTGCTTGGCGACGCAGCAGACTGCCAAGCACCACGTCCCCATCATACCAGTTAGTCCTCATCCCAAGAAAGGTATTTCCACCCACCCACTCTCCAGTGGGCCAGGGAATCTGTGGGTAGGATGGTGTTTTGAGGAAATGAAGTTTCAGCAGCTCCAAGAGAGGAAAGCAAAAGCAGACCCACCAAATGCAGCCCAGCTTCCCTTCTTCCCGTGAAGCCGCCCGCTCGCACGTTCACTGGCCAGAGCTCTCACTCGAGCTGTGCCTCACAAGGGCCGGGTGCTTGGGGTGCCGAGGGTCTCGCTAAGCCTGGCTCCAGAACTGCAGTGGAGCAGAGCACATCCCACGGGAGCCGTTTCCAAAGGGAGCTGACCCTCTGAGCCACCGTGCAGCCGAGTCTCTCAGGGCAGCCGTGTTGGGAAGGGATCAGCGATGGACCCCAGCCTGGGATGGTGACAAGGGCGATGCCGCCCACCCGGGTGGCTTTGTGCCGGCGGAGCCCTTTGCAGGCGAAGGGCCTGCGGTGGGAGCGGTGGGCAGGGGACCACGTGCATGCCTCGTGCCCGGTCAGCCGGGGCTGGCACCGCAGGCTCGGCCTGGCAGGGCTCCCGCCGCTGCCCGCACCGCGCCCGCACTGATCGGG
>VXBB01015101.1:185934-200681 GCA_013399915.1 Illadopsis cleaveri
GCTGGCCGCAGCACGAAGAAAGGAAAAAAAGTGAAGAAAAGGGTGTGGGGGAGGAAGGGAAAGCAATGATAACAAATTTCCAGGGAATCGTGCGTAGGGACGAAATGAGGCAAAAGAGTGGAAAGCGGGAGCGCTGCTCGCGGCGGTGCGGGCGGGTCCCAGCNNCTGCCTCCGCCCTCCGCCCCGCCGGCAGCCCAGCGGGCAGGGCCGGAGCCGGGTGGGAAGCGGGGCCGCCCCGCCGGACGGCAGCCCTCCCGCCGGTCAGCGCCGTGGGGGTCCCGGTGGCCACGGTCCCACCTGCCGCCCGGCCAGCCCCACCGCACCCCGGGAGTTCGCTCACCCACAGCGGGTCCATCCCCGCGGAGTGCGGGTGGCTGCGGACCGTAGCCCACCACGCCGAGGGCTCAGCGGTGCCGCAGCCGAGGCAGCCGATTATTCTCCCTCTGCTTCTCAAAGAAAATGAGGCATTTACCGGGCGGGAGCAGCTCCTCTTATGGAGGAAGCTGGAGTCTCCGCTCCATCCCGTGGTGCAGGAGCTTTTCATGCGCTGCGCTAGTCGCCCTCGGTCTCTGATTTTTGGGCAGGGAGGGAGAGAAGCGAGGCACTTCCGTACCCAGCACAGCTGCCTCCGGGCTGTCCCCGGGGGGCTGCTTCGCTATCCCCAGGCCACCTGCGAGCGGGGCACGAAAAAGGTGAAACTAATTTAATCAGTTTGTGGGAGGAGAGCAGGAAACCCGGACCTGGACTCTCTGCCTCACTGGGGCCGTGTTCACAGCCCTGGGGCCCCTACATCTGCCAGTTCGGCCTGGGGAACATCCTCCTGCAATTGCCCTTGCAATGGATGTGAGGACTGAAGACAGCACCGGAGGTAGGAGGAAGGGCAAGGTGCCAGCACAGTGCCCACCCATTATGTTCAAAGCCGCCATCACCCTGCTCCCAGGGGACCCCCGGTTACCCACATCCTATTGCTCTGGGGCAGCAGGTTGCAGGAGCAGCTCTCCCAGCCGGCTGGCAGATGCTCACTGAAGGAGCAGACCCCAGCTGGCCACGAGCCCCAGGGGAATTGCTGTTTGCTGCTCTCTGCCTTGTTGCATTAAACACATTTCCTCTCCCATTCCAGCACCAGGGGCGTGGATAAACAAGAGTGAAGCCACGAGGTGACAGGACAGAGGAGACCCAGGCCATGAGCAGGGGAACATCAAGGCTCTAAGTCCACTGCTACAGGTGTCTTGTAGCCCCCCTGTCTCTCTCAGGGACACTTGTGCATTTGGAGAGCTGGGCAGTCAAGCCAGAAGCCACAAAAGCAGCCCCAGTGCAGATCACAGATGAGATGCTAATGCAGGACCAATGTTTGCTTTGTGTGGGATCAGATCAGACTGCAGGGAAGAGTAAGGCCCAGGGTTCTCAGGATAGGCACCAGGGATAGGCTGGGATGATGAAGGCAATAGGGTAAAATGAGGCATGGCTAGAAGATCCTGAAGTGACATGAAGCAGGAATTGTCCAAGCAATGGACCTGAAGGCATTTTCCTCACCAGGAAACGCAAGGACAGCCATGAACATGAGCTGTGATACTGAGTCAGCCTGGCCTGGCTGCTCCAGGGGACTGCTGAGCTGGGAGGGCTGCATCACCACAACCTCAGTGCTGCTGTTTTCACACCCATTGGACCCCCACCATCCTGTGACTCAAACATGATTTAGAAGTGCTGGCCACCATATGGAAAAGTTTTGGAACTGTTGTCCACAGGCCTCACATCAGCGAAAGCCCAGTTGAGAGGGGCAGAGCTGTTTCCTGAATCCTTCTTTCCTCTGTTCCCTCTTTCTAGAATAGAGAGGCTGAGAGAAAGATGTGAATCTGGGTTTGGCAAATGGGAATGCTACAGACATCAGCAGGGATGGAACACTCGCTGAGGTAGGAATCAGACTGTGAGACCCTGTTGGTGTTCCTCAGCATGCTGACATCACCCAGTGTTCAGTGCCTTCCTGGGCTGATCTGGCAGGACTGGCAGGATGAGAGGGCAAGCATGCTGTGTTGTTTGTCACCCTGCAGTCTACAGGAAGCTCTGCCCATGACGAGTTTCCATTCTGCATCCATTCCTGCTCCTTGTGCCTCATGAAGGCACAGCATATGGTGCCAGCCAGGCCTCCCAGTCAACAAAGGATTGCTGAAAGGACAGACTTCCACAAGATGTTGGAGCAAAAGTACTGGCACCAAGTCAGCTGGGGCAGATACAGAATTGTTGAATGGGTTGGAGGGACCTTAAAAGATCATCCAGTCCAATTGCACAGCAGGGATATCTTTCACTAAACCAAATTGCTCATTCAAACCTATCCTTGAGCACCTTCAGGCATGGGGCAGCCACAGCTTCTCTGGGCACCCTGTGCTAGGGCCTCACCACCCTCATAGGGAAGATTTTCTTCCCAGTATCTCATCTAACCCTGCCCTCTCGCAGTGGGAAGATATTCCCCCTTGTATGTCACTGCAAAGTCCCTCTCCAGCTCTGTTGGAGCCGTTTTCGGAATTGGAAGGGGCTCTGAAGTCCCCTTGGAGCCCATCTGTCCCCCAGGCTGATGCCCTCTTCTGCCCTCTGTATCTTGCACCGCCCTCCCCCCTTCCCCTGCAGCACACGCTCAGAGCCAGCCCTGCCCTGCAGAGGACTCCGCTGGCCATTGCCTTATGCCCACAGAGCGGCTCGAACCCGACACGGGACACGGGACAAGGGAGGCACACGGGACACGGGACCTCGGGCACCAGACACGGGAGGGACACGGGAGGGACACCGNNNNGCGCGGTGACACCGGGGCCGCGCGCCTGGCTCACTTGCCAGATGAGCCCAACTGTAATCCAGTCCCCAGCCCCGCCGAAGAAGGAGAACATGTCACAGTGGGCAGCCCCAGCCCCATTCCGGCGTGTCGGAACGGCTCCTTGAGGTGGAGGCTCATGTTTCCAGAAAAGCGGGGAAGAGACCCTACCTACTGCCTCACCACATCCTTCTTTAAGCTCCTCAATGGAGAAGGAAGTGGTTTACTGCCAGAAGGACTCTGTCTTTTGACTGGTCCCACAGGCCCCTCTCCCAGTGCTGTAAGAGAGGAGGATCTCATTTCAGCCACTGGGTCATCTTCAGGATGATTCCATAATCCTCATGTTTCCCTTCTTTCTGTGCTATTTACTATTCCAAGGGCACCTTATCTACCTCCCTTTTGGGACTATCAGTCTTCTGACAGACACATCTGCCTTCCCATCCTGTGCTCAGAGTCTGTCCTCCTCACACATGGTTTCTTCTGGAGTGCAGGTCACAGCAGCTGTTGCAGGCACTGAAATGTGACCTTGCAGGGAGGTACAGACACTCTCCTCATGGGGTGTGATTTGCCCAAGGCATCCTGCCATTCTTCGTCACACCAGTGTCTTGGGGCTCACCTGAGCCTCAGCAGCCCTTGGGATTCTGTTCCCCTCCACCCTGACTCTCCTGCTGACCACCAGCCTTCCTGCACGCCCAGTGCATCCATGGTGCATTTTGGGTCCATCCTCTTGCTCTGTAGAGCTGGGGAACAGAGATGTCCTGGGCTGCCTGCCCAGCCTGGGATCTAGGTGCTGGCAGTACCCAGGGTTTGAGCACTGTGGGGATATGTAGGCAGCCCAAATAGGCCCTCCCTGGGGACCAGTCGCCCTTCTCTAGGCCACAACAGCTCTTCTCTGCCACTCAGAAAGGTTAGTAGGGGCAGTTCACCCTGGTGGAGACAGGGTTTGTTTGTTGAAAGGTGTGCAGTGAGTGTGGCTTGGGGAAAAGTAACCCAGTGTGACATCACCAATAAAGCCAGCATATAACTCCATATAGCACATATAACCACTGCAGTGATGTTATGTGGACTTTGCCCTGCCCTGCCTCTACTCACCGCAGCATGAACATTGCACAGGTCAGGCACAGTGCTGGAGCTTCAGTTTACAACCCCAGGCCAAGGTGGGGCAGCCCAAGGGACTGAAGTCTTGGAGCAAGGCTGGAGAGATGTTGAACCTGCAGCAGTGTGTGCTCAGGCCATGTTCTGGTGGCATTGCTATTCCCAGTCTTGGACTGGGGGATGTTGTGGAAAGATGCTGCAGAGGCTGGGGACAATGTGCAACACAGCCCTCAAACACGCTGCATGCCCCCAGGAAGTGGCAGTTCTGCAGGTACTCCAGGTCCTCCTCTTCTAGCACATCTTCAGCTCTATGTTATCTCCCTGTGGCTACATTTAGCCCATGGCAAAGGGACTTGCATGGCCCTGCTCACAGTGAAAATATTCCTGGACAATGCTGAATGTGATGAGCATGTCCAAGGTCCTGCTGTTCAGCAAGCAGCTGGGGTCAGGAATTGATTTTGTGCCTCTTTCCCTCTATCAGATTCCTGAGCTGCAAGAACTAAGCCTGATCCTTTCCTGAACACACTTTGGTTCATCTTTAACTAATTCCATCCCCGCATCACTGCCATGGCTGTGTGTGCAGACCGCTCAAGAATGTCACCCTCACACCTTACACTCCTGTCTGTGCCCCCCTGCTCTGCAGTCACGGCTATGGCACCGGCATGTTCCTTCCCCACGGCAGGCAAAAGGACCCCCGCCTCCCCAAGGGCGCGATCGCAGCAGCCGCAGGACCCTCCAGCCCCGGGGGCAGCGGCGGGTGCGACCCCGGCCCGGCTGGGCCCGGCGGCCGCGAGGTGGAGCCGTTCCCCCGCGGCTGCGGCCGCGAACCTTCGCTCTGTGCCGGGGAGAGGAACAGCGGGATAAGCCAGTCCCACGGTGGCACTGACAGTTGCGTATATGTTCCCACCGGCAGGCGGGTGCTGCACCTGCCCTCTTGGCATCAGGGAAAGGATGCTGTGCTTATCACAAGTGGGAGGACGCTGTGCGTGTCTTGCACACCTTGTGCCAGGCCAGGAGCCTCGGAATGCCCTCGGGGCAACGGGGGCCTCTCAAGGATGAGGCCAGCGGGATCTCTGCTGAGCGGATTATGGGGGTGCAGAGTGAGGGTTTCTCCTGGGAAACATCTCACCTGAATTTTAAGAGCTGTTTTCCAGGGGCCCAAATGCTGTTCACGGGCCTGGAGTTAGAAGCAAAGTTTAGCTTTAACACAAGGGGCTCTTTTAATAAACCGCATCAGCTACCTCAGCATCTTCATGTGCTGGGGGACCCGCTCCCCTCTGCTCTCTTTTCCCTGCTCCAAGCCTTGTGCAGGGATCGGAAGGAGTCGGGCGGTGCTCTCCCGCACCGGAGGAATGTGAGCCCTGCCGGCTGGCAGATAAACACCTCGTCCACAGCGTTGGAAGAGCAGGCGGCCACCGCAGAACGATGTTGCAATTGGAGCACAGCGTGTGCTTGGTGCTTCAGGGGTGTTCCCAGCGAGACACCAAGGGAGGAGGTCCACAAACCTGCCTGGCAGATGGAGGCTGTCCTGTGTGAGCCGGCAGCAGCTTGCTAGGCTGGCTCTGGCATGGCTGGGGTTGAGGTTTGGCTTGTATCTTGTTTGCTCCAAACCAATTCAGTGTTTGGGTAGATTTGGGTTTGGATTCCAGAGAGCCTCAGAAGCTTGGTTGCCCAAGGACTGGGGGCTCCAGCCTGCTGCTGGGACCATGAACTGCAGCACAGAGATGGCGGCCCAGGTCTCCAAGGCAGCAGGGCCTGTTGCTGCTCAAACTTGCCTCGAGCAGCTCCTGTGGCTCCAGAGCCTGCTCAGTTGCAAGCAGCAGCAGCTACTGTGATATAAACAAATCCCCATTTTCTGAAGTGGTGTGGGATTGAAGTGCGTGCTTCCTTGTCCTCTTCAGGAGTTCTGGCACTTGAACAGGCCCGTAGGGATGGAGGCAATTCACAGCCCCAAACCTGCCAGAGCTCCAGAAGTGTTTGGACAATGCTCTCAGCCACATGGTGGGAATGTTGAGGTGTCCTGTGCAAGGAGCTGGGCTCGATGTTTCGAGGCCGCTTCCAGTTAATGAGATTCTGTGATTCTGTGAATTCCAGTGAGGCAGCAGAAGTGTGAGCATGTGGTCAAATGCATGCAGCCGCACTTCTCCAGTCCTCCAAACTTTCTGGGGAGATCATCCCTCCACTGCCTCTGCTGATGATCTGGGGCTGAGCTCCCTGTGAGGAAGGAGCTCAGGGGGTCCCTTGGTGTAGCCATGTCAGACCGAGCAGGTGGCACAGGCCTTGCTGAATCAACTAAAGATCTTTGTCTGAAGCTGCCCTGAAAATGAGTCTTTCTGAAAGGTGGTGGTGGTACGTGGCTGGCAGCCAGATGGTTGGGGGAAGAAGGGATATTGAGAGGAAGGGTTGGGAAAAAGGGCTGGGAAGGAGGGACCAGGGTGAACAGTGAGAGAAGGAAGGCAGGAGAAGAGAGGTGGGAGGGAAGGGAAAGACGCTCGTAGGAAAACATGGTGTGAAGAGGGAGAGAAGAAAGACGGTTTGGGGGGAAGAGAAACACACAGAGAGTTTTGTAACAACTTAAATTCATTCCAGACAATGTCCAAGGAGCCCTGGCAGCACGGGTTGAAACTAACCCTGCCTTTGATTTTATGAGTTCATTATATGTTGTTTGGGACAGTGATTCATGCATTTTGGCTGCTTCACTTTTTCCCTTGTGTCACAAATGAAGAGGGGACCACGAGATGAATTCTTTGGATGGAAATTATTCCCTCAATTGTTAGGTAGATGTCTCTGTGCTGTGCAGAGATCCCAGGAGAGTGGTCTCCTGGGCTGCCCCAGCCCCCTGCACAGCACACACAACCTCTGTGCCTTGTGTCTTGCTCCCTCTTAAAGGGAAAGCACTGGGAATGGCTGGGCAGAAGGATGCCCAGTGGTGGCCAGATATGTTCTGTGCCTGCCCGTTGCTGCAAAGCCCAGGATGGGCCAGAGGATGGACAACTGGGAGAGCTCAGACCTGTGTGAAGAGCATATCCACCCACCAAGGATGGTCCTATGACCAGTGTCCCAGAGCCCATCTTTGCAGATGGTGAGGGAGGGTGACCCCAAGGTCACAGTTCCAGCTTGGGGACCATGCTGAGATCATACTGCAGCACTGCTCTGGGTGCTCCTCACCTCCATCCCCACCCCAAAAGCATCACTGCACTTACAGGTTGTCACTGCTCAAAGGTGTGAGGTGCTGGATGAACTACAGGAAAAACCATTCAGGAACAAGTTGGTGGCTTCCAGACCATTTTGGTTGGGAATATTTACAACCCTAATAATAGGCCCTGGGCAGAAAAGTAACAAAACCTGCCCAAGACAGCATCAAAGTTTGCATTAGAGCTTATTGAAAAACACCAATGACTTGGTTGGGTATTGTTACTATTTTTAGCTTTCTGTGTCATTTCAGGCTTTCCAGTGAAAGGAAGAAAAAAGTCTCACTGATTTTTAAAACACGTTGGTGGAGAAAATACAGGCCTCCAAAACTGGACACCAAAAGCTCTTTGCCTGGCATTTTCTGGTTTTGATTTAAAATTTCTTTTCCAAATAAGACCAAGTTCAGCAAACTGTTGTATTTTGACCAGAAAGGCAATTTTCAGTGTGGTCAGTCCTAGCCTGAGCCCTATGAATGACAGTGCTTCTACACTGGCGAGCTATGACCAGCCTGCAGAACTTCCCATGCTGCTGTACCTTACACTGACCAGTGGGAAAGTGCCTCGAAGATCCACACTTATTGGAAACCTCTGCAGAGGCCTGAAGTAGCTTGAAGGGAGAGCTGAGACTTCCTTACAAGCTTGCACAAATGCCAGATGAGCTTCAGGTGGACTCCTAGGTAGAACCACCATGCAGAAGGTGGGCTATGGGGAAGAGGACAAGAAGCACTGAAGTGGGGTGGCTGAAAGCTCAAGGTCTGGCAGGGGCGGACCAATTGTGCAGCCCAATCTGCCCTGCTCCAACTGAGTTTCAGAGACCTGGGTAGCCCACACTCCCTCCTTCCTTCAGACCTGGGCTCAGGTGCTGCTGTTCCTGCGGGGAGACTCTTCTGAGGATACGGCACACTCCTTATTCTGCTGGGATTGCAGGCCAGCATCTTTCCCCAGCATAGGCTTCACTTCAGGAAAATGAAGGGAGTTTTTGTTTGAATGTTGTTATTTTTAAAGAGAATTCTTAGGAAAAACACTCGCTGAGATGGATCAGCTCATTTTCGAAGTTATCCTGAGGCAAAAGGCAGAGGGTGTGGGCTGTGATACACACCCACATCTGTACAATGAAGAAGGCAACAGCGCAAAGCAAAAACAATTGCATGAAAAGCTTTCCAACAACAAAGTTTGCAAACCCGCAGAGCCCAGGCTATTTCTTGTGGTCGGTGGGTAGGAGTTCCCAGATAATAGGGCCTGACAATGGAACAATGGGGGCTGAAACACGCAGTTCATGATTAGGAGTTATATAACAGTGGCTGGCATTTATTAATAACACTCGTATTGGGCTTCATTTTCTTAGTTAGCACTTTTCAGGTTCAGAACACTTTACAACCCCTGGCTATTCCATATTGGATGCATGGCATGAGGTGACCTGGAGCAGTAGGAACAACCTTCATGCCTTCTTCTCTTGCAGACCTTAAAGGGGAGAAAGGAAAATGCCAAGCAATGGGCTTTCACTGGATATTTGGGATCTCTCCTGTACCCCACAGTCATGGGGTGGTGGAAGATCACAAAGGAACATCTTTTGGGAAAATAGAGTTTTCTGGGATGTGTTACTGAACCTTGATGTTTACAAAGTGCTCTTTTTCCTGGAGAACAAGAAAAACTGGGACTTTCACTGGGACTCACGAATAAATTTGAGTGTGATCCCAAATGGGAACCAGCCCTGGAGGAACAGTCCCACAGCCAGCCTGCAGTTATGGCATCTGTCTTCCGGCACAGTTGTGGGAGCAGGAGTAAGACATCCCACACAGACAACCCCAATGGCTGCCTACCATGTCCTGGGACATACTGATTAGTGCAGTAGGCAGGGCTGCTCCTGGAGGATGCACTCAGGGCAGGCTGGGCCAGGCCGGCGGCTCTCTGTGCCCATGTCTCTCTCATGAGACCCTGACGCAGAGCAGCAGTCATCCCGCCGGCTCGGGGGATGAGCGGTCCAGTCTGAACAGGTTGTCTCCTTCTGGTCTGGCTATTTATTGCACCTCTGACTGTTGCTCATGGTATGTGCTGACCGCTCAGCCTGCTCGTGAAAAACAAGAGAATTCTCATCCAAGCTCTGGTGCCAAGCAGGCAGCGACGCTTTTCTTCTGAGCAGGCCTGAGAACCTCTCCTCAGCCCTGGAAGGCAGATGTCTCAAAAGCAGCTCAGACCTGGGAAATTTGTGGTCCAGGATCAGGCTTTGGCCTCAAACACCCAAACAGCTCATCAGACAGTCTCCAGTCTGCTTCAGAGACAGAACCAGCGCTGGCAGGAGAAAACCCTGCCTGTGTTCATGGAGGCGAAAGTAAAGTGCCTCATGGCCCCACAGCTATCCTCCTAACCAGGAGGCATGGAAGAGCTGCTGATTCCCACAGGAGAACACTGCAAGGAGAAGGAGGCAGGGTTTGCACCTACAAGGGATAGGACCTTGTGCCATGTTCCACTGGCTCTAGAAGTGCATGTGCTCTAGTGAGCAGTCCTGAGGCATGGAAATTCACACTTCCAGCAGTTCCTCTTATAGGAAAGGTCTGGAGATGCTCAGCAAAGCCAAGGGCTAAGGGCCACCCCAGGGACAGGCCTATGATAAGCCCCAGGAGTCCTGGGGAGGTGCCTGTGCCTGACTGGAGGCACAGGGCTGTGATGCTGAAGTGATTCCCAGAGCCCACTGAGCAGTAGCCAAGCTGATGCATCCTGTAGGAGGAATTCTCTTTTTTTGGTAAGACTGAAATCATTCACATCTGCCCAGATGTGCCCACCTGCACAAGAGAAATCTTGAGATAACAGATACCGTGACCCTGCTTTTTTTCACCTTGGCTTCTCAGAGATGCTGGCAGCACCAGGAGCAATTTTAGCACTTGCAAACCATCCTCCCACATGGGAAAAAACCTCTCACACCATCAGCTAATGCTGTCTGGTGGAGAGCAGATTGCACTCCAAATGCCAGAAGCATTGATGGTTCAGGGACTCTGCTCACTAGGAACCATCTGCCAGCTGACAGCTTATCAGCTCTTCCTCCTCAGAAGTGTCTGGGGACTCACCATGCAGACTGATCCCTGCACATCTTCCCTGCCTGCATGCCAAGTGGTGTGTAGAGCAGAGCCAGCACAGTGTCAGTGGCTCAACATCCTCTATGGTGCAGCCAAGCACAGGCAGGGCTGCTAGCAGGGGTCACTGGTGAAAAAGAGGTGGGCCTGGGTTGCCCTCAGGTCTTTGGCTGAGTATATATTGAGAATATATTGCTGGTGGTGTCAGGGGAAATCAGGGTGTTTCCTGGGGTTCATGTCTCCTCATAGGTCTGGATCAGGCTTGGGAAAGTCAGTCCTGGGGCTTCTTCCTGCTCTTTCTGTGTGCCTTTTTGCACAGCTGGGGTGAATGACAGCCAGGCTGGATCAGGGGGACCCCTGATGATGGACCCATGACCACAGTCATGCTATGTGACATGGGTACTAAGAGGAGAATAGTGCCCCTCAAGCCACCAGCCCAGGGCATCTGGTGGACTGCCCAGGACAGCCCAGCATATGGGACCCAGCTGTCTGTGCCTGACTCCAGGTGAGGCAGGATGAGGTGAGACTGGCTGGATGAGACAAGCAGCCAGGGGAGATGATGAGAGTAATTTCGGACCTTTTAAATCAAGACTTACATGTGCCCTTTGCTGCTGAGATTGAATTCAGGACCCTCCTACCTTCAAAGACTGTGAGCATAAAAGGTCAGATTTCTTTACTGTACATCCCAGGTGAGAGCTATAGCCAGAATTGTCTAACAGCACAGTGTTCCAGGCAGGAAAATCCTTTTGTTATGTACCCTGAAGTACTGAACAGAAAAGGCTTAAATACAAATTAGTTTTTTGCAGGGAGAAATACATATTGGCCCAGGCAAGCTGATGAGGATTAAAAAATTCTCCTCACACTTACTGGGAAAGGATAACATTCACCATCTGGCCTGAAAGGAACTTCTGGTTCTTTTTTGGCATCCTAATCTGAATGCCTAGAGTCTATGGGTTCATACTGGGTCAAAAGGCTCTGGTGCTATCTGGGGGAAACCTCTAAAATCCCCATAATGACATTTTCCCTACAATTTAATTGGTTGGGAAATTGCACGGGCAGGAAAATAATATAGTTTCAAGGTAAGTTTGGTCTAAAAAAGTTTCCTGCCAACGCCAAATGCAGTTTCTAGGGCTGTTTCTTTCTGGCATTTGTCTCTGCATCCATCTTTCATGCCTTCCCACCTCCAGATGAGGTGCATTTAACAGTATGGCACTGCCCTAATGACAGATAGTGCCAAAGCTGGTCTCTCTGGATCCTAGTGGCAACTACTCATTGGCTCATCTTTGTATGTTTCTCTGTATGCTCTGCCTTGTTTTATGTTTTACCCTATTGGAGGCTGGGGTTTTTTTTGGACTTGTCCTTCTGATCATGGCCTTCACCTCAGAGATTGAATTGAAGAGCTTTTAAGAGAGGAGAAGGAACTCCATGTTCTCTGAATCCTTGCCCTGGGGATTTCCTGGCTGTGCTCCAACAGCTCTCAGGGCACAGCAGAGCCATCGTTCCCCCTTGGAGCTCAGTGCCACAGAAGAGGAAAGGAAGAAGCAGGGCAGCTATGATTGGAACTATAAGTCCATGGGGTTCGTTAGCAGGAATTACTGCCTTATTTACCAGCGCACTCCTCTGTGCCCAGGATTAAGTCCTCACCTCCCATGTTTCAGCAGGCTTGCCCAGAGGATGTGAACAAGAACTCTTATTCTCCTCTGTAGGAATCCACAGAGTCACCTCCTATTTGTGCTACACAGGGTAGGGGGAGGTTTGCAAATGGTCTTTCTTAGGCAGATGTGCCACATAGTCCTTGCCAGCATTTTTTGAATAAAAATGCCATAAAATTACAAAATTTTGATGAAGAACAGAGGGAAAAAAAACCTGACTGAATTTCCACAATTCCTTTCCTGATTCCTGTCTCACTGCAGTTGGTTGAATGTTTCTAAATTCAGCTATGCTTCAAAAATTTCTGACCAAAAAACATAAGGATGTTTTTAGAAAAACGTTTCTCAGTTTTTCCCTTCTGGTTTGGCCATGTGTTTGACTCACTGAGAGGAGACTCCAGTTGGTTTTTCTAACTAGAACCGCACTTTAAAGGGAACAGCCATTCCCTTAATAGGGGCTGATAAATCTCGTGGGCACAGATGAAGATAAATCACATTTTGAACCCAGAGTACAAATTCTCAGGGTTTAAAAATTTGTGTGGTATTTGTTAAGCAATTTGAAGTCTTATTGAAGTAACTGAGCTGGACAACAGGGTTGGACCTGGCCCAGGACAACAACTGTGCACAGACACTAGGCCTGTATGGAATAGGGATAGAGGGGCCTGGATGAATCCCACTTCACTCAGAACACTTATGGAGGATATGTCCTTTCTTCTATGCAGGATATCTTTGGTTGTGCTTCTTCCACTGCTCCCTTTGGGAGGATAGAGGGATGCTCTGTCAGCCCCTGTGGGCAGCCTTTATATTCCAGGCATGCTAAAACTCCTCATGAAGAACGAATTTGCTTCAGCCCAGAGGAGAGTAATGCAGGACTTTGGACTTCTTGTGTCTGTCTGTTGCTGCTGCTGCAGCCTCCAAAGGATAAAGAGGCTCCTGCCACCCTGGGGTGGCCCGAACGGAACCCCAGGGTCAGCAGCGGCTGCTGCGAAGCTGGAATTCCTGGAAAGCTGCTGCGTATCCAACACGTGCCATCCCATCGGGGCACAAAGCTTCGGGACTGCAAGCTGTGGCTGCTCCACAGGACGGCACAGCTCCCTCAGAAGGACGAACTCGTCCCCGGCACTACCACACGCCACTACCACACTGCGACTCCCCCAGGGCACTTGGCAGAGTCTCTTTCATGTCCCATGTCCGGATGCTTGAGGTGGTGCAATCCCCCGCCACCTGTGGAGCCACCTCGAGGGGCTCCGGGCCCTGTGCCGGGACCCTCGGGGCTCCGGGCCCTGTNCCGCACCCCCACGGGGCTCCCTGAGGACGGAGGGCACTGCCCTGCCGTGTGTGGCCAGTGGTCCCTTCGCCAGCCCTCGCTGGGACCCCCAGAGCAGTGTTCGGGAGCAGGCAAAGCCCCCGTGTTCCCGCTGAGAAGCCACGTCCCAGCCCGGTCCAGCAGCCTGGGCAGAGGGCACCTCCCAGTACAATTCAGCCCACTCCTCTGCTAGGTACCATAGCATCACACTTTATTAGTGTCCTGCTTTATCCAGCCTCATGGCTACGCGTTGACCCACACACTGCCTTTGTTGGCTCAAAGAGGTGTGCAAGAGGATTGCTGGCTGCAGTTCCCAGGTGGGAAAGGAGGAGACAAATGTAGGCTCTTTCCTAAAATATGGTCGAAGAGCAGAACACCAAATGTAGCTCAGTGCTTAATCTCAGCTCCAGCATGAAATATGGACTCTGTCCCAATAAAGTAGATAAACTGAGCCAAGGCTGGAAGCCCAGTCCTTTGTTAGGACCATCTCCTGGAGAGAAAGTGTCTTTTGGCAGCAAATGTGATGGAAACAGACTGGACAATGCTCAAACCAGCCTCAGAGAGGATCTGATGGCTCTTGCACAACCTTCCCAGAAGCTTATGGACTCAAACACCTGTACACGATCCAGCATCCATGACAAGGAACTTTTTTCCCTGGTACCGTTGTCCCATTTCCCACCAGATTTAGATCTGGCTCTCCAAAGGCTGTCCTACCACGGCAGCCAGAGATGCAGCCTTTACTTCCCTTCTCAGCCTTCCTTTGCTCCACTCTGCCACCCGCTAACTCCCCAAAGGCTGCCTCCAAAGCACCCAATGCTGAGACAGAGGAGCTACAACGACCACTGGACATGCTGCTGCTCAGTGGGTGGAATCAGCATCCTGGGAACTCCAGGGTCTGTGCTGTAGACCCCCAGCAGCTCTGGCAGCACTGGCTCCAAAGCCTCAGCTTCTTTTAGTGGCATGCAAGACTCCCCCTGGGGAAAGGTTCAGACCTTACCTAAAATGGGGGTGATCAGTGAGCTTGGCTGGGAACCTTGCTCTCATTCTCCAGCACAGGGAGATCACTGGTTTCCATGAACCATATTCACAGGTCATGTTCATAGGACAAAGCACAAGACATGGCTGACCTAGTCAGGTCGTCCATGAGCAACCATGTCCCATATCTGGATACCCTTCACTCCCAGCTTCCAGATACAAGAAAGAGCCTTTCCCATCACATGCTCTGTCATATTGCTGGGACCATGGACTTCTCTGAGGTCTCATCTCCCTTTTTAGGATGTCAGTGTGATGCTGGAGAACAGAGTCTCCTACCATATCCCAGCAGTGGTCCACAGGCCTTTGGTGGTCTGTGCCCTGCTCCAGGGTGCCTGATAGGAGGCCAGGGTTCTTTGGACAGGTCACTGAAACTCCTTGGGAGGAATGGTGGGATCTACAAAAAGATGGTCAGAATCAGTTCACTGAAATTCACTGATGGGCTTGGACATGACTGCAACAGCCACATCCCACACATCTGCTTCAGGGTTTGGGTCAGACTCATCCAGACGAAAAAAGTAAAAATGTGTAGACTGTTTTGCTGTTTGCAAACAGTCCCTGCATTTTTTTTTTTTTTTTTTTTTTTTTTTTTTTTTTTTTTTTTTT
>VXBB01015105.1:162-14850 GCA_013399915.1 Illadopsis cleaveri
TCCTGAATGACTCACACTGATGCTGCTGTGTATGTGCATGTCCCTATCCTTTGATCATGTGCTGCTCTGTTTACAGTTTGCTTGTGACTTCACTATCAAATTTATGTTATTTGTTTTATGTTCATAACCTAATCCTACTTTATCTCTCCTTCAGAAACAAGAGATTGTCTCCTGCTTCTAATCAGCCACTGATAATACCCTTCATCACCCACTTGATTCATTCTCAAGCAGTCACTTTCATGTTATTCACGCTTGGAAGAAACACTCCAAAGTAACATCATTGCATTCCTTCAAGTCCCATCTCCAAATCTGTCGTTTGACATTATGCTTATAAAAATACTTGGTGTAAATAAGCTGAAAATAATACTAAGATTGTTGTCTATCAGTATTGCTTTGTTTCCTTCTCTTCCTGAGCTTTTGTTTATCTTTGTGTTGTTGTCTCCTGTAAATGGTATATTGTTTTTATGTAGCATATTTTTCAATGGTGTTTGCAGACCACTTCATAAACTGAATTCAGTCTTTTGGTTTCTGGACCATACTTTAATATGAACATAATTGCAGTAAGGTTAAAAACCTAAGGTTCCCCATATTTTATGATTTTGGTTTTCAATACATGCACAGATCTGTACTGTGTGCTCCATTTTCACAGCAGTTGAGTGACTAGAATGTGTTATATGCTTTTCTTCCCAACACTGTTTTTATCACAACTACTGTAGAGTAAATTGAAGCATAAAGAGATGAAGGATAACATTCAGAGCGTCTGTTTTCCAACTTTGGACAGCACGTAGGTGGAATGTAAGCAGTTAGGTTTATGGAGAGCCAATTCATAAACCAAATTTGCAGTACAAAATGTTCTGTCAGTATCTTTATTCTGGACCACAAAAATCTATAGATAGCCCACACACTCACTGCCTGGACTAAAGAACCAGGCACTAAGCCCAAACACAATGTGGAATTCCTAGAGAGACACTTTAAGAAACTCATGTACATTAAGTTTACTTCCATCTCCAGGGTTCCCCAAGCAGTTTGCTATACTTCCATTTTGATGCTTGAAAAGCAAACAGCACAACTGTATTTGTTGTTCCCTCAACATAACATTGGCCAAGGAGCCATAATGGGCAAGACCTGCAGCACTGCATAATGACCCAGGAGCTATGTAAGGGTGCCCAAATATGAATACCCTGCTTTCCAGAAGTACACTCCTGAGCTGCTGAGGGTAGTTCAAGGAAACACAAGAGGACCAGAGGTTTGAAGGTGGGCAGCCCTACATCTGGGGGCAAAAAATCCCAGGGACAGGATCTATCTCCATATAGTGAAAGTTCCATTACTTTTATATAGGATGAAGGTAGCTTTAAAATGAACTCATAATGCTATGACCTCTATTTCAATGAACTCAGGAAAAAATGTAATATGCAGACAAAATTTTGAAGGTTTATTACCTTCCAAAAATCATGAACTGAAGTCTTTGTCTCATTTTATATTCTTTTTCCTCTCAAGTTTCATTGTGATACCTCCGCAATGAAAAGCTGTATTTCTGTAAACAATATTGGGGTTGTGGCTGTTATCATTTCACACAAGACCCCTCTTGCAGAAAGAGCTTTGCAGAATATTGGACTATTTTTTTAAGCACCCTTGACAGTCTGCTGTGCTGAGTCGAAAGATTTCAAGGTACATTAACTTTAACAAAAGAGTGTCTGTGCCACAAGCCCCCATTTCACTTCAAAATAACGATAGCTGTTTTAAAAACATATATATAACTTAACCTAACTCTTTTATTTATTATTATTATTTATTTAGAAGGTCCCTCAAGCAAATCCAGATAGAGGCTGATAGGATGGGATTTGCAGGACCAGGGACAGTTTCAATTTTGCTTTGAATTCAACATAATTGAGACTGTGGCATTTGAAAATGTGCAGTCGGCAGATTAGATCATGTAGTTTCCCACCCATTACTAACTCTTCTCCTTCTAGTGCATGACGTGCTCTGCCTCATACACACATTCTATTTCATTCTGCAGATAATCAAGGGCAGAATTTAGAACCTCAAGAAAAGGCTTTTTCACTGCACAGGAATTGCATCTTTAGTCTTTGCATGCCAGAGGATTCTTCAATTTATTGCATGGAGCTCTGTTTTCTGTGTTATTCTGGTATTCTTCTGAGTATGTTTTCTCCATGTGAAGAAGAAATATCTATCACTGTCCTCTGAATCCATTACTCTGTTAAGTCTGCAAAACACTTACGCTGGGTATGCTTAAAATCAGAGGGGAAAAATCTCTCTTTTTTTTTTTTTTTTTTTTTTTTTTTTTGTGTGTTCTTTTACTAAATTGATAAGGGTTTATTTGTTAGTATTAACTTCTTACATCTTTCAACTTTACTGAAAAGTAAGTTTTGGTCCTCCTTGCTCTGAATTTCATAGAAATTTATAATCTTGTGTACTGTTATTGAGTTCCTGGGGCTTCACATATGTGCAGTAATGAAGCTTCTGTGGTCTTCTGTTATAGCATAATAGCTTTCAGCTCCTTTAATTGAACAAGTGCACTTGGGTCTATGTACAGAATGTTCCAATGTTTCAATAAGAAAAACCTGAAACCCATGACATATTAGAATAATAATAATAATAATAATAAAATCTTTTCTCTAGCATTCTTCTATCCTCAGTTTGTCTTTGCTCCACATCGTTGGATCATAAGACACCATTCCAATTTTCCTGGAAATTGAACAGACGCTTACAACAGTGTAAAATGGGTGTAAAATGCCCCACATAAAAATAGCAGTTTTGTACTCATTTTGCCTGGTTGAGCAAATATGATCACGATTGTCTGATAGCCCAAAACTCTGCCAGCATTCCTGCTCACATCAGCAGCACTCGCTACTTTACAATCAGCATGAAGTTTAAGTAGCTTGTGGCTACATCTATGTCATAAACAAAACATGCAAGTACTTATTTTCTGGCCCTGAGTTCAAACAGACAGGTCTATATACATTCAAACTTTCTAAAACAAAGCTGACCTATTCAAACCACTTACTGAGAAATATCCTTTGTCTGCACTAACTCCTGAACCATGACTAAAATTTATGGAGGAGATTCTAGCTGGCCAGACACTATAGTAAAAACTTAACAGAAGACAGAGTCAGATACAAAGCCCTGGCATGTCTCCTGGTACTTTTTACAAGTAAACTGAGTTTTTAAGTAGTTTGACTAGTGGACTGCTACCCCTGTTAATAGGATAATATTGTTTTCATTGGACAAAAATGACCTCTACTAAGTTTCAGTCGCTTTTCAGTCTTTGTTTTCTTACATTTCATTTCACTGCTTTGATCTTCAGAGTTGCTGTGGTCTCTTGATTTCGTGTTTGTGTCTTTTACTCTATATTTTCCTAACTTAATGTATGCCTAATTGATCAGAAAAAGACTACAGAGGGTAACACATTCCATGTGCTTAGCTAGCGGGTGTTCTTAGGATATTCCTCTCAGGTTTTAAAAGTACGTTACTTAACCTGCTTCCATGATTGATTTTTGTGCAATTTAATCCTCTCCCTAAATATTGACCCATGATTTTTTCTACCCCATTTTAGGTTTTCTATGTACATTTCCCTAGTAAAAAAAACAAAAAAACCCCAAACAAACAAACAAACAAAAACAAACAAACAAACAAAAAACAAACAAAAAAACCCCAACCAACCAACCAACCAACCAAAAAAAACCCCACAAAAAACTAGAAATAGCAATAATCTATTTACACTTGCTAAATTTCAAATTCCAAGCTTGCTTCACCTTCTCTGAAAAGAATTACAAAAGAGTTAAATAATAGAATAAGGTTAAATCCTAGCTGGTAGTGCTGAAATTATTTGTAACATAAATTGATCCTCAACCAGCTGTCTCTTGCCAGAAGGACACTCATCATTACTCACAGGGAAGAGTGCTACCATCATCTTGCACTTCAGGTAGAGGTGGTACTTTGCAATGCAAGCCTTATAAACAGGGATATAAGTATAACTTTTATATAAATCTTTTTGGCCCCTTGACCCTTGTAGCTTACAAGTTCTAATGCAAACTATATTTTCAGGTCATATTAAAACTCCAATCTTCATAAAGAGAAGCTCAGAATCCTGCATATTCTAGTTTGTTTGCATTTATTTTAGGATTTATTTAAAAGGTCTAATTCAAAGGAATGTATATAATCATGTTCAAAGCAGGTTAGCCAAGTTAGCCACACAGCTTTGGTGCATGGCTACACACAGGTGCATGGATATATGTTGTTGAGACACAACTCTAAAATCAAGATGTGGAATTTAATTGTAGATCAGATAATTTGGGACTCAAATGGAAAAATATCCTCCATCTTTACCTTAACAGTTAGACTTTATGATCTTAAGAATATTTTTCAACTGAAACAATTCTATGACTCTGTTCTACATTTAAATTTCCTGGCACAGTAGCTGCTTTAATAAGGTGACATGCTATTACATCCCAATTCTGTTTTCTCTTTTCTCCCCCATTTTAGATAGACTTCTCTAAAGTCTACTAATGCCACTTTCTAAATACCTGTAATGACAACCACCATTCAGCAACAATTAAAGTAGAAATTTCTACATTTGTAGTGGAAACTTTTGCTTACATGCGCTTGACAATAAAAATGAGTGTTATTTTGATCACAAGTACCATGGGCTGTAAACATCATACAAATTATATGTGCCATCATTGCTGTAAACAGAAGCTAAAATCCAAGACAAATGCCAGTGAGCCAGACCTCGGCAATGAATACTTGCTCAGAACCATGAAAATGATTTTTTTTTTTTTTTTTTTCCCAGAGATCTTTTCTCTAAATAACAACCTGATGTAGAAAGTGCTGATTTTGGGGGTGTTCAAAGAACAGCTCTACATCTAAAGGCTTGTAGTTCAGGTTTGTCTCTAATTAAGAAGTGTCCTAAAGTGAAAAAAGGGCCACACAGTAGGAAATATATGCTTGCAGACATCAATTCACACCTGTTAATGATTAGTTTGCAGACACTACCAGATGTGCTATTTATCTGATGATCAGAGTAATTGAAATGAATTGCTCTGAATCAGTCATGTGAAATTGTCCCAGTTAAGTAGATGTGCTGTTTCTTCTCTGTTTTCTTATGGGAGAGATGGAGCTTATAATTTTCCTTAACACTGTCCTTTACCCTTTAATTAGTGCTCCCACAAAGAGCTGGAGCTGCATGCCATAACCTTATCAAAAAAACAAAGACAGACTATGTGTCTGTACAGAAAGATTTTAAGTCTGACAATGGGTATGAATTCACAGAGGCATTGGCTAGTAATAAAAACAGGTCATGACTTTAATCACATGTACAGAAATCTGCAGTTCAATGCTTTCAAGGTCAAAAAGTGAAACCCTGCACATTGGAGGGTTGCAAACTTTTAGAAGTCACTGCCAGAGGGAAATAGAGGTAGTGGACAGTATCGTACTTCCCAAACAGGAACAAGTGAAAAACAAATTAATGTGAGTTCAGAGGGAGAGTACAAAGGGAATGCATGCAAACAGTAGCCAGGTTCATGTGTTTTTCCTCCTTTTGCCACTGCTGGAGATGGAGGCATAACACTGACTTGACCCAGACAGGATTTTTGTTCCCATGTTGCTCTCTTGACACATCAAGTTATCAAGATTTCTTTCTTCCCAAAAGAATTACAACCAGCTATAATACCAAAAAACTGACTACTGAGAATTAGTCTGTGAAAGGAAAAATAAGAAAATAGGAGGAAGGCCATTTAGACTTTTCTGTTGTCTACACCTACAAGACAGACTGATCATGAATTCAGCATGTGCTTTATGCTGTAAAGCCCATAAGTAGAAAGTAGGATGAGATGGATTGAAGTGTGTGTATTATCTAGGCAAACAGAAAAAAGGATATCTTAAACTTAGTATAGTTACAGTGGCATGGGTTTAAATTCTTTGCTGTTGTGCAAAGTTTATTTTTATACATTACTCCAGGTCTGCTGATGCCTTTGATTTAGATTGTGGTAATTTTTCTACCTTTTGCCATTCGATATTTTTCCTAGTATCCAAGAAATCTTTCATAGTTTGTCTGTGGCAGATTGAAGTTTCTTTATATCTCCAGTACAGCATAAAGGCCCTGGTTTGCCCAGAGGGGGAAAAAAAAACAAAAACAAAAAAAACCACCAAAAAACCTACAAAAAACCCAAGGAAAGAAAAATCTAATTGGAGGTATCAGAGAACTGGAACTAAGAATGGACCAGAAACGGGCATTAAAAGACTTTTAAACTCTGGTTTCATAGAGATTTTCTCAGGGCTTTTGTATACATTGAAAGTTCTAGCTGCAGTTATGAAGGTTCAGTTTCCTGCAACTTCTTGCTAGAAATACTTGTCTGCTTCTATTTCTAGACTTACAACCCCATGTCTGCAATTGAATTTCCCTCAGGCTCATGACTCTGTGTCTTACATGAGGTTACAACACTTCATTTGGGAAGGTCACCATTCCTATCTGAACAAGAACAGAGAAAGTTTGCTTTCAGTTTTGGAGTATCTTTTTTCCTAGAACACTGCATCTCCAGCACTATTTATATGTTACTTAATGACCTCCATTGTACTACTCGAAGCTGAAGCTCACGTGGGCCATTGAAGCTGTTATGAAGGAAGACTACAGAGTTGGAAGAAGAGCAGAAATCTCTGAGATCTCTGTTCAGTGTGCTGTCCACTGGACCATGAGCAGTAGTTGGCAGATATAACTAACAGTATTCAGCCTTCTGTTGGTGAAGGCTTATTAAAAATTCTAATGATTTGTGTTTTTGTCTCAGGTTATTTATCTTATTGTCTCTCTGTGAATGCTGGAAGGAGGTAGTCAGCATCATTACACCCCAGACAATTGAGTTGATTGCTTTTTTCATAATAGTGTTGGAGAACAGAGTTGTGCAATTTTCAGTAGGCGAGAGAAGAGACAGAAGAAAAAGTGAGTGCTTTAAATAGAATTACTGCAATGCTGCTTGCAAAATGCTCTTCATTAACCCTTAATAAACAGACCATGCTCAGCTATTGGCATGAATCTATTCATTTAAGTTAGCAGTTTTCCATCTATAGATTTTTCCACATGAATATTCCTGTGCTCCTACATTCTGGGTTTCCCTCTCTTAACAAGACTATGGTGATTCATTCCTTGAGCTGTGCCTGTCTCGTATTTCTCAAAGATGCCTTTCTTTTTGCCTTCACTCACAAGTTTATTTTTTGTTTTCTATATGTTTCCTCCTCTTTCTTCCCTCATTTTTCTTTCTGTACCATATGTCATCTACCTATTCACAGGGGTATCATAACAAGCTATAATCCTTAAAAAGATAAACTTTTAAACAATTTTATAACGAAAGAATCACAGAATGGTTTAGTTTGGAAGAGACCTTAAAGATCATGCAGTTCCAACCCTTCTGCCATGGGCAGGGACATCAGCATCTCCAGGGATGGGGCAGCCACAACTTCTCTGGAGAGCCTGTACCAGTGAACAGCATCTTGTTGAGGTAGGACAGATATTCCAGTACTTCTGTATTGGTTTTGCATGGCCTGATTTTTTTAGTAGGGGGGCCACAGAGGTGGCTCCTGTGAGTAGCTGCTGGAAGCTGTCCATGTCCATGTCCAGCAGAGCCAATCCCTGATGGCTCTGAGGATGGACACACTGCTGGCCAAAACCGGGCCTATTGGAGAGTTGGTAGTGCCTTTGTGACAATGTATTTAAGAAGAAAATCAAAACAAAGTCCTGGGTTTTGCTTCTAGTCAGAGAACAGAAGGAGGTGAGAATATGTGAGGGACACAACATGGAGATGCCAAGGTCGGTGGAGAAGGAGAGTAGGAGGTGCTCCAGGCGCCGGAGCAGAGATTCCTCTGCAGGCCGTGGTGAGACCATGGTGTAGCAACTGTGTCCCTGCAGCCCATGGGGATCCACAGGGATGCAGAGATCCACCTACAGCCCGTGGGGATCAACAGGGATGCAGAGATCCACCCACAGCCCTTAGGGATCCACAGGGATGCAGAGATCCACCCACAGCCCATGGGGATCCACAGGGATGCAGAGATCCACCTACAGCCCATCGGGGAGGTGCCCATTCTGGAGCTGGTGGATGCCTGGAAGAGGCTCTGATCCAGTGGGAGAGCCGGTGGAGAGTGGGGCGCTGCCTGCCTTTGGAGCACTGCACCCTGTGTAAGAGTGACCCATGTCACAGCAGTTTTAGGAGGGCTGTGTGCCCGTGGGAGGGACTCAGGTTGCAGCAAGTGCAGTTTGGCTGCTGCTTGTGAGAGTGGACCCATGCCAGAGAAGCTCACAGAGAACTGTTTCCCATGGGAGGGACCCACAGCTTCACAGGGGAAGGACTCCTCTCCCAGAGAAGTGGAAGAAAATCTTGGTGATGAACTGACCAAAACCCTCATACTTTGTCTCCCTGCACTGGTGGTGGGAAGGAGGGAGGGGCTGGAGGGAAAAAAAGGTGTTTTAAGGGCTTATTTTACTTCTCATTATCCTCTTCTGACTCTGTTAGCAATAAATTTGGTTTGCAATCTTAAGTTGAACCTGTTTGGCCTTCAAGTGTTTTCTCCTGGTCCTTATCTCACTCATGAAGTTTTCATTGTTTGGTTTTGGTTTTGTTTTCTCTCTACCAGCTATGTCAGGGGAGGGTGAGCAAGCAACTCTCATGGGGCCCTGGTGTTGAGCCAGTGTCAAACCACAACATCTCACAAACTTGCCTTCTAAATCCACCACATATACAGCTTCCACAAACCTCTTAGGTCAGCCAATTAGTGCAACCCTAAACCAAATTTTCTCAATGTTATATGTGAGTGTCCATTTAAGCATCTCATTGTTGCCACTGAAATCCATCTCTTCCTAATATTTCAGCAGGAAATAGAAACTAGGTCAATATATCTGGGAAAAAAAAAACAAAACAACAAGCTAGGAGCCTCTCTCTCTCCCCAAGGGTGGGTGCTGCATGGATTACACATGCATGGCCAGTACCCTCTTATTTCCCAAAATGAACCCCTCCAAACAGGCTGATGGAAATGATCCATGGTTCATGCACACAACCAAATGGTGTCTACAATCACACAGCAACTTGAGTCAGTGAAACTGTGTGGTCCACCAGGCTAAGAATAGAACACTCTGGACAGCTCAGTGTCAGAGTTCATTTTGTGCCCTGGTCCTATTTAGTTATTTTATATAGGCATGCCAAGAAAGAGCTTGTTCTTGGGAGACAGAAAAGAAGGTGTGCCTCTGGAAGGAGTCCAGGTTGGGAGCTGGGAGCACCATAGCAGAGGCAGCATCATCCCTGACCAGTCCTGGGCAGGGCTGGGTTGGTGTCAGTGACATGGTCAGGGCCCATGCCAGAGCAGGGAAGCAGGGACATAGGAGACCTGCAGGCACAGCCACCTCTGAGTTTTCCCAGCAGAAAGGTAAGGATGCTTGAGGAAATTGACATCTTTTACCTCTTGCCCAGAAAAGAAAAGCAATACAAGCATAAAAACCACAAAGTGGGGGATCTATTGCATTGATTCTTGTGCACATATTTATTTGTTATATTTCCCCTACATCCTGACCAGCCAGATTTGGTGTGCTTTAAATTACCTAATATTCTTGCCAAAGCACATGTGTTCTATTCACACTGAAAGCTGGGATCAGTTGATTCTTTTAGGGGGTGATTATTCACCTTGCCATGAAGAAAAATCAGCATATTCAGGTTGTGATAACAAAAATTACTTTTTTTATCAACAATTCTCCACAGATTTTAAAATCACTGCCATTATTTCAAGAAGAAACACAAATAGTAATAAACCCTGCATATAATTTCCTTCTAGAGTTTCATCCACCTTGTTGGGCAGGAATCAAAACTTCTATGGATGTCTTCTTGCTTTGAAAGTTTGTTCATAATTATTTTTCACTCCTACACAACACTTGTATGTCTTTGTGAAGTTTCCCTAATTTATACCCCCTCTCCATCTCCAAATCCTTAGCATCCTTCTTTTGTGCCTGGTAATTTTCTATTCTACCAATACTAGTCACCTACAAAAAGTTAAAAGAGAACTGGTTCCCTTTTCCTTTGAAAATCTCAGTAGAATAATTATTGTCCAGCAAGTGTAATTTAACATGTCACTAAGCTCAATCTTTACCACTGTATCAAGTTCATGAGAAAAAGATAAGATGCTGTAAACAGACTGTATGCACAGTCTGGAAGAAGCTTCAAAAATGTCACAATTTTGTTTGTTCATACCATGACTAGAATGTGTAATTTGTCAGAAAATTTCTTAAATATTCACTGGGCAGAGGGTGATGCTACTATTTTGGTGATTCATTAGTATTGCAAGCTTGTAATCAAATTCATCCTAAAATCCTCCAAAGTGGTTCAGTATTGAAGCTGCCTCTGAGGCTCAGGTACCCCAACCTTCTCTCACACTTATGAGAAGGGCAAAGATCAGGCCCTGTGCCCTACACTATTCTCTCAGAACTCCTCATTACTTTCTGTTATACTCATTACTGTCATTACTGGCTATTTTTGCACTCTCTAGATACTTAAAATTATCTCTAAATAACCTTTCTTTAAAAATACGACAAATCCAAGTCCATAAAAGTATCACAATGAATTAAAATCATGGGGTTTTAACTAAAAGCATGGGAGGCCATGTGTGACAAGAGATAGTACAATTGCAATCAAAGTCTGTTTTGATCATTGCTCTTCCAATCTAAATATAGTGTGTTCTTATGTGCTATATACATCCTGCTAGGTTATGTGATAAAGCCCATATACACACCCACAGATGACTTCAGAGAGAGAATGGCAGGAGAGGGAACCCCAATAGTGCTCTGCCAGGCTACTTCCAGACCCATCTCACTGGCCATTAGCCCCTCAAATACCCATCTGCACAAGCCCAGAGGAGCACAAAAGGCACAATGGCAGTCAGGAACCCAAATTAGAGACTCCCAAGGAACAATCACCCTGTCTGGACTCTACCCCGGGTTGTCCCAGCAGAGCTATCCACCCCAATCCCAAACCACAAAAACCATCACCACACGTCACTTTTGGATTATAGGGGTGGCTACCTTTTGGATTATGGGGGTGGGACTTTTTATAGGATTCAGAAAAAAGCAGTTCTGGGTCATTCCTATTATGCAAGATTCAGGGGAGGAACCAAAGGCGGAACAAGAAAGGGATTTAGGTTATTTTGGGAGTAACAAAAGTTTGAAAATAAGACTAAGGGGATGAAAAAGATCAGACACATGTAGTCTCCTGGTCAGTATGCTTGTCTGGCCGTGCTCTGTTAGGGAAGGGAGCAGTCCTGTCGTATTCCCTTCTGCCTCCTCCCCAAGTGATGACTCCCTGCTCTGTGTGCACCTGTGTGCATGAGGGTCTCACTGCAGCAACTAGAGCCAGACCACAAGATGGACATCTTGATTGTCCATGGTGTCAGGAAATGAAAGGATATAGTGAAGATCAAGGCTGACCAGCCCCTGAGTAGCCTGGGGGCTTGAGTGAGCCTGTAGGGGACCATGCAGGATGTGAGAGTGCCTGTGTATCTCCATGGGTAACAGCACACAGGTCATCCTGGGGGGTTCTGTCTGTGTCAGCAACTGGAGACAGTGTCTGCATCCAGCTGCTTGAGGGATGCTGCTTACCTATGGTACATATGTATGTGTATATGTGCATGTTTTCAGTAGTGGAATTCCATTCTACACAGCCAGGGAAGGAAGCAGGATGAGGCTGTTGGTGTCATTTTGGTTTGCATGGGTGCTGGGAGTGTGTGTCTGATCTGTGTGCCTGACCACGTTTGTGCATTTGTTTATATGTATATATGATGTCCTTATGTGCCTATAGGAAACAGTCTCAAATTGCACCAGGAGAGGGTTACATTGGATATGGGGAAATTTTTTTTTTCACTGAAAGGTTTGTCAAATATTGGAACAGAGTACACAGGGCATTGGAGAAGTCTCCATCTCTGGGGGGATTTAAAAGACATTTCAGGACATGGTTTAGTGGTGGACTTAGCAGTAATGGATTAACATTTGGACCCAATTACCTTAAAGGTCTTTTCCTAAACAATTCTATGATTTTATGATTATATCTATCTATCTATCTATCTATCTATCTATCTATCTATCTATCTATCTATATGTATATGTGCGTGAAGACATTTGTGTACATGCATGTACAGAGTGTATGTGCTTCCTTTGCGTGCATGTATGTGCTGTGAATAGATCTTCCTTCTCACTGCCAGTTGCATCTGGGTGCATGGAGCAGCAGCACACTCACCTGTCTCAGACAGACAGACAGACAGACAGACATACTCATGCAGTTGTATATGTATCATTTATATATAATGGTACTTTTTCTCTCTGCAAGAATGTCAGTTTTGGAGAGGCAGAGGAAAGAACTGGCAATGGTTGAGTTCAGTGATAACTGCAAGCCAGATGAGGTTTAAGAACTAAGAGTCAGGGTCATGGTTCTATCCTAGACTCATAACCTCTTTTTTGAAACATTATGTCAGTCTCTCACTAAGGGAACAACAGAAAGAGTTGAACACGGAGCCAATTTTCAATCTTGCTTTTTCATAACATTTTAAGGTCTGCTCTCTTCCTTTTGCTAGCCACATACTTTTTGCCCATCTTTCTGCAACCACAAGAGCTGGAGCATATGCATATTTTAATGTAGACTGTGCTTCTTCCATAATCTCATAACTCCAGGAGGATTTAACATAATTCTCAGTGATTATTTCCAGTGCCTGTCTTTGCAGGTGGTCATTGATTTCCTTGGAGACAGCAGAGTGAAATTGATGTCTAGCCTACACTAGTAAAAGGTTTACTGGAATATATATATCTCTCAGTACAGCTAATACTGGCAAGCACTCTATTATGGATGCAGTTCTATTGTGGAGGAGAGAAGTAAAAGGTTTTCATCTAGTTTTTTTCTTGAGAAGGCTTTTGGCTAGCATAGAGATGTTATTCAAAATTTCACCCCTAAATGATATCTGTAAGTTTTAGTCATAAATCTGGCTTGATTTCTCTCAGTCTCTCCATTCCTCAAGTGGAGCTGGAAAACAGCAATGAGAGCTGACAAATTGACTTTAAATCTGCAGAAAGGCAGCAATGTTCTTTGCTTCCAGTCTGAAAAGACAAGCAGAACAGGGATTCACCCTTGGCCTGAGTGTGGAAAGTTTTCTCCAAATGCATGCTACCAAGCTCCTAGGTTTATATGAAATTTATGGCTTATGTAACTTCAGAAATTGGGAAAATCACTCAAATATCCTTTTTTTTTTTTTTCGTCTGAAAGAGCACTCTAACACAACAAGGGCACAGTGGGTGATGTGAGGTGGGAGGAACCACTGCTCAAGTTGCACCTGAGGAGCTGAGTTATTGGAGGAGGGCATCCTCCTCCTGGCAGAAGCAGCCCAGAGCACTGTGACTTCTCCATCTCCATGTTTCTACATAGAAATCATCAAGAAGGCAAGAACAGCACAGCCTCAGGAACCTTGATATTTTTATTTGTTCACAGCATGCTAAAGTGAAAATTTAAAGTGCCGTATTTAATTCTGCCACACTCCCTGTGTTGCCATGATCAAGACAGGAGCTCTAGCTAAACAGAGGAGCTCATATTTGGTTGATTAATGATTCTAACCCTTATCATGCCTTTGCCTGTGATAGCTTCTGACTTGTTTGGACACAAGTGGCAGGTATAGGTAAACCTGGTGATATGCAATTTCTTCTTCTGTGGTTTAAATTAAAAACTGTTTTACGAATTAGGAGACATGGAAATGGCAAACACATAAAGTTTATCCTTACATAAACATTCAGGGCAAATCTGTCCTCAGAAATAATTAATAATGCCATGCAGAAACCACACTGGGACAATTACAAAGGTTATTATGTGGATTAAATGCCTCTTCTTTGTCTGAGCCTTTCGATCTTTCTGTAGTGCAAAACAGCTACACAATAGGATAGTTAATGATTTGGGTCTACGTAAAATCTTGGTCTCATAGGTCACTGAGTCTGTGGATAAGAAAATCCAGAGAAGGCATATTACAGGGGCTGGCTGCTCCTGGATGCAGAATCTACCTGAGCTAGTTTTCAGTCCTCTTGTTTGAGAGGTGCTGGCAGGACAACTGTCACCAGAGAGTACACAGAAAGCTTCCAGTGCACTTGTACTGATTTTCTATATGAAGTTGAAGGTCCATGTTGCGAAAGTTATGCTCAAAATTGCAAACTGGTTCTAATATACCTGCACAAGTGACTTCCTGTCTTAGCTGCAGTCCTGGAGAGTTTGCAACATGCTATATTTTAGATTAAGTCCATGATGCACTGTTGGAGGATTTTTCTTTGTTTCGAGGGTTCTTTTGAGAGCACTTTTTGGGTTTTTTGGTTTTTTTTTCTGAGCACATACATATGTGATGCTTAAATTGCAGAATGTCGTGAAATGTGGAAGTTGAAAAGTGACACTAAGAACAAACTTAACTCTACAAGAGTATTTTCTCTTGAAAACCAGAAATCAGTCTGGGAATCTATAAATTCTTCATACATTTGTCACCATGCCGATTGCTCCTAAATATACTTGTCACCATGCCAATAGTTCCTAAATTTTTTTTTTTTAGTTTTTGACTACCAAAGAACACTTTGTGTATTTTAACCATTAACTAAAAAACACTGTGTGAAAGGTAGGGATGCAAATGGTG
>VXBB01015105.1:15004-26104 GCA_013399915.1 Illadopsis cleaveri
TTTTTTTAAGAACATTTGCTGTGATTTCTTTTCAACCAATACTTTTGCATGGACCTAACTTGGGAAAGTCACTGCATTGTACTGTACTCAGATTTATTTTTTAATAAAAGACAGAAACAACATTCTATAGCACTACATCCATTACATGTCTAATGAAAAATCAATAGCAGCTAGGTACCTTATTCCAAGAACTGCTTTTAGAAATTCTACCCACGGGATATTTGTGAAAGGTAGGTTTAGTGTCTTAATTCCCACAAAGTCTGTAATTCCGGCTTGTTTCTACTTGTTTGGTATTCATTGCAATACCCACAAAAACTTGGTAAAGTGTACTGATAAAAATTTAGTAAATTTTTATATGAATTACAATAAATACAAAACAAGAAGAGTCTATGGACTGTCTCTCATATGTACAGTAAAGGGAAACAAAAAAAACCTCTGATAGCAGGTTATAAATAAATGGTGTTCTTCAGCACATACACTAAGTAGCATTATGTTATTATAGTACTGTAACTCACTGGATAAATGGAGTTTATTTCCCCTCTTATTTTCACTACAGTAAACCAAGCATTTACTTAAGTAAGTACAGGTTGAGGGATTTACATACTTTTGAACCCCTGTCTGTGAAAAGATGAATACTTTTCTCAGTATATATATGTATTTTCTGCAATTAAATAGATTTTTTTAAAGAACAAAAGAAATAGAAATCTCCATATATAGAATCAGTGTCTCTACAATTAAAATCATATAGCTATTGAATAAAACAAATTAAGTTTTAGGCCAGAATTGATAACGAAAACCCCAAAAAGCCCTTGTACAATGGCAATCTGGCTTCTGTTCTTATCAACAAAGAAGCATAANTGAGCACATACATATGTGATGCTTAAATTGCAGAATGTCGTGAAATGTGGAAGTTGAAAAGTGACACTAAGAACAAACTTAACTCTACAAGAGTATTTTCTCTTGAAAACCAGAAATCAGTCTGGGAATCTATAAATTCTTCATACATTTGTCACCATGCCGATTGCTCCTAAATATACTTGTCACCATGCCAATAGTTCCTAAATTTTTTTTTNTTCTTCAGCACATACACTAAGTAGCATTATGTTATTATAGTACTGTAACTCACTGGATAAATGGAGTTTATTTCCCCTCTTATTTTCACTACAGTAAACCAAGCATTTACTTAAGTAAGTACAGGTTGAGGGATTTACATACTTTTGAACCCCTGTCTGTGAAAAGATGAATACTTTTCTCAGTATATATATGTATTTTCTGCAATTAAATAGATTTTTTTAAAGAACAAAAGAAATAGAAATCTCCATATATAGAATCAGTGTCTCTACAATTAAAATCATATAGCTATTGAATAAAACAAATTAAGTTTTAGGCCAGAATTGATAACGAAAACCCTAAAAAGTCCTTGTACAATGGCAATCTGGCGTCTGTTCTTATCAACAAAGAAGCATAACCTGAGATTTTTTTTTGCCTTACCTCATTAAAATGTCTTTATACAGACTGTTAACAGCAGAGTAATTTTTAGACATTTTGTTTTGAGCAGTCGGTGATTAAGAGCAAGGTATCTATAGTTCTTTTTCTGTTATTTTTAGGGCCTGTCCAGAGTTTCTTACATTATATAAATTATTCTGCTGCTCTCAGACTTTTCCAAAACATTTCTTTGAATCTTCAAAATATATTTTGACTCTGTGCTCAAAAAGTAAATTATTTGTTCAAGGGAACATATACATAAACTTCAATTCATTTTGTCAATCAGTTTATTATATTTCAGATTTTCTCTGGGCAGCACAGATAAAATGACTACTTAAATAACAAATACAAATACAGAGGGCTAAAAGTCACTGAAAAAATGCATAAGAGACATTAAAATTATATGTCGAAAAGCAGTGTTATGTATAGACAATATTTATACACCACTGAGAACCATTTTGAAACCTTGAAACTTGAAAGGCTAGGTTTTTTGCTAAACCTACCACTTCTGCAAAATTTGAAAAGCAATTTAAAGTCTCAATTTTTAAAATTGCCTTGGCACAGTGACATCCCTGTGGAGCAGAAGCTGGATACAGTGGGGCTTCCCACCAGGAGGGCAGGGCTGGACCCCATGGCCAGGGCTGGTGCCAACATCCCAGTGAGAGGCAGATGCTGGGGAAGACATGGACCAGGACCATCCCAGCCCTAGGAATCAGGAACCTCCTGGGGATCAGGGAGTCAATATAATATTGTTCTGTGCAGGATCCCATTGCCAGCTGATAACCACTGGGAAGCAGAGCTGCCACTGCAAACACCTTAGAGGAGGGTCCATGAAACAGCTGCCTAATCAAAACCTAATCTAAGGATGAATTTTCAATGAAATACCTCCAAAAGCTGCTAAAATACCATGTCTATACCATATACTGGTCTGTCAAAAAGATGCCTGAGCCAACCATACATGAGCTGGCTATAATCAACAATAGTAATCTAGTCTAAGGAGTGCTGAGCTTAGCTGGGATAAGAAATCAGATAAATTAGCTCATTATGAGCTTCTCAGTGTGCTTGGCACCAGTGTATGCACCTGAGATGCATTGCAGAGGTCTAGCTCAGTTACCAGAGTATGATATATCATTTGTTTGTTTATCTTCAAGCATGTAGAAGGGTGTTTTTATACACTTAAAGTTCAGAAGGTACATAAATCTTTGCAGAGCGTCGACTGCTGCTGGGCAGGTCCTTCTTCCAGTACTCAGGACACCAAAAGGGCAACTTAATAAATTTGCATGTTTCAAAAAATAATTTAAAATAAAAGGAATTCTCTGTGGGCTTAATCTGAGTTTCACAATAAATTGTTGGTCATAAGCTTGGAGCTGCTCAAGCTTTCTCCTGATTTTATTTTTGCTAAGAACTCTAAAGGAATTTTGCTGTACCAAGTTATTCAAATTTAGAACATAATAGAAGCATAAGCTCTTATCCAGCAGCAACCATATCTGCCTGCATTAAAATATCTAACACTATTTGCTCAATCTCCAATTTACATTTATCTACTCAAACACAAGAAAGGTCTGCAGGCTAAAAAAGAGAAAAGCATTCCACGGCTCTGACATGCAGAGCACATAGACAGAATAGAGTCCTTTTCCTGTAATGGTCTGCATTTGTCTACTAATGATTCTGACAAAACCAAGTATAACCCTGCCCAGGACCTTAAAAGCTGATTTGAATAAATTTAAAGCAGGCGTGGTACGGATGCTTGTTATTCATAGCTCCACTAGGCATTGCTTTGCCTCTCTATGCTCCATTTTCAGAAGGCCTAAGATTCAAACTAGATATTTTTGCCATGAGTTTTAACAATTGAGGAGGTTATTTCTGCTGACCAGAGCAGCTGTCTCAATTATTGCAATCCCCCCTGATGCCTCATGCCACATAGCCTTAGATGTGCCCTTGTGGCAGAGGAGGCTGATGGTATCATGTGCTGCACTGGTGCTGTTGCCAGCAGGTGGAGGGAGGGGATCCTTCCCCTGAGCTCAGCACTGATGAGGCCACACTTGGAGAACTCTGTCCAGTTTTGGGCTCCTCAGTACAAGAAAAATGCAGACATACCGGAGACCATCTGTCTTGGGTAGTTATGTAACCCAAAAAATGTACTCTATTTCATCTGTTGAAAGCAGCTGGGGACATGTTTTTCTTCATCTCTTGCAACTCCAGGAGTGAGGGGGTGGGTGCCTTCTGATAATGGGGCAGCTGTTAANCGAAGGACTGCTGGGATGATAAAGGAACTGAAACATCTTCCATGTGAGGGAAGGCTGAGAGGGCTGGGACTTGTCAACCTGAAGAAGAGAAGGCTTGGAATCTCCTCAATGCATATAAACACATGCAGGGAGTGGGCAGACATGCATCCAGGCTCTCTTGTGTTGTGCATGTGACAAGACCAAGTGCAATAGACTCAAACTGGAACACAGGAGGTCTCCTCTGACCTGCAGGGTAAGTTGGTCCTCACACAGAAATTTTCACCTCAAAAGTCTTACAGAACTCACTATAAATCCACATATAAGCTTATCCTTGTAAATAAACATAATTTACATATGGGTGATTTAGTTTCGTCTCAGGTGAATTCTACAATTGTTAACTCAGATGCACAGTATATTTCACCATTTCATCAGGTCTACAGGAAAAATAAAATCCCAAGAATTAAGCCTAAACTCCAGGGTTTCTGCTCAGTGCCACAGCTGTGTCTTCTTCATACAACTTCCCTGCCAAAACCGTCTAGAAGCAGTGACACCCAGATTTGGGCTTTTTTTCATCTATGTTATATGCTTTTCCTGCCCTGGTGACACAGTATGAAAAGATCTTATTTTCTTTGTATGAAAGGTCATTGCAAAATTATTGTTCTCTTGTTCATTATGATAAATTGAGTTAATTGGCGTCAGATCACATTGATTCACGATGTCACCATGATATAATTTTATTGGGGAATTTTGAAGCACTGCCGTTTGCAAGTCCCTGTTTGCAACGCAAGGGTTAAGGACATTTTTATCCTCTGAGGGATTCTGAACATCTCATTAAAATTCAGTGGAAGGACGACCTCTGGTTTAAGGCTAAAAATCTGTTTTACTGTCTGATTGGGTTTTATATAAAGTTCCACATAATTCTAGTTAAACCACAATTTGTAATGCTATGGCAAATTATCATTCAATTAGACTTAACTCTCACTGAAATACCCATACACAGGAGATATTGGAGATTCCTGAAGAAAGGTGCACGGGGTATGGATCATGTTCTGTTTATGAAAACAGATGGACATTTCATTACAAATCAATAGGGTATAAGTGATGTCTGAAAAAATTATTTTAATATAGTTAATTCCCAAAAGCCTTAGCTAGAAGTAAATGCTTGTCACTAAGCCAGGTTGTGTCAGCTTCATGAATATTGAGCACTGCCTTGGCTCCTGAAGTAGGATAGAATAAGTTTTTGCTTAGTTATCCTAGTAGGCCTACTTAATGAAAGGAAAGTACTCTTGGGCTGAATCTTAAGTACACTTGGAGGCCTCACGTTATGATCCCTTGGGATTATCACAGAACTCTGGTATCATAGAGATCCCGTTTGACTTCCACATTTATATAGTTAATGCTAAAAGCATGACAATGCCTTGTTCTTCTAGAAAATTCATGAGTAAAATATAAATATAAGTTGACATCAACAATTCATTTAATGATATGGCAATTAACCTCAATCCTTCTGGAAGCTATGCTAAGGCACATGGAAAATGAGGTGGATTGGTGACATCCAGTCTGGCTGCATGAAGAGGAAATCATACTTGACAAATATGGTGACCTTGTCCAACTATATTATGACTCCACATTTATGGAAGATACCAGTTCTGGGGTTTTTTTCTATTTTTTTTTCTGATGTATATGTGCATAGTATCTGGAGATGTCTTTAGTTTTATCATTTTTTAAATGAGGATGTGTTTATTAATACTATTTTTTTAATAGCTCCTCAGCTTTAGCTGAACTGGATGCTTTACAGGATACAATAAAATGTCTTTACTTGTGTTAAATTCCAGCTTTTAGGCCCATCATTAGAAGATGTTATCAGCTTATAACCGGTTTCCTTTATCAATGAAAGGTTAATAATGTGGGTTGGCTTAGAATTGTATGGAAAGCTGTATAAAAGGTTTAGTTAGGCCATCTTATCTGTCTCATGTGCAATTGACTTCAGCTGATATTCACTGTGGAATGAATGCAACAAGCCGTTTTCTGTGTTTAAAATTAGGTCATGTTCTAAATTTTGGCTTTTCTTACTTGAAGACATGACATTGCTGTCTTCTATCTGCAATTATTTTTTTGCTAAGGAAAATAAATTCTATTTGGCTGTTGCAAAGTATTTTATTTTAAAATTTATTCCTGAAATTTCCAGCTCGGAGAGCTTTAACTATAACATGATGGATATCATGGCATGGTACACAGAGTTAATAAGAAGGATTAAGATGGAGTTCTATTTACCAAATTTCAGAAAGATCTCAAGAGAAACCTTGAAAAGGAACCCACACAAAGTTGATCTATATAAGAAGGATATTAATACTACTTATTTAATTTTGTCTCAAAATGTTGTATATTTAGGAAATTACTTTAGAGTTTTGGATGGAAGAAATTCAAAATGTGAATATTGTAACATATTCACATGTAATCATATTCAAGCAAATGAGCTTCATTTGGTGTCTGTGGAAGCTGTGAAAGTTTT
Organism: Illadopsis cleaveri; assembly: GCA_013399915.1. NCBI lineage: Eukaryota > Metazoa > Chordata > Aves > Passeriformes > Timaliidae > Illadopsis > Illadopsis cleaveri. The sequence goes on from VXBB01015105.1 coordinate 21,227, forward strand.
CCTCTACATATGAAGAGCCCAGATCTGTTTACAGGAGTTTCATACACTTTCAATCCCATTATTAGTCCATAGATTTCTCAGTAGGAAGGTAACATTTAGGAGAGTTTGTCTGAGCTCCTGGATTTTTCAGGCTAAAGACCTTCACCTGCCCATTTTAACTACTGTTTAAGAAAGACTGCTGCTGAGAAATCCTTTGAACTTTATTCCAGGTGTATAAGCTTCAATAAGATGAAATTCTAATTGCTACTTCAAAAAAACCTGATTATTAACTTAACTGAAGAAGTCAGCCATCTGCACATCTGAGAGTGTTAATAGATCTGTCTAAATCCTTTGTGATCCAAATGACAAAAAATCATTTAGACCGTTAGCTCTTGAAAACTGGTGAAAGTCATACACGTGAGCCTACAGATGTCCAAACATAAACAGTCCCTGCTGATACCCAAAGTGGCCTTACCTAATCCTAGCAGTTTTTACAGGTCTGTCAGGACACATGCATTTGTGATGCAATATATATTAACACTAATTTGGTAGTTTCAGTGAGAATACAAAATTCATCAGAAATAGTCAGCAGTCACATTGTACTTAGAATATTAAGCATCTAACTTTAGAGCGTTACTGAATAAAATGAAATATTATTTTACACTCATTCACTTTTACAGATTATCTAGTGAAACAACTGCACAGAAATCTTTTCCTCACTGTAAGAAAATATTGATATTTTATTGCAGTGCAAAAAATAATATTTTCAAGCTTTCCAAAACATGATAGTCCCAATTTAGCTTTTTGTAAATTCTCTGAGATAGTCTCACCTCAAATATCAACAAAGGTTTCAGCTCTCCATCACCTTAGCTGGAACATATTCCAAGCAGCATCCAGTAAATTATTTTCTATCCTCATCTTCCAATAGTTCTCTGTTCCTATATATATATATAATAATAATATTTAAATTATTTTCCAAATGTAATCATATTTTTATCATCAACAGATCAGAGTATATCAATTTGTTTCCATAATTTAGACAGCAGACTTTTTAGTGAAATAAAACCCCAAGCCACACCACGGGTGGCATAAATGTAAGGTGAAAAATTGATGAGCATGGCAAGGAACCTAAGGAAATCTAATTTTTTATTAACATTCATAATGCAGCATCACTTCCAATATACCCCAGCCTAAAGGACTAAAACTGAAGGTATTGTTAGCCCTGCTTATGCTCTACCCTGAAGGCTTGGAATAGAGTCAGATTCCCTTGACATCAATGCTTACTGGGAGGAAAATGCCACCATGCAAATGAGCTCTTATTTTACCAGTAATATATATATATATAAGTTTGTTACAGACAGTCTAAAAATCTTGTTGAGGATTTTTTGCTAGCCATGACTGAGAGAAATATTTTGCATTCATTCTGTGTTATAGTCATGATTCATAAGTCACTATTAAAATTAAAAATCGCTTTATGAGAAGTAGAAATAGAGACCAGACAAAGAATGAGGATTCATTAATGCATCTAATGGGAGGAATCAGATGGTTGATAAAGAGAGGCTTGATAAAAAGATGTCCAGGGCTGTCAAGACAATTCTGGGTGTGCCTGCACGTGCTCCCATACACACACCTCCCATGTGCATCTGCACCACTCCCACCCCAGCCTGGTCAGCTCCTCTGGATAAAACTCATTCAATGTGAGTGGCACTTGGCCAGTTAAAAATAGCCACCCCAGATAATCTCATTAAACTTCATTTTTCCAGACCTATTTCTTGTCAAGATACCTTTCAGTCAGCACGTCCGACTAATAAAGGTGACTAACCATCAGTGCTGGTAAAAATTATATGTGCTGGTAAAAGTTATATAAGTACAGCCTCTATGATAAGAATAAACAAAACAGAATCTTAAAACAGCAAAGTAGTACTAAAATTAGTATACAAAAATGATGGTGGAGTAGCAGGTTTATGTGCATCAGTCTAAAAGGCTGGGGTGCCCAGCATTTTAGTACCCTTTCTGTTGCAATTACAGTGCAAATAAAACTTTACTGGTTCAAAATTTGTACACCACACTCCCTTTTGCTACACAGAGAAAAGCTATTTTGCAGAGCTGGCTTTTCCTGGTAAATTTTCTAAACTACTCTTTCTCCTTGGCATTATTTTTATTAGAGCTTCTTACTTCCGACAACTGTATTTCTTTAATCATAGATTTCAGAACATCATCTTTTCAAGGGAAAAATAAAAAAGGGTTCAGTCTATTTTTGCTGTTCACATCTGGATGCACATGTCACACTGCAATATGCTGTTCTGAAGGGTATGACACTTTCAGTGCAAACATACATATTGTATTTATCTTAAAGCTGCCCAAATTAACAGCAACCCATCCATCCGCACAGCCTACTTTTGGTAGGGCAGGGACTCTTACACCTAATTATCCTCATGCACTTGGAGGCAAATTTGGCTACTGCAAGATAGTAATGTTTGGCATCTCAGCTAAAAATTATGCTTAGGAGCTGGGAGAAGGTGAATAGACAAAGTGATTTACTCTGTTGCTGTGATAATCAGTTCTATTAGTGTTGCACTCTGAGGACCACTCACAATTTTGGAAACATTATTTTCTGCCAAAATCTTTTATTTGCATCCCTCAAGAGACATTGAAAAACAGTATTCTTTGTCAGATTTGAACAGCAATGATTGACTTTTCCTTAGACTGATTGTTACAAGTTGGAGCCCCTGGGGATTTCTTTGATTTACGTGGAAGGAAGTTTAAATACAAGTGGTCTAGAAATTAGGAGGATGTAGTGCGAAAATCACATCTTCTTGATATTTCCTCTTTGAAGTGTTAAATGTACTCAGATCTTAAAACCTGTTCTGGTATTACAATATTCCTAGTGCAGTTTAGGATAAATCACCAGGATGTTAACAAAACCTACATGATTTTTTTTTTTTGTATAAACTCATGTATGGCAGTAAACCTTCTTGTTATAATCCTTGTTGCTTGTGTTTGTACCTCTTTGATTGAAGAGTTGTGAACTGAATACATAGGTAACACAAGTCTTTCAAAGTAAACATTGTCAGATCATCTGTTCTGTACCAGTACCAAATGCTGCAAGAAGAAAACACAACACATCCATTTAAGGGAATAATCACACCCTGGGGATTGTACTTCATGAATTGATAGTCCGTGTCTTCAAACTCAAAGCATCAGATCTCACATTAACCAAATTCCTTTAGTCTTTGCTATACAGCAAGAATCTTTGGGATGTTTTTTGGAAATAACCTTCAAAATTATTGCCTGTTCCCTTTTCTTATATTAAAGGTACAGAGGAAAATCTGGTTTACTCATATTCTTGTCTCTACCTCAGCCTCAGGATGGGGTTTTATGTGTTCAAAATAAAGTTCTTAAATGTGTAATGCAGATCAAATTTATAATCTTTGCACATAATCTGCATAATGCAGATTAAATTTATAATCTTCATATCCTTCATTTTATATGAAGGATATGAAGGACATTCCAAAACTCCACCCACGTTTATTGTAACTTGAAAATTTTTAATTACATTTCAATTAATTAGTTGGAGAGCTAAATAATAAGCCATCTTCAAAGGCATATGAAACTTTGCTCTGTGTTGTGTGGTTTTTTTGTTGTATTTCTAAGAGAACAGCTTATGTTGTGCTACATAAGGGACATGACCATATGATGCCTTTGAAATCTATTTCATGTATGAACCTTTACAAGTTTAGCTGAAAGCTTGAAATATTATCTGGTTTTTTGAGGATTATAACCAAAATACACAGGGAAATATCTGTTACTTCAAACAGATTTCCCTCTGAGGTTTTAAATCTTTTGAATCTGCAGATAGATGTTGAAGAAATAGTCTGAAAGTTGCAATGACAGAGACTGATACAACCATATTTCTCCAGCCTTTTGCTGTATTGTAAGCTTCATGCAGTTTCATGGAGCTATACATGATTTCTGTCATGTGGCATAGCATTTTATGAAAAATAAAAGATATACATAAACTCAGGTCATCATCAAAAATTGCAACATTATTAAAAGAAGACATGACACTGTGATACGTGGCACTGTGACACACGTTGAGATATCATGAGGTGACCTGAATGTTAGCTTGTTTTACCAATGTTTTCAAGAGCAGACACTGCAAATTAAATCTTCACTGGGTCAAGGCTATGCCAGTCTGTCCTGTTTCCTGTAAAATGAATAGTTTCAGAATGGACTATTCGCAATCTTACCTTAACAGCCACTATTTCAGTGCTGAAGATCCACAACAATGGCAAACAATTTCTAAGTATTACAGAGATAATATTTCCTCCCACAGTGAGACATCATCATGTTAAACTCTTTAGCCTTACAGTGATTAAGTGAACATAATATCCTGCATAGTCCGTGATTTTATCTCTCTACAGTTTTCTAGTGGCAAAGGTGTATTTTTAGTTATGTGTTTTAAATCTGATTTCTAAACATGTTTTTTTTCATTTCACAATGTCAAGGAGCTAGCTCCCACTTCAGTATATCACAGCACATCCCTTCAAAGTAGATAAAAGACTTAAACTGAAAAATTCAGACTCAAACCTAGCTTTCGAAACACCTCAGATTTCATTCAGTTGGAAGAGTTCATTACATGTTTGAGGAAATAAAATAAGCAGCTGGATTTAGACTCTGATCCAAACAACTGTCTTGTCTTTTCCAATTCACCCAAAGTCAGTTCACTTTCCCGTGCAAATAATTCTCTCCATTACCTTCTCTATTCCTTTACCTTCTCTCCATCACCTTCTCCATTACCTTCCTCTGTAGCAGTGTGCTGGGATGAAGTTCCTTCCACATTCCAATATGTGTACAATCTGTACATTTGTGTCTACAAAAGTAATGAACTCGTTGTTT